>UNSF01000058.1:73851-251351 GCA_900538255.1 Ulva mutabilis | reverse complement strand
CCATATGCAGATGATATTGGCAGAACACGGGATAGGGGACGGGATACATACTCCACAGAACACACTCCACAGAACAGCAGAGACACGCAGAACACGGGATCAGCAGAGACACGCAGAACACGGGATACATACTCCACAGAACAGCAGAGACACCACAGCACACCATATGCAGATGATATTGGCATAACACGGGATACCCACAGAACACACTCCACGGGATACATACTGCACGGGATACATACTCCACAGAACACACTCCACAGAACAGCAGAGACACGCAGAACACAGGATACATACTCCACAGAACAGCAGAGACACCACAGCACACCATATGCAGATGATATTGGCAGAACACGGGATAGGGGACGGGATACATACTCCACAGAACACACTCCACAGAACAGCAGAGACACGCAGAACACGGGATCAGCAGAGACACGCAGAACACGGGATACATACTCCACAGAACAGCAGAGACACCACAGCACACCATATGCAGATGATATTGGCAGAACACGGGATACCCACAGAACACACTCCACGGGATACATACTGCACGGGATACATACTCCACAGAACACACTCCACAGAACAGCAGAGACACGCAGAACACGGGATACATACTCCACAGAACAGCAGACACCACAGCACACCATATGCAGAGGATATTGGCAGAAGACCCAAAAAACAACCTGCGCCTGGCACTTGTTGCGATTGCATCTCTGAGCTAGACGGTAGACTATGGGTTGAGACACACCAGGTCCTAGCTTTAGGACTGCGTACAGCTGTGGAACTGGCCATTTCAGACAGATGCACCAATCGCTCAGTGTGTAAACGATTGCAAAGTACATTCTTGCTGTAGCGATAGCCAGTTGTCAACAGCTATTTGTTTTCTGATGGCAGAGTGATTTATTCTCTTCAAGCTTTGGGAATTGTACTATATCACATGGCATGAAACCTTGGGTAACTCGTGGGGCATGAGTAGTGTGTGGGGGCCCCCACGCACACCTGCTGCTCTGGATCTGCAGGCGTTGTGGATATGGTCGATCATAACAGATATTTACATGTTATTAAAACCAGTTCAAATGCGCATCGTACGGCATGCCCACCCTGACTTACCTCCTCTACCCAGCCACAATTTGAGGTGCGGCCTGGACATGTACTACAGTGTGTTCCCATATCTCTTTAGGACTATGCCCAATCGCAACCTTAAAAATTCACCACACTCTACCGACGTCAGCCCAGTCATCAAAACATGTTCTGTACAGCGTTGACAGCCACACTCACAATACATGCCTGTCACCCACTTCATGAGAGCCGCAATGGACAGTTCGTACAGCCTGCCATAAAATCGCCCCCGGTTAGTAATTTATCACACTACTCCTCTGCCTTGAGAGTGACAGCAAGACCACCATTCTCAACGTCCGACACAGCGACAAAGTAGGACTGGCTGTCTCGCCTGGCGTCGCCTGGGACCATGAGGTAACCCCCGATGGCATTTTGGCCAGTTGCATCACGATTGCCAACCAACTGGAGCACAGACTTACCGCCTACGGTTGTGTACTTGAAGATGCCGGCCTTGGCTGGGTCTCTGTGCGCCATCAGGCGCACAGCACTGCCCCACTGATGATCTTTGCCATAGTAATCATGCACCGCAAGGAACCTGCAAGCATGGACTGCCTTTAATATGCGCTTAACCGACTGTGTTCTGACATGTTGTGTATTCAACACATATGCATGTTCGCCCAAACCCTGGGCCGCCGCCTGGGCCGCCGGTTGATCCTGAGATGGATTGTCGTCGTAGTAACACTGATGGGGTAATCATTGCCTTGATCCCTGATTCTCACTACGAACGTGGGTTGCTGCTATGCATGCATTGCTGCCTTAGTGTGTGTTACATGGTGATAGATCTAGGACCCAGCAGCGCCGAGGCAACACACAAACAGGCATACAGGCCTGCTCAAGCACCAAGGCCACTCTCCGCACGAGAAAATGCCAGAACGAAGTATCGCCGGCACGAAAGCAACGGTGTGATAAAAGCACTCTGATAAAGCACTCTGTATCTGCAGACACCCGCGACGCACACACGCACGCACGCACGCACACACCCGCACGCACACACCGACACACCCACACACCCACACACCCACACACCCACACACCCACACACCCCAAGAAGCGAGCGCAGCACCACATACCCACACAGGCAGCATGCGCCGGGCTCATACAGCGCCCGGACCTGTCACGAATAGGCCCATACCCCGCCCAGACCGACTCTTGACGGGCAGTCGACACGGGCGCGCAGGCGCGTGCTACGGCCACCTCCGAGGCTGGGAGGCACTGGTCCCAGGGGCCGCAGGCACAGCAAGCCCGGCAGTACGAGCAGTGCCCGAAAAGGGGGCAGAGGAGACATGGCGGATGTGCGCGGGGAGGAGGGGAAGAGGGGGGGAGGAGCAGGAACGGGGGGGGGGGGGGGGGGGTGGCAGGGCGCAATGGGCGGAGGGGGGGCAAGGTCACGACTCAAAGCTTAAGCCTAAGCGCGATGGCCCATCAGCGCCGGAGGCGGTCCATGGGGACTGAAAGGCCCGGCAGCAGCGCCCGCCCGAACAGTCTAGCACGGAGGGGTGTCACAGTGCGTGTCGTGACACCTCCTTGTAATGTGACTGTGTCCGCCAGCACGGCGACGCTCTGTCCCAGAGCGATAGTCATGGACGACTATGGCTGCCAGTGGTAACTTTGGCATCTAGTTGTACGTTCGCTTGGTGCACTGGATCGGAACCCCGATGTAACAGTATATATTATTTGTTATATACATTCAAAAAACATGAAGTTTTAACTAGCTAGCACATAGACCTCCCGGATGTGTGATTGACGCAATCATGCATGCAGCCTAAGGGCATACCAGCCATCGGTCTTGCCTCTGCCGCTGCCAGTCCGGTTCTCGACGACCTCGATGATAACGCCACCACCGGGCTCGCCGGGGCCAGCGGGATGGTTCAGCAGCACAATTGGCTTGTGTGTCTCCTTGGTGACACATGCATACAGCGAGTTCACATCGCGCTTGTCTGTACTGAAATACGCTCCTATGGTCAGGACACGGTCGTTATCTGTGTCTAGAAGCGTGCCCACCATGGGCAGGCCCTTGTAGGCCTTCCAGTCATCAGATCCCCTGCACGACACTTGGAATCAAATGGGCTGGCCACACATTTGTAATTGTGCATCACACTTGCATACCGCACTTACACTTCTACCTCTGCAGAGTTCCACACTAACACTTCTACCTCTGGGAGAGTTTCTCGGGGCATGTAATGGTTTGTCTGTTTGCATATGCATGTTGACTGGTCTGTTGGTCTGTTGCCTCGGAGCTGCTGAGTCGTAAACCTATCACAGTGCAGCACTTGTACCTCTTTGACAGGGCACAATTGCAGGTGCACGTGGCTTTGTCGTGCTTGCCGCGGTGGAGGGGTGGAGGGGGGGGGGGGGGGGGGGCGGATGTGTGGGTGTAGTGGTCTCGGGTGTGTCGGTTTGCTGTGGCTGTTCACCTGAGCCAGTTGCTGCTTGTTCCTGCCCGCTAACAGGGGTTCTGGTTGTCTGCTTTCCTGCTGTTGCCCTTGCCCTCGCTGTTGCGATAAGATTCGTGGTAGAGTGACTGTCTACCAGAATCAGCACAAACAGGCAAGAAACTAGGGAAACACACAGAGAAATTCCGAAATGTAGCCTAACATGGGCTACATTTCCGAATTGCAGGCCTGTCCAAATCTATTGGAGGCCTGTCCAAATCTATTGCAGGCCTGTCCAAATCATGGACGCGAGAGCTCAACATGGCAACGACTAGTACTGGCAATAGGTGATACCAAGCAAGTGAGCCATCGACTCCCAACAGGTGAGGCAACTTCTGTGTGAAGCAGAACATGGTGGGTGGGTTGGGCGGGGAGCCAGTGGAGGCCCCATGTGTACATGTGCATGTGTGCAGCAGACCACGAAGGTATCATGGCATGGTATCATGGCATAGTCGTATCATGGTATCATGGCAAGGTATCATGGCATAGTCGACGAATGTATATGTAAATCTGAAAGTAAAATTGAATTACTTGCCATCTCGGTGACCCAAGAGCCGAAGGGGTAAACCGACCGGAAACCCCTCTGGAACGTGCAGCAGAACACGCAGTACTGGTTGGACTCGCTGGAAAGTCCCAAGACTGTATTGCATGCAGGCGGGGGGCGAGCACACGGGGACAGCGCTCCCGAAACATTGCTCCTGTCAGACTCAAACCCGCCCAGGAGTCGGGTTTGACTCCTGGGCGGGTTTCCCGCTCGGGTTCCCGCTCGGGTTCCCGCTCGCGACGGTCTCCACAACCTCCAATGGATCCTGAGTGGTGGCCGCTGCCGGATATGCGAGTGCCGCCAGCACAACTGCGGCGTTCCATATGCCGAGCGTCATCTTACAAGATCGACAATATCTACCTTCAGGATGCGTGCCGTCGCGACCGTCTGGTGGATGTGAATGATATATTTGAGTCACCGTCAGAGAGCTTACGTGCACCGCGGAAGGTCGTGTGCAGCCGCGCAAGTTGAACGAATGGACTTCGACACCAGGCCTATATATAGTGCCTAATACTGCGGCTGTGCAGAGTGCGCAGCTTGCAGCGATACTCCAAAAACACCCTCAATTGCATGCGCCGCCCCTTGCCATGCATCATCGTGACAACTACGCAATGCAAATGCATACATGCATGCGATAATTGTTTTACACAGTGATAGAGCTAGGACCCAGCAGCGCCGGCGCCGTGGCAACAGAGCAGTCAACAACACTATACTAGTACTGCAGTCAACAATAGCAGTATTACTGCAGTACTGTGCAATAGAAAGGCAGCTGCGGCGGGCAGACTCCGGAGTCTCCGCCCGGATCCGCCCGAATGCGATAATTGTGCAAGCTCATAATCGAAAATGTTGTCTCCGGTGTAGCATGCTTGCTGCCTTGCTGTCAACGGTTTGGATAATGATGAGAATGGTACCAGCCTCCACCGCCCGGATGTCCGTGCGTACGTAGGTACATAACCCGCGGTAAATCGATGAGAATCATGCCTTCATGTATCAAGGCGGCATGCACGCCGCCTTCAACACCACGGTTCATATTCGCATGCATGGCCAGCCTGTAGCGCCGGCCTGCAGCGCCGGCCCAGCTGTATGCTCTCGTGACAGTGGCATGCATGCGCACCTCGAAGAAAACAACAAATTCAGTGGGACATGCCCGACGGTCTGACGGCGGAACGTGGAAGTGGATATGTTCGAGTGTTTCACGAAGCTCTACTTTCGTGACATGGCATATCTTCTGCACACAACTCTCACGAAACTGTCGATTTGAGCAGTTGATCATGAGCTGATGTCGTGTATATATCCAGCGTATATAGGTAGTGTTACACGGAGATGAACGCAATAGCCCGGCAGCGAGGGCAACGGAAGGAAAGTAGACGGCCAAAACCCCCGAAAGTAGACACCAGCAAAAAGCAATCACTCTCCCAGGCGAAAAAGCCACAACGAACCGACACAGCCGACACAACCACACCCACGCACCCACACGCACGCGCACTCCCGCACCCCTCCACTACGGCACCCGCGCCACAACCGCGCACAGCAACAACCACCACCGCACTACTGCCCACCCCAGCAAAACCAGCCACCACCGACCCCCCTACAGCAGCACCCCCACTCCATCCTGCCCCACTGGAGCATTCCATCACGGGCCCCCCGCACATGAGAGCCCGGGGGCGCACGCCCCCCACAGTGCAAGGCGTACCAGCCCTCCCCCTCCGGCCGCCCGACAGGGGCCTCGGGGCGGGGCGCGAAGGGCACTAGCGGCGCCGCATCACTCCCCCCGCGGTGGCTCGCGGGAAGGTTCGGCGGGCCAACACGACCAGACGCGGGGCCGGCCTGCGCTGCTGCAGCCGCGGCACCCGGTCCAGCAAGGCGGCCAGCGACCGCCTATAGCACGTCCGACGGGACATCGTGGCCAGGCACCACCGCCCTGCCCGCCAGCCGCATACGCAGCGGAGCCGCAGCGAGGACCTGGCGCGTCACACCACGGCACAGAGTGGTGGAGAGTTCGCACATGGCATTCTGCAAGAACGCTCGCCTGGACACGGCCCCCGAAGCCGCAGCAAAGTCAGCGATCTTATTCAGGAAGGCGAACGCACCCGTGCCCACACGGCCAAACGTCTCATGCGACAGGGACACGAAGCGACATGCGCCTGTGCCGGAGCGGCCGTACTTGTCTCGCTTCCGGTCGTCCATCAGCTGGGCGGCAGCGCCTGGCGTGTTTGCCGCGGCGACGACCCGGGAGGGGGCCACCGGACAGGTCACGCACACATCGGCCACAACGGTGTCGCAGGGCAACATCACGAGCAGATCACCCCGTTCCGGGTCGCGCTGCGAGCGGGGGGGTAGCGGCCGGGCGCAAGCCGCGGCCGCGCGGCCCCGTCGACCCTCGGGCAGGCTATATAGGTAGTGTGCGTGTACATGTGCTCGCTTTACCGATACGGGTGCCTTGGATATCGATGCTGTGCTACTCGCTTAGTAGCGCCCAGGCTCACATGTGGTGTTACACGGAGATGAACGCAAGAGCCCGGCAGCGAGGGCAACAGCAGGAAAGTTGACGGCCAAAGCACCCGAAAGCAGACTACAGCAACAATCACCAATTGTCTCGGGTGAAAAGCCACAACGAACCGACACAGCCAACACAACCACACCCACGCACGTCCGCTGGCCGCCTTGATGGACCGGGTGCTGCGGTTGCATCGGCGCAGGCCGGCCCCCCGTCTGGTCGTGCTGGCCCGCCCTGCCTTCCCGAGAGCCGCCGTGGGGGGAGTGAGGCGGCGCCGCGTTTTGCTGGGGTGGGCAGTAGTGTGGTGGTGGTTGTTGCTGTGTGCGGTTGTGGCGCGGGTGCCGTAGTGGAGGGGTACGGGAGTGCGCATGCGTGTGGGTGCGTGGGTGTGGTCGTGTCGGCTGTGTCGGTTCGTTGTGGCTTTTCGCCTGGGACAGTGCTTGCTTTTTGCTGGTGTCTACCTTGGGGGGGTTTTGGCCGTCTGCTTTCCTTCTGTTGCCCTCGCTGCCGGGCTATTGCGTTCATCTCCGTGTAACATGTACACCAGCTCACACCAGCTTACTCCGCGTAGCTTCGAATTCGCGGAGGCTGCTGTCGACGTCGGGCGTGACAGCGGCGGCGTGAACTTGCTTTATAGCTACTATTACAAAAATCGCCACGCCCCTTCGGGGGAGGTGTGCTGACCGCCGTGCATTGGCACGGGCATGCCCATGCGGCCGCAGTCCATGCTCGAGAGAACGTAGCGTCAGCGCGCAATGCATGATGGGCATGTAATGTTGGGCAACACAAATTCTGCCGAGGTGTCCCACGCGCTGGCCGGATATCATGAGCTGAGGCGGCGCTGACGTGTACATATGCGTTGTTGAACACCGACAGTGCGCGCGCAGCGTCCCTGACACAGATCTAGAGTCGACTCAGAACAACAAGTGAAACAAATAACATCTAGTGGCTCGTAAGCTGTAATGCCTAGCCGCTACATAAGGGGGCGTGCACGCGCGACGTGCGTGCACTCCCGTGCTGGACGTCTCTATGCAGCAGCAAAAAAACCTAACCCTAAGATTAAACGCGAAAGATCCAGCCGGCACTCCGAAACAGATGCCAATTAACTGTCAACATATCCTAGAGCCTTGAGCCACCTGTGAAGCGCCCAGCAGGTCCCTGACCAGCGCCACACAAACCATGCACCTAGGCACACTTTGTACCAAACCAGCAAATGTTGGCTCTTTGTGGAAGTTGGCTGCTGTGATTGCGCGACCAGATGGCCTGCGCAAAACAGTGTGCCCTCGCCAAGGCATGACCAGCCGTTACGTCTGCCACTCCACAGCTCACATGTCTCCCGCCGCTGCGCAGCCACTCGCGCGCAGATTGCGAAGCTGACCGCACTGCCACTGTCCCCTCAGGTGAAATGGCTTGTCATGCACAACTGCCTGCAGCATAGAGAATCCCATTTGTTGCGCAGCACGCAGTGGCGGTTTCTGGAGCAGCCGCTGCACCAAGTGGAGACAGCGCTGCTGAAGGGCCTCGGCGACATTCTGGATGTGACCAGCCTTACGGATGCACAGTGCCTGCAAGCCCTGCTTCCCCACCGCCACGGCGGCATGGGCCTATGCAGGTTCACCCAACCCATCGCCGACGCTGCTCGCCTGTCGTCCGCTGCACTCGCCCATGCAGCCCTCGCAGAAGGGACGGATCGAGGCCTGCCGTTCCGTAGCGATGCGGGCGTCGCCATGCGCCACACTCTCGAAGAGTTGCGCCAGCAGTGGCCAAGCATCCCGGGGCTGTCTGAGTGCCCCGCCGAGCCCGCGGCATGGGCGGGCCTGAGCGGCGGGGGGTCTGCCATCCGCATGTCACGGCTGCAGAATGCAGTCGGCCGGGCCGACTCTGACGCCCGGGCGGCTGCGCTGCTTGCAGCGCTGGATCAAGGGACGCGCAGCCCGTCGTCAGCAACACGCGAACACAGCCTTACCAGCAAGGCGCGCTTGCATAGTTGCGCAGGCTCGATGGCCTCAGCTTTCCTGAAAGCCAGGCCCGGTGCGACTGAGCTGACTGCCACAGAGTTCCGCGTGAATGTGCGCTTGCGCCTAGGTGAGTCACTGTTCACCGGCCCAGAGGCGGACGGCGACTGCGTGTGCGGCCGGGCATCGCCTGCTGATGGTTCGCATGCCCTGGTGTGCAATGCGGTGTGGCGCACGGTGGTCGCCCGCCATGATGCGATCACGCAGGCATGGCGCCGCTTCATCATGCGGGCGGGCGTCTCCACGTCTCTTGAGCCCAACATCAAGAGCCTCCCGCAGTACCCGGATGTGCCGGGCGCACGGCCGCCCGCACAGCCGCCCGGCCCCTCCTGTGAGCCTGCCAGCTGTGCTGCCGCTGGTGCGCTCACTCCACCCACCCCGGCCCCCAGCGCCTCGGCCGTGCCTTCCACCCCATGTGGCACCCAGACGCTGGCGCATTCCCCGCCTGCCCCCTTGCGCCCCTCCGGACCGGCGGACAACGCTGCCCCGCTCGGCGACGCCGCCACGGCGGACGGCACCTCAGAGGGACCAGCCGCCGCGGCTGCACTCGTCGCTGCTGCCATCTCAGCCGTTGTTGCCTCGTCCGAGGTCAAGGCTGCCGCGGCCGACACGGCAGGCGCCATGGACGTAGACGTCCCCGGCGAGGCGGCTGTCGGTTACAAGGGCGCGCGAGAGCTCGGCGCGGCAGCTGCCCCCGCCGCCGCAGTGGCCGTGAAGGCGGCCGCCCCGGCCGGCGAGTGCGCGGTGCGGTGTGAGCACCTGCCACAGGTGGGCCCGGTGGCCACTAGTCCGCCGCGACGCCTGCCCGAGGGTCGACGGGGCCGCGCGGCCGCGGCTTGCGCCCGGCCGCTACCCCCCCGCTCGCAGCGCGACCCGGAACGGGGTGATCTGCTTGTGATGTTGCCCTGCGACACCGTTGTGGCCGATGTGTGCGTGACCTGTCCGGTGGCCCCCTCCCGGGTCGTCGCCGCGGCAAACACGCCAGGCGCTGCCGCCCAGCTGATGGACGACCGGAAGCGAGACAAGTACGGCCGCTCCGGCACAGGCGCATGTCGCTTCGTGTCCCTGTCGCATGAGACGTTTGGCCGTGTGGGCACGGGTGCGTTCGCCTTCCTGAATAAGATCGCTGACTTTGCTGCGGCTTCGGGGGCCGTGTCCAGGCGAGCGTTCTTGCAGAATGCCATGTGCGAACTCTCCACCACTCTGTGCCGTGGTGTGACGCGCCAGGTCCTCGCTGCGGCTCCGCTGCGTATGCGGCTGGCGGGCAGGGCGGTGGTGCCTGGCCACGATGTCCCGTCGGACGTGCTATAGGCGGTCGCTGGCCGCCTTGCTGGACCGGGTGCCGCGGCTGCAGCAGCGCAGGCCGGCCCCGCGTCTGGTCGTGTTGGCCCGCCGAACCTTCCCGCGAGCCACCGTGGGGGGAGTGATGCGGCGCCGCTAGTGCCCTTCGCGCCCCGCCCCGAGGCCCCTGTCGGGCGGCCGGAGGGGGAGGGCTGGTACGCCTTGCACTGTGGGGGGCGTGCGCCCCCGGGCTCTCATGTGCGGGGGGCCCGTGATGGAATGCTCCAGTGGGGCAGGATGGAGTGGGGGTGCTGCTGTAGGGGGGTCGGTGGTGGCTGGTTTTGCTGGGGTGGGCAGTAGTGCGGTGGTGGTTGTTGCTGTGCGCGGTTGTGGCGCGGGTGCCGTAGTGGAGGGGTGCGGGAGTGCGCGTGCGTGTGGGTGCGTGGGTGTGGTTGTGTCGGCTGTGTCGGTTCGTTGTGGCTTTTTCGCCTGGGAGAGTGATTGCTTTTTGCTGGTGTCTACTTTCGGGGGTTTTGGCCGTCTACTTTCCTTCCGTTGCCCTCGCTGCCGGGCTATTGCGTTCATCTCCGTGTAACACTCCACAGCTCTGTGAAAACTTCGATCAAGCCCAAGCTTTGTCACTGGGCTCACAGGTCTCAACGCGAACCGCGCATGAGTGCACGTCCGGGGCGGCCGCTGCGACAGTTGGGTAGCTGGTACACCGGCCAGTACCGCGCATGAGTGCACGTCCGTACCGGCCTGTGTAGCAGCTACCCAGCTGTCGCAGCGGCCGTCCCGCTCCATTCCATACGCCAGACCCTCTGAAATACTCGAGTTCACTTGTATAGATGGAAATTATTTTAATCCAGGTTCAGCGTTGCAAACGCAACGTGCTTAAGCTTGTCTGTGCTACACTAAGGCTACCGAGTTCATATTAACCATCCCTTTGCTAGGCATTAGGGGCCCATTACCTGGTCATCGTGTGTTACACGGAGATGAACGCAATAGCCCGGCAGCGAGGGCAACGGAAGGAAAGTAGACGGCCAAAACCCCCGAAAGTAGACACCAGCAAAAAGCAATCATCCTGGTCATCGTGTCATACGTAATGGTCAGGTAATGGTTGGGTGATGGCCCAGTGATGCACCACAGCCACTGTGGAACCATTATGTAATGTGCATATAAGGTGTGGGTAACCAAACTCGAACACGGCCAACATTAATGTGTCAATGAGGGATATGCGTAATGGCTGGCTGGTGGGTGCATGAGGATGTGTCTGTGCTCACTTAGGGCGCAAATGAAGGGCCTTTGGGGTGCGTAATGGGTGGCTGATGGGTGCATGAGGAGGTAAGCTGTGCGCTCTTAAGGCGCATTTGATGGGCCTATGGGAAGCTTGAAGTGTAGACTAGGCTTGCATGAGATGTGTATGAGGGGGTGTGGAGGCTGGGGTGCCCCTTACAGGCCCTTTGTGCAGAGGTGCACGTAGTGACCATTCAGCAGTATGTTTGTTGTTCCTGGGAGCTGATGTGGATGTATTTGCATCATGCCATCAGTGCACCCAATGCTGTGAAGACCTGGATGCACTGATGGGCATGCCACGAAGACACGCCACAGCAGCACCCATGAGCAATGGCACCTGGGCTTAGCTAGATAAAATCCAAGCCCGAATGCCATATTCTGACTTAAATGAATGTGTTGTATATGCAGTGCTGTATGTGCTACGTGTCCCTCAGGCGGTGTGTTAACATTGGTGACGTCTGCTGATCAGACCGAACACTAAATGCTGTGGTGCCATTTCGCTGCAAGCGATCATCAGCGTCGGCATTCACTGATGAATAGATACTGACCGTGATAATGTGAAATGCTAGCCGCTGGCTGAATCTGCGTGGCCGTCAAGGCAATAGCGTTTGTGGAGCGTCGCGGTTGAACCTGCACACAGCATCGCAGAGAAGTGAGCACGTCGCGTGTTTTTGCCTGTATGGTCGAGAGCTTTCTACCTCTGCTACGCTAGCGTACGCGTCGCGGTTGGCTGCGCTCGGCATCCGCTAGGCGGACACATACAGCACTGGTAGATTTTAATTTCTGGAATTAGCTGCTTCGCGAGAGTTGCGGCAGTTGGCGCGCGCTGTGACGCCTGCGCCTGCTTTGTACCAGCGGTACCGGCAGTCGCAGCGGCTTTGCTCCGCACACCTCCTCACCTCGCAGCGCTGCAGCGTAGACACTGTACATTAGGCATACTTATTTTTGCTCTCGGCCACGGGGCCTGGGCCTGGCCCTAGGCCTCGCACTTTCTGCGGGTGCGCGTGCACCAACCACTTCGCGCCAGCGTAGCGTAATCACGCCCGAAGGCCCCAGCCTCGCTCCCACAGCATAGCACTACAATGAACGAGGACCTGCATGTGCCTTGCCCCGCGTGCCCTCGCCGCTTCCGCGCCGCCGGCGATCTGCTTGCCCACTGCCGGGGCTGCCACCCGAAGTACAAGTTCACTGAGGACCAACAACGGGCATACAGCTGCTACCACTGCGAGGCATGCAAGCTGCCCTTCTCGAGATACAACGATCCGGAGGGCCACAGGCATGCAGCAAATTGTCGCGGCGTACCAGCGGACTCCCACGCCCCCACTCCCGCCCGCACCCGGTACAACGGCCGCACGTGCACGCCCACCAACACTGGCCGTGGCCGCTCGCGCTCACGACAGCGGACACCGCCGCACATGAGGGCGCCACTGACGCGGGCCCAGCCCTCACACGTCAATGATGACCTGGCGGGACGACACACAGCCAGTTCGCAACCGCCGCAGGGAGGCTCCGGTTTGGTGTGCCGAACGCCCACCCCTGCGGCTGCGGCGGGCGCCGGCTCGACTGCGCCTCGGCCGCAAAGCCAGCCACCCGCCCGCACCGATTTGACCAAATCGTGCTGTCTGACATCGGTAGATGAGCACCACAGACTTGACGGCGGGCTGGCTGGTGGCCAACAACCCCCAGGTGACGTCCCGTCACCACTGTCCCCCGGAGCCACACTGCATGATAGCGAGGTGCACGATCAACGCACAGAGCCGCGCAGCGCCCGGCCGTCCGCAGGCGTTGCCACCTCACGTGCAGTCGTGCATTCACCTCGCCGTGTGGCCCATGCGTGTGACAACGGGACAGCTACCGCAGCACCTACGCCAGTCGTGGCTGCACACGCAGGGACCAACCATGGGACGTCCCCGACCGACGCGCCTGCCCCCATTTGCCGCGCGCCGGCTCGCCGCCATGCCACTCCCCCCCGACCCTCCCAAGCGCCCCGCCTCCCCCCCAGCCAGCGCGCTGTCCTCCCGGACGTCTCCCGCACTGCCATTAGCGCTGGCCCACGGGTTGACTCCCACATGCGCGATCTGACGGAAGCAGACCTCGTCAGCGACACCCAGGTGGATCCAAAGCCAGCCTCAGACGCGCCGCCATCACTGGAGGCCCCCTACCCGGACGTGCGGATCCCTCAGGGTGTGCCGAACGAATGCAGATCCAGCTGGGCCGACGTTGTGGCCGCAGCGCTAGAACGTACCGCCGATGCGGCCGAGCGCGGTCACCGACCCAGTGTAGAGACAGAGCTCAGGCTCCTACTCCTGCTGCCCAGCCAGGCCCTCGGCAACACTGGCGCAAGCAGGGGACGCGCCAGGCGAGTCAATGCCCGCGTGCGCGAGATCCGGAAGCGGACCAGGGAGCAGATGTTGCTTGACACCGCTGAACATAGCGACCCCGGCCGCACTCGCACGGAAGTTGTGGCGGACATCGCAATGGCAGGGCGCATGCACCGACATGCATGCAACGGCAATGTTGGCCGCGCTGCGCGCTGCTTGGACAGCAGCCCCATCGTTCCCATCGACCAGAACTCACTGCCACGCTTGCGAGCGCTGCACCCACCCGCGCCCCCTCCAAAGCGCGCAGCGCAGCCTACCCCAGCCGGCAGCCGCTCAGCGGAAGTCTCAGCGGCGCGGTTTGAGGCTATCCTGCGGAACCTGACACAGGGCTCAGCGGCCGGCCCCAGCGGGTGGACATACGAGCACGTCCGCAGCGCCGGGCTGTATAACGAGCGCACGGGCGAGGCCATGCGCCGCTTCGTCAACCTCCTGCTGTCGGGCACCATCCCCCACTCCGACCTGCTGCTCGCCAGCCGCCTGATCGCCATCGCCAAACCGAACGGCGGCGTTCGCCCGATCGCTATCGGAGAAGCATTCATGCGCCTCGCCGGTATCTGCGCGCTGGCGTGCGTCCCAGAAGCGCCGGGCCTGCTTGCCCCGCACCAGATTGGGGTCGGTGTTCGCGGCGGCCCTGAGATTCCGAGCCACGCGCTGGCCCCGGACTTCTCAGATGCGGAGACGGTCACAGTGCAGCTCGATCTCGAGAACGCGTTCAACCTGATTGACCGCGAGACCATCATTGCGGAGATTGACGCGCAACTCTCCGCCCTGGCCGCATTCGCACGCATGGCGTATGGATCGCCATCGCCGCTGCTGGCACGTCAGCAAGACGGGTCGAACGCGGTTTTGTGGAGTGCATCTGGCGTGAAGCAAGGCGACCCCATCGGCCCCCTCTACTTCGCCATCGCGTTCCGGCCCACGCTATTAGCGGCGCAAGAAGCGGCCCCTGACACGTTAGCCATCGCGTGCCACGATGACCTCACGGTGCAGGGTACGATCGAGCAAGTGGTCGCCATGGGTCGAGTTGTGCAATCCCGTCACCAGTGCAACAAGCAGAAGACGCTCGTCCACTGCACCGATCCCGCCAAGGCCTCGCACGCAGCCGCCTGCCTAGGCGCCACGGTCGCCACTGACGGCATGGTCGCATGTGGCACGCCACTGGGCACCCCTGCCTATGTGGAGGCGTATGTGCGCCGTAGATGCAAACGCACCGTCGAGCTCATGCAAAAGCTGGCAGGCCTCCCGCTGGCGGCCCAGACACGGTGGGCTGTCCTCTTCCAGTGCCTGCAACATCGCGAAGCACACCTGCTGCGCACTACCGACTGGGCCCGTCTCGAACAGCCGCTCATGGGCGTCGAGAACGCCAGCGTACACGCCATGTGCCGCATCATCGAAACGCAACAGCTCACCGACCTACAGCGTGAGCAGGCCTTGCTCCCTCATAGACATGGCGGCATGGGTCTGCGACACTACACAGCCGACGTTGCTGACGCCGCGCGCCTCGCGTCGGCAGCAGTTGCGCACGCGGTGCTCGCGGACGGCATCGACGGCGGCAAGCCGTTCCGCGGCGACGCCGCGGTCCAGCACCAGGCCCGCCTCGCACGCTTGCGGAAGGCATGGCCGGCCGTGCAGGGAATCTCAGACAGCCCGACCCCAGCCGACGCCTGGGCGTCTGACGCTGGCTCGAAGCTGCGCATGACGCAGCTCCAGAGCGCGCTCAGCCGGGCGGAGGCCGACGCGCGCTGGACCGCCACGCGCGACTATCTCGAGACCCTGAAGCACGGTCCGAATCCCCAATCGGCGGAGACAGCGTGCGCTGATCTCGCTCGCCTCCTCAGCTGCTCTGGCTCGCTGGCCTCGGCGTTCCTCACTGCCTGCCCCGGCCCGGTGACGGGCCTGACCGACCATGAATTCCAGGTGGCCGTGCTGCTGCGGCTGGGTGAGCCGCTGCTACCCGTCCTGGAGTCGGATGAGGCCTGCCCCTGCGGCCGCGTGGCTGCGTCCGGTACACACAGTGTCATATGCGGACAGCTATGGGCAAGTTCAGTCCTAAAGCACGACCTCATCACCGTGGCTTGGAGGCGGGTGCTCATGCGCGCGTCGATCGCTTCATCGCTGGAGCCGCACGTTGGCAAGCTCCCCGGGGGCATACGCGTGCTCCCCCTCCGCGGCAGCCGGCAGTCGCCACCAGCCGCGCCGCCGGCGGACTTTACGCGCCCGCCGGCTGCGCCGTCTGCGAGTGCACCGGCCGCGCCGTGTCAGCAAGACCCGTCGCCGCCGCCGCCGCCGCCGCAGTCACCGCCGCCGCCGCCGCCGCCACCGGACCCCCCAGCCGATGCCGCGCCGGTCCAGCCCCCACCCCATCTCTCGCAGGCCCTCCAGGCTTCGGACGTGCCCCACACCCCTCATGGCACCCAAGCCCCGGCTCCGGCCTCCCTTACCCTTACTGCCGCTACCGCCCCCCCGCCGCGGCCCACGCCCCGACGCGCGACGCGCCCCTCGCCTCTGACCGAGAGGCAGCGCCCCCTGCCGCACCCCCGCTGCCCCGATCGCAGCGGCCTCCGCAGCGCGGCGACCTCTTGGCATTCCTCACCACGCGCATGGCGCTGCTGGACGTGAGAAGATGCACCCGCTTGCCAGGTCGCATGTGCGCGGTGCGTCACGTGAGGCTGGCGCGACCGCCGAGAAGGGCGCACGGCAAAAGCGCGACAAATATGGCGCCATCACAGGTGCCGCCCAGTTCATCCCGCTCGTGCATGAGACGTATGGCAGGGTTGGACGGGACGCGTACCGCTTCCTCCAGACGGTCGCGGAGGTTGCCGCGGGACACGGGGCGGTGTCAAAGCGTACTTTCCTTCTCAATGCCATGCGCGACCTGTCCACAACGTTGTGCCGCGCGCTGGCGCGCCAAGCCCGCGCGGCCGCGCCCCTCCGTGCTAGACTGGTCGGACGGGCGCTGCTGCCGGGCCTTCCTGTCCCCACAGACGGCCTGCCGGCGCTGACAGGCCATCGCGCATAAGCTTGCGTCGCCCCCCCCCCCCCCCCCCTCGCCCATCCCGCCCCGAGAGCCCCCCCCTCCACCCATTTCACCCTGCAGCCCCCCCACCCCCCCCCCCCCCGCACCCGATCCCTCCCTCTTCCCTCCCTCCCTCTTCCCTCCTCCCAGCGCACGTCCGCCGTTTCTCCTCTGCGCCCCTCCCCGGACACCGCTCGGGCTGCCGAGCTGGCTGAGGCTACGGATCCTGGAACCGGTGCCTCGCGGCCTCGGACATGGCCGTAGCGCACGCTGTCGCGCCCGTGCAGACTGCTAGTGTCGAGTCGATGACCGCTTGTGGACCCGGCGAGTGCTAGCTGTGTGTTTGGTGTGCGCATGGCCTGCGTCGTACTGCGTGGTGTGTGCGTGTCGGCTTTCGCGCTGGCGTTAGTTCGTTCTGGCATTTGCTCGTGCGGCGCGTGGCCTTGGTGCTTGCGGTGGCCGGTCTGTTTATCTGCATGTTGCCTGGTCTGTTGCCTCGGCGCTGCTGAGTCCTAGATCTATCACTGTGTAACACACAGCATCGCAATCAGCGATGTGATCAGACAGCCGCATGTTTATGCTTACAAAGTGTAAGCGTGTACATGTTGGACCTGCAGCGTTGACGATGTGACCCTCGTGTTGCAACGTGCGACTACGAGCCGGGTTGACCATCTGAACCGGCAACGACGCAGGCATGGTGCACTGTTTCCGACAGACAATATCGTTGCTGGACGCATTAATACATTGAGCCGATCATTGATTGGCGGGATGCATGACTCGCACCAGCTGTACAAAGACGTGTGCAGTTGCACACAGTTTCAACGCCCGCCGCCGCCGCCGCCACCGCCGCCGTCACCGCCGCCGCCGCCACCGGGCCCCCCAGCCGATGCCGCGCCGGTCCAGCCCCCACCCCATCTCTCGCAGGCCCCCCAGGCTTCGGACGTGCCCCACACCCCTCATGGCACCCAAGCCCCGGCTCCGGCCTGCCTTACCCTTACTGCCGCTACCGCCCCCCCCGCTGCGGCCCACGCTCCGACGCGCGACGCGCCCCCCGCCCCTGACCGAGAGGCAGTGCCCCCTGCCGCACCCCCGCTGCCCCGATCGCAGCGGCCTCCGCAGCGCGGCGACCTCTTGGCATTCCTCACCACGCGCATGGCGCTGCTGGACGTGAAGGTGATGCACCCGCTTGCCAGGTCGCATGTGCGCGGTGCGTCACGTGAGGCTGGCGCGACCGCCGAGAAGGGCGCACGGCAAAAGCGCGACAAATATGGCGCCATCACAGGTACCGCCCAGTTCATCCCGCTCGTACATGAGACGTACGGCAGGGTTGGACGGGACGCGTACCGCTTCCTCCAGACGGTCGCGGAGGTTGCCGCGGGACACGGGGCGGTGTCAAAGCGTACTTTCCTTCTCAATGCCATGCGCGACCTGTCCACAACATTGTGCCGCGCGCTGGCGCGCCAAGCCCGCGCGGCCGCGCCCCTCCGTGCTAGACGGCCTGCCGGCGCTGACAGGCCATCGCGTATAGGCTTGCGTCGCCCCCCCCCCCCCCCCCCCCCTCCGCCCATCTCGCCCCGAGCGCCCCCCCCCTCCACCCATTTCACCCTGCAGCCCCCCCACCCCCCCCCCCCCCCGCACCCGATCCCTCCCTCTTCCCTCCTCCCAGCGCACGTCCGCCGTTTCTCCTCTGCGCCCCTCCCCGGACAACGCTCGGGCTGCCGGGCTGGCTGGGGCTATGGCTCCTGGGACCGGTGCCTCGCGGCCTCGGACATGGCCGTAGCGCGCGCTGTCGCGCCCGTGCGGACGGCTAGTGTCGCGCCGACGACCGCTTGTGGGCCCGACGAGTGCTGGCTGTGTGTTTGGTGTGCGCGTGGCCTGCGTGGTACTGCGTGGTGTGTGCGTGTCTGCTTTCGCGCTGGCGATAGTTCGTTCTGGCATTTGCTCGTGCAGCGCCTGACCTTGGTGCTTGCGGTGGCCGGCCTGTCTGTTTGCTTGTTGCCTGGTCTGTTGCCTCGGCGCTGCTGAGTCCTAGATCTATCACTGTGTAACACACAGTTTCAACGTCCTTGCATCTCCAGCTGAACAGATCCGATCAATAGCCTCCAAGACAATCTAGCATGCTGCGAGATAGCCTATTACGGATGTATCTCGGATATCAATAGAATTGCGAGTTCAACGAAAGCTCTGGCGTCGGCCGACGTCAACTGCGCTACTCCGTAAAGTGCACGCGTATGGCGGACTCTGTGAAGCACCTACGAGGATAGTCAACAAGGCAAAGCAGTAGTATATGTACATACGTTGACGCTTTGTGTGGATATATAGCTGCTGCAGGCTGTGCATGTTGTCGAGTGTCTGTGGAGTTGCGCTCGAATGCACGCAGTAGAGCGCGCTCGAGCGACCCAAGTGCAGCCTGTGCATGCATTACGTGCAGGTGTCTACACATGGACGCTCACATGATGCATGATCATTCCCTCGCCCACTGTTATAACCTTTTAACGTGCCTGACAGCACCATTAAGATACAAACGTCAACTGCCTTACCTAAAGTTAAACCTGAGATGTACCTGCATGCACCTTGACCACCTAGCTACGTTATACACACTATACACACGTGCACTATAGCTACACACGTTACAAAGCCCTCAGCAATGCTCCACAGTCCCCTCACAGCACCCTTACATACTTACCAAAGCCTTGCGGTGACGCTGCACCTGAACCTTAGCTGCACCTCAGCTATCTACCTCACAAAGCCACCAAAGAGCCCTTACGGTATTTCCCCACGACCCTCACTGCACCCTTACGTACTTACCACAGCCTTACGGTAATGCCCCTGTACCCTTACCAAGCCCTTTTCTGACCCTCACCGCCATTGCATCTAATGGCTGCACGGTGCATCCATTACCGCTTAAGGCCCTTCCCTTCTTTACACGTAAGGGCCACATAGTGCATAATGCAAATGTAATGAACTGATAAGGGCTGCATGAGATGCCAATAACATAAGGGCTGGCAGAGGGCCGGCTGATGTAAACTCGGTAGGCTTAGTGCTATCTGGGCATTTCGCAACCAGCTGTCAGCCACCCTCCCACCGCACGCCCTTTGCAGACCATCTACGTGATCACCGTAAAATATGCTCCCTCACTATGTTATCCACGCCATCTATTCTGCTCTATCCAAGGCTGCCCGGTAGGGCGTCGCCACATGGTCCATACATTACCAACGGAATCTTTTTTGATGAACTCGTGTCGATCGATATCGATCTTGTGGCTTGCGCGCCTGCACGGAGCCGTTCCGTGGCTGTGGCAGCCCGACAGCGTGTGGGGATGTCAGTGTGTTACAAGGAGATGACAGCAACAAGCAACAACTGCCTCAGGTGAAAAGCCACAACGAACCGACACAGCCGACACAACCACACCCACGCATCGGCCGCTGGTCGCCTTGCTGGGCCGGGTGCCGCGGTTGCAGCGGCGCAGGCCGGCCCCGCGTCTAGACGTGCTGGCCCGCCCTGCCTTCCCGCGAGCCGCCGTTGGGGGGAGTGATGAGGCGCCGCCAGTGCCCTTCGCGCCCCGCTCTCAGTTCCTGCCGGGCGGCCGGAGGGGGAGGGCTGCAGCTGGTACGCCTTGCAAAAGGAATTGGCCTCGCATGAAGCCGTGCCGCAAGGACACAGGTCCCACGAGGGAGTGCGGACCAGCACGGCCACAGGCGCTGACTCAGTGGCACATCGTGGCAGGATGAGCCTCGTATGAAGCCTTGCCGCAAGGACACAGGTCCCTCGAGGGAGTGCGGACCAGCACGGCCACAGGCGCTGACTCAGTGGCACATTGCGGCGGATTTGGCCTCGTATGAAGCCGTGCCGCAAGGACGAAGTTCCCTCGATGGTCTGCGGACCAGCACAACCACAGGCGTTGACTCAGTGGCACATTGCGGCGGATTTGGCCTCGTATGAAGCCGTGCCGCAAGGACACATGTCCCTCGAGGGTGTGCGGACCAGCACGGCCACAGGCGCTGACTCAGTGGCACATTGCGGCGGATTTGGCCCCGTATGAAGCCGTGCCGCAAGGACGAAGTTAACTTCACAACTCTTAACAATTGCACTGTCGGGGGCGTGAGCCCCCAGGCTCTCGTGTGCGGGGGGCCCGTGATGGAATGCTCCAGTGGGGCCGGATAGACTGGGGGTGCCGCTGTTGGGGGGTTGGTGGTGGCTGGTTTTGTTGGGGTGGGCAGTAGTGCGGTGGTGGTGGTTGCTGTGTGCGGTTGTGGCGCGGGTGCCGTGGTGGAGGGGTGCGGGAGTGCGCATACGTGTGGGTGCGTGGGTGTGGTTGTGTCGGCTGTATCGGTTCGTTGTGGCTTTACATCTGGGACAGTGATTGCTTTTTACTGATGTCTACCTTCAGAGGGTTTTGGCCGTCTACTTTCCTTCTGTTGCCCTCGCTGCCGGGCTATTGCGTTCATCTCCGTGTAAAAACACCCACGCATCGACACACATGAGCACTCTCGCACCCCATCACCACGGCTCCCGCGCCACAGCTGCACACAGCAATTACCAGCCACACTGCGCACTACCGCCCAACCCAGCAAACCCGGCCACCACCGACCCCCCAACAGCAGCACCCCCACTCCAGCCGGCCCCACTCGAGCACTACATCACGGGCCCCCCGCACATGAGAGCCTGGAGCCTCACGCCCCCAACAGTGCAGGGCGTACCAGCCCTCCCCCTCCGTCTGCCCGGCAGGGGCCTGAGGGTGGGGCGCGAAGGGCACTGGCGGCGCCGCATCGCTCTCCCTGCGGCAGCCCAGGGTAAGGCAGGGCAGGCCAGCACGACCAGACGCTGGGCCGGCCTGTAATACACAGCTGCACCCCCGACCCAGCCAAACTCAGCAGTCATCCAAGCTGCTTTGGCTATCGGTCACACATGCTGCTTGTTCATTCCCCCTAAAGGCTGGTCCAGTTCACCTGCCAGTGCGTGCACAGCACAGTGAACGGATAGCTGCACCCAGAGTGCCACAACGCACAGCAACATGCACAGCTACATGCACCCCGCCAATGCATGCGCAGCTACATGCATGGAAGGGCTGGTCCTCCCGGGTTATACTATAGTATATGGGCCAGCCATAACTTCCGTACAGCCCGGGCCCCGTGTTCACTGAAGCATGCAATAGGGCGCGGTGGTGGGAGCACATGCACTGCAACATCACGGTGCTGGCTGCTGTCAGAGCCACTGGCAGCACTAGGCAGGAGCCGTGGCCATGGAATTCAGTGTAAGGCTACACCACTGCTGCTGTGACATGCATACATTCTTCTGTGCGTCATATCACATTATGTAAGCACAGCAGGCGGAGCGAAACTCAGGCACTGTAATCTGGATGACACGTGCTCTGAGATCACAGACACTTTGACGCACTGATGATTGATCTTTTCCCGCTTTAAACATCCGAATTCAGGCACCGCATGTTCTAGCACTGCCGAACGCGTCGGGGCTGCACAGCTGAATTGAGTCGAAGCGTTACAACGCTGCGCGTGCACTGGCCCCGCGACCCGGAAAAGGCGTGCACGGAGAAAATGCAGGTCCACATCCACTGTCACAGCATGCTGTCAACAACACGTTCGCACAAGGCCTACGTGAATACGGTCAAACACCGGCAAAGTTGCATTTGCGCAGCCATCGCGGCTATCCCACGCAGTCTAGTCGCTGCAGAAGGCGTGATCAGAGAACGGGCATAACGTCACCGGCAGCGGCCCTACAAAGCGCTTTTCTGGAGTCGGACACTTATTTCTGGGTCACGCTGGTTCCTAGTCGTGGAAGTCGCTGATCACAAATCAATCGCGACACGGTGCGCCCTTCTCACGTACCTCCGCGCCGGATGTCGACGTCGACCGTTCGATAGCATGGACGCAGTCTCCGATTCACTGTTGGTTGATTAATATTGTTCGTCTTGAGCAATTTTGTCCTTGATTTACGCATCCAGCGACTGAAATGCAGCCGGACGGCACAGTGTGTTACAATGTGATATATCTAGGTCTCAGCAGGGCCGAGGAAAACAGGACGGGCAAACATAATTATCAGTTAACCAAAACAGCAAGCAACCACAAGCAGCACAGCGAATGGTACAGTGTGTTACACAGTGATAGATCTAGGACCCAGCAGCGCCAATGGTACAGTGTGACATTCGATGATGGCAGTTCACTAGCAGCCAGCAGCAGGTAGCGCTAGCATGAACCCAGTCAGACTTAGCTAGCCCACCTTAGAACTTGCTGCGAGGCTCCTGCACAGTCAGCAGCACTTGTTCTAGATCTATCACTGTGTGACACAGTCAGCAGCACTTGTGCACACCAGCCTGTTCACAACCAAGCTAGTGACTTACCAGGGTTAAGCTGCTGCCAGTTCTTGCTGGCCTTCAGAGCTTGTTGCTGTATTGCAGGCTAGTGTGTCCTGAAGTGATCTACTCCTTGATCTGCCAGTGCTTTTGCAGTGCTGTATCCATTTCTAAGATTGGCAGCATGACCTGATCATGAGAATGAGGTGAGGGTTGGCATGCATACGTATACTATACACTGGCATCCTCGCATCCAAGCTTCCAGTCTTGCTGGCCAGCACTAAATATGTGGCGCGGGTGCCGTAGTGGAGGGGTGCGGGAGTGCGCGTGCGTGTGGGTGCGTGGGTGTGGTTGTGTCGGCTGTGTCGGTTCGTTGTGGCTTTTTCGCCTGGGAGAGTGATTGCTTTTTGCTGGTGTCTACTTTCGGGGGTTTTGGCCGTCTACTTTCCTTCCGTTGCCCTCGCTGCCGGGCTATTGCGTTCATCTCCGTGTAACACTAAATATGTGATGTTCTAAACATGCGACATCGACAGAGCACCTCTTTGGCACGTGCACAAGAATCACTTGCCCATCCCTCTACACTTACTGAGGACATTTTTGTACATTTGCTACACTTCCATGGGTGGGTGCGGGCTGTTGGGGGTGCCAAATGGAGATTGAAACACGTGCAGTTGATCAAATGTATGGGAGTCAAATGTCACGGTGTAACTCTAAATGCTAGTTTTTTGCTTGCCGCAGCCGGTCGACATTTTTGGCACACCTAGATCCAGGAGTCCTAGATCTATCACTGTGTAACACACCTAGATCCAGGTGTAGGCGTTGGAGGTTGGGAACTGACTGACTGATGTCCTGCAGGTCCACGCACAGGCCAGACAGGAGAGGTCACAAGATAGTGTGTCATACCACAGCCATGTTCTCCGAGAAGGCCAGAATGTCGGTCATGCACTTGCTGCTAGCTGTCCTTGTCACCCCCAGCCATATCCTGCCAGCACATGCATGGCAGCCAGCGCATCAGGTGTCCTTACACCAGGACAACGCAGCCACCCAGACCCAGACCCGCCGCCCGCCGCCGCTGATGCATAAGCCCGCTGGCATGTTTGATGTCGATCCGTTCGAGGTGTCAGGCGCCACAGTGCTCGGCCCTATTGACAGCCGCCCGCAAGTCCAGCTGCTTGACTCGGACGACGCAGCAGCAGCACGCACAGCAGGCGCAGCAGCAGCACGCACAGCAGGCGGCGGCAGTGGCGGCCGGTCGCTGCTGCACGGCACAAAGAATATGAAGAAGTACCCCAAGTGCCGCAAGTGCCGAATGGTGTCCTGCAACGCGCAGCGCAGCTTTTGCTCCGGCCACTGCCGCAGCAACGGCAAGCTCCACTACTGCTCGTCTAAGACCCTTCCGAAAGCGCGCTGCCAGTCCTCTGAGGACAGGGATCCGACGATTGAAGACTACGAGGGCGAGCCTCCGGATGAGCTGGAGGAGTACGATACCGCAGTCGTCGAGGCCCCCGCGCCGTACATTGGCTGCGCAAACATCCGCGGCCGGCCCTCCGGCTGCCCAGCACGCGGCACGCTCGCCGAGCTGCCTGACCGCGGCGAGGCCAAGGTTCTGTTTTCGCGGTGCCGGGCCGAGTACTACATCCCCGGCTGCCTCGCGCCGCTGCTGCCGTTTGGCGTGTGCGAGTGCATCCTCCGGATCACGAAGCGGGTGCCCGGACAGCGGAGCATCGTGTGGGCGCCGTGCAGCACGGCAGAGCTGGAGGCTGGGCTGGGTGTGGCGGGCGGGGAGGAGCCCGAGGAGGAGCTGGTGGTGGTGCTGGGTGACGGTGTTACACAGACGTATTACTCAAACTTCACGGTTCCCGGCCAGGAGCCGGACTTCACGTACAATGTGACAACCGAGCCCCGGAACTCTGATGCGGTGTTCGTGGAAATGAACTTTTACAAGGGCCTGGTGGTGTTCAGGTCCGACGTGGAGGAGGGGACCGAGGTGACCGGTGAGGGGGATGTTGATCACGATGACGATGATGGGAATTACGATTAATTGCGGAGATCTGCCTCCACTGTAATCATTGCCGTGGCAGGCGATGTAGAGGTGCTTTTTGTGCGTGTCGGCTTCTTGCTGGCGGGAGCCGGTGCTGACATGTGCAGAGTGCCCGTCTGTGGGTTGCTTGTACGGGCTTGTAGGTGCCACTGCGTGGGCATTTTTTTAATTACAAACATATTGTCGTGACCTAGATGCGGCCCAGAAATACTGGGCTATCTTGCTTGATTTGTTCCCTTTGCCATGGTGCTGATGTCTATCTTGATGGCCAAGCGCTGCTGCTAGCCTTGCTGACAGCGTGTCGTTATCGCAGGGTCATGATGCCTGCATCCCCACTTTGTTCAGTACGATGTCCCCCTTCACCTGTACTGCTTTAGACTCCAGCCGCTTGGCATTGTACCAGTGTCATCCTTCTGTTGTTCTTCAGCTACAGATGGCAGGTCCAACGGACAGCTCCAAGCAAACCTGTGCGCCGACTGCAGCAGTCGCATGCTCAACTGCACTATTCTAGTTGCGAAAGTGCTAGGACAGCATGGTGCAGCGGATGGTATTTCCTCCAACCAGGTGCAGTGTTCAACTGTGGCTCAGGTAGCAATGGAATATCAACGCTGCAGCAAAACGTTGTACTGTGAGGGCCATTGCAAGCAATCAGTTTAGTCCCATAGACCCTGCAGCTGCAAGCAGCAAGCAGCAATACCAGATACTGCAAGATATGAGAAGCTGTGACGAGCACACACCAGTACCACAGCCATGCCATACCCATGCGTGCTGCCGCAGCCACATCCCTCTTGAGGAAGCCCTCGTGCCCATGCAGCCCTCGTGCCCATGCTCGTGCCCATGCCCATGCAGCACCAGGCCGCAGAGACCCCCCCACTGGCACCAAAACAACCCCGCTATAGCTGGCAAAAGAACAACCCCGTTACCACCAGCCTCACTCGAAAGCCGGGATCAAGGTGCTGTAGGTTTCAGCGACGCGGCATGTGCATGCACGATTGCACCAGCACCGAATGCAGTCTTGATTCTGCACGCATGCATGGGTTTGAACCTGACATCAGCACCACAAGTACAGCTCACGGATCCGTGTAACACCAAGCCATCATTCGAATGCATCGTGTGCCAGCCGATGGCACGTCAGCATGCCTTCCCGCGGGCTGCCGCGGGGAGAGTGATGCGGCGCCGCCAGTGCCCTTCGCGCCCCGCCCTCCGGCTTCTGCCAGGCAGCCGGAGGGGGAGGGCTGGTACGCCATGCGCTGCGGGGGGCGTGCGCCCTCGGGCTCTCATGGGCGGGGGGCCCGTGGTGGAGTGCTCCAGTGGGGCCGGCTGTGGTGGGGGTGCTGCTGTTGGGGGGTCGGTGGTGGCCGGGCTTGCTGGGGTGGGCGGTAGTACGCGGTGTGGCTGGTGGTTGCTGTGTGCAGCTGTGGCGTGGGTGCCGCGGTGGTGGGGTGCGGGAGTGCGCGGGTGTGTGGATGCGTCGGTGTCGTTGTGTTGGTTGTGTCGGTTCGTGTCGACTTTTCGCCTGAGACAGTTGCTGCTTGTTGCTATCTTCCTTCGGGGGGGTGTTGGCCGTTTGCTTTCCCGCTGTTGCCCTTGCTGCCGGGCTCTTGCTTTCATCTCCGTGTAAACACAACATACTGCCTAGCGTAGCTGCGCAGACGTGTGTGTCTAAGTCTTTGGTTTGTCACGGCAGGTTAATGCACGAGTGCATGTGGAACGCCATTCCACAACACTCGTAGGATAGTGGTGCTTAACAGTTGCAGCTTTCCGGACGTGCCACGGTGAACTGCTTGCTGTGTGCTCCTGCCATGAACCTCGGCCTCTGTGCAATTGTGCCCTTGCTGCTGGGCTGCTGCATCGCTCCACATGTACTACCTATCCATGTTATACCCAGGGCTGACGTGCCATCGCGCCACCCATGTCTATTCCGGGTCCCCTCGAGCCTTGGCATGCAACGTGCACGCACTGCTGTTGAGTACTAGTGTGATCTACTGATGCGGTGTGCGCGTGGATTGAACGCGTGAAGTATAGGTTGTGCATTGTTGACTGTGGGGGAAATGGAGTGGATCACGGCGTCCCAGTCATAAGCCAACCAACGAACGGCCTCTGACCACAGCAAAGCATATAAATATGCCCGGGCCCGTCCCTGCTAGTGCTGACCCTAGCCCGGAATAAGGGCAATGAGGTCGGTGCTAGTCTGGCCCAGTTGATCCGACGGAACGGGGTAATGGGGAAGTTTGTGGGTAGATGATGCATGATGGTGTAATCGGCAAACCTGTAGCTGGAAGAGTTCTTGATGCAGCAAGTTGGTGTTTAATTGAATGGCTGCATGGGCGTGTGGCAGTGTTTCACAACAACTGCACCCCCAGCGTGACCGCCTGCAGCTGGTGGCCATGCTGGATGCTGTGCAAGTGGCCCGCTCTGCACCAACTTTGCACTCGCTTGGCGCCGCGATCTGCAGCGTTTGGTGCCTGTTTGTTGACTGCGCCATACTGCGCTGGGTCGGTGTGCTGTGTGTTTGCACTGCCATTTAAATTAAATATCAATTGTGATCCTAGGTGGGCTCCCTACGCTTGTTCATGCGGTTCAAGCTGACGTGTAGGGTGGACTGTGCGGTGTTGCTTCAACCATCGGGGATGTTTGTTTCGTTCCGGGCTTTCTTCCGTCGGCGCTGCTGGGGCGTTGATCTATCACACCCAGGTCAACAACGGGCATACAGCTGCTACCACTGCGAGGCATGCAAGCTGCCCTTCTCGAGATACAACGATCCGGAGGGCCACAGGCATGCAGCAAATTGTCGCGGCGTACCAGCGGACTCCCACGCCCCCACTCCCGCCCGCACCCGGTACAACGGCCGCACGTGCACGCCCATCAACACTGGCCGTGGCCGCTCGCGCTCACGACAGCGGACACCGCCGTACATGAGGGAGCCACTGACGCAGGCCCAGCCCTCACACGTCAATGATGACCTGGCGGGACGACACACAGCCAGTTCGCAACCGCCGCAGGGAGGCTCCGGTTTGGTGTGCCGAACGCCCACCCCTGCGGCTGCGGCGTGCGCCGGCTCGACTGCGCCTCGGCCGCAAAGCCAGCCACCCGCCCGCACCGATTTGACCAAATCGTGCTGTCTGACATCGGTAGATGAGCACCACAGACTTGACGGCGGGCTGGCTGGTGGCCAACAACCCCCAGGTGACGTCCCGTCACCACTGTCCCCCGGAGCCACACTGCATGATAGCGAGGTGCACGATCAACGCACAGAGCCGCGCAGCGCCCGGCCGTCCGCAGGCGTTGCCGCCTCACGTGCAGTCGTGCATTCACCTCGCCGTGTGGCCCATGCGTGTGACAACGGGACAGCTACCGCAGCACCTACGCAAGTCGTGGCTGCACACGCAGGGACCAACCATGGGACGTCCCCGACCGACGCGCCTGCCCCCATTTGCCGCGCGCCGGCTCGCCGCCATGCCACTCCCCCCCGACCCTCCCAAGCGCCCCGCCTCCCCCCCAGCAGCCAGCGCGCCGTCCTCCCGGACGTCTCCCGCACCACCATGAGCGCTGGCCCACGGGTTGACTCCCACATGCGCGATCTGACGGAAGCAGACCTCGTCAGCGACACCCAGGTGGATCCAAAGCCAGCCTCAGACGCGCCGCCATCACTGGAGGTCCCCTACCCGGACGTGCAGATCCCTCAGGCTGTGCCGAACGAATGCAGATCCAGCTGGGCCGACGTTGTGGCCACAGCGCTGGAACGCACCGCCGATGCGGCCGAGCGCGGTCACCGGCCCAGTGTAGAGACAGAGCTCAGGCTCCTACTCCTGCTGTCCAGCCAGGCCCTCGGCAACACTGGCGCAAGCAGGGGGCGCGCCAGGCGAGTCAATGCCCGCGTGCGCGAGATCCGGATGCGGACCAGGGAGCAGATGTTGCTTGACACCGCTGAACATAGCGACCCCGGCCGCACTCGCACAGAAGTTGTGGCGGACATCGCAATGGCAGGGCGCATGCACCAACATGCATGCAACGGCAATGTTGGCCGCGCTGCGCGCTGCTTGGACAGCAGCCCCATCGTTCCCATCGACCAGAACTCACTGCCACGCTTGCGAGCGCTGCACCCACCCGCGCCCCCTCCAAAGCGCGCAGCGCAGCCTACCCCAGCCGGCAGCCGCTCAGCGGAAGTCTCAGCGGCGCGGTTTGAGGCCATCCTGCAGAACCTGACACAGGGCTCAGCGGCCGGCCCCAGCGGGTGGACATACGAGCACGTCCGCAGCGCCGGGCTGTATAACGAGCGCACGGGCGAGGCCATGCGCCGCTTCCTCAACCTCCTGCTGTCGGGCACCATCCCCCACTGAGACCTGCTGCTCGCCAGCCGCCTGATCGCCATCGCCAAACCGAACGGCACCGTTCGCCCGATCGCTATCGGCGAAGTATTCATGCGCCTCGCCGGTATCTGCGCGCCGGCGTGCGTCCCAGAA
Organism: Ulva mutabilis; assembly: GCA_900538255.1. NCBI lineage: Eukaryota > Viridiplantae > Chlorophyta > Ulvophyceae > Ulvales > Ulvaceae > Ulva > Ulva mutabilis. The sequence continues at coordinate 221,947 of UNSF01000058.1, read as the reverse complement.
GCGCCGGGCCTGCTTGCCCCGCACCAGATTGGGGTCGGTGTTCGCGGCGGCCCTGAGATTCCGAGCCACGCGCTGGCCCCGGACTTCTCAGATGCGGAGACAGTCACAGTGCAGCTCGATCTCGAGAATGCGCTCAACCTGATTGACCTCGAGACCATCATCGCGGAGATTGACGCGCAACTCCCCGCCCTGGCCGCATTCGCACGCATGGCGTATGGAGCGCCATCGCCGCTGCTGGCACGTCAGCAAGACGGGTCCAACGCGGTTTTGTGGAGTGCATCTGGCGTGAAGCAAGGCGACCCCATCGGCCCCCTCTACTTCGCCATCGCGTTCCGGCCCACGCTATTAGCGGCGCAAGAAGCGGCCCCTGACACGTTAGCCATCGCGTGCCACGATGACCTCACGGTGCAGGGCACGGTCGAGCAAGTGGTCGCCATGGGTCGAGTTGTGCAATCCCGTCACCAGTGCAACAAGCAGAAGACGCTCGTCCACTGCACCGATCCGCCAAGGGCTCGCACGCAGCCGCCTGCCTAGGCGCCACGGTCGCCACTGACGGCATGGTCGCATGTGGCGCCCACTGGGCACCCCTGCCTATGTGGAGGCGTATGTGCGCCGTACATGCAAACACACCGTCGAGCTCATGCAAAAGCTGGCAGGCCTCCCGCTGGCGGCCCAGACACGGTGGGCTGTCCTCTTCCAGTGCCTGCAACATCGCGAAGCACACCTGCTGCGCACTACCGACTGGGCCCACCTCGAACAGCCGCTCATGGGCGTCGAGAACGCCAGCATACACGCCATGTGCCGCATCATCGAACGTAACAGCTCACCGACCTACAGCGTGAGCAGGCCTTGCTCCCTCATAGACATGGCGGCATGGGTCTGCGACACTACACAGCCGACGTTGCTGACACCGCGCGCCTCGCGTCGGCAGCAGTTGCGCACGCGGTGCTCGCGGACGGCATCGACGGCGGCAAAGCCGTTCCGCGGCGACGCCGCGGTCCAGCACCCGGCCCGCCTCGCACGCCTGCGGAAGGCATGGCCGGCCGTGCAGGGAATCTCAGACAGCCCGACCCCAGCCGACGCCTGGGCGTCTGACGCTGGCTCGAAGCTGCGCATGACGCAGCTCCAGAGCGCGCTCAGCCGGGCGGAGGCCGACGCGCGTTGGACCGCCACGCACGACTATCTCGAGACCCTGAAGCACGGTCCGAATCCCCAATCGGCGGAGACGGCGTGCGCTGATCTCGCTCGCCTCCTCAGCTGCTCTGGCTCGCTGGCCTCGGCGTTCCTCACTGCCTGCCCCGGCCCGGTGACGGGCCTGACCGACCATGAATTCCAGGTGGCCGTGCTGCTGCGGCTGGGTGAGCCGCTGCTACCCGTCCTGGAGTCGGATGAGGCCTGCCCCTGCGGCCGCGTGGCTGCGTCCGGTACACACAGTGTCATATGCGGACAGCTATGGGCAAGTTCAGTCCTAAAGCACGACCTCATCACCGTGGCTTGGAGGCGGGTGCTCATGCGCGCGTCGATCGCTTCATCGCTGGAGCCGCACGTTGGCAAGCTCCCCGGGGGCATACGCGTGCTCCCCCTCCGCGGCAGCCGGCAGTCGCCACCAGCCGCGCCGCCGGCGGACTTTACGCGCCCGCCGGCTGCGCCGTCTGCGAGTGTACCGGCCGCGCCGTGTCACCAAGACCCGCCGCCGCCGCCACCGCCGCAGTCACCGCCGCCGCCGCCGCCGCCACCGGACCCCCCAGCCGATGCCGCGCCGGTCCAGCCCCCACCCCATCTCTCGCAGGCCCTCCAGGCTTCGGACGTGCCCCACACCCCTCATGGCACCCAAGCCCCGGCTCCGGCCTCCCTTACCCTTACTGCCGCTACCGCCCCCCCCGCCGCGGCCCACGCCCCGACGCGCGACGCGCCCCTCGCCCCTGACCGAGAGGCAGCGCCCCCTGCTGCACCCCCGCTGCCCCGATCGCAGCGGCCTCCGCAGCGCGGCGACCTCTTGGCATTCCTCACCACGCGCATGGCGCTGCTGGACGTGAAGGTGATGCACCCGCTTGCCAGGTCGCATGTGCGCGGTGCGTCACGTGAGGCTGGCGCGACCGCCGAGAAGGGCGCACGGCAAAAGCGCAACAAATATGGCGCCATCACAGGTGCCGCCCAGTTCATCCCGCTCGTGCATGAGACATATGGCAGGGTTGGACGGGACGCGTACCGCTTCCTCCAGACGGTCGCGGAGGTTGCCGCGGGACACGGGGCGGTGTCAAAGCGTACTTTCCTTCTCAATGCCATGCGCGACCTGTCCACAACATTGTGCCGCGCGCTGGCGCGCCAAGCCCGCGCGGCCGCGCCCCTCCGTGCTAGGCTGGTCGGACGGGCGCTGCTGCCGGGCCTTCCTGACCCCACAGACGGCCTGCCGGCGCTGACAGGCCATCGCGCATAGGCTTGCGTCGCCACCCCCCCCCCCCCCCCCCCCTCGCCCATCCCGCCCCGAGAGCCCCCCCCCTCCACCCATTTCACCCTGCAGCCCCCACACCCCCCCCCCCCCCCGCACCCGACCCCTCCCTCTTCTCTCCCTCCCTCTTCCCTCCTCCCAGCGCACGTCCGCCGTTTCTCCTCTGCGCCCCTCCCCGGACACCGCTCGGGCTGCCGGGCTGGCTGAGGCTATTGCTCTTGGGACCAGTGCCTCGCGGCCTCGGACATCGCCGTAGCGCGCGCTGTCGCGCCCGTGCAGACTGCTAGTGTCGCGCTGACGACCGCTTGTGAGCCCGGCGAGTGCTGGCTGTGTGTTTGGTGTGTGCGTGGCCTGCGTGGTACTGCGTGGTGTGTGCGTGTCTGCTTTCGCGCTGGCGTTAGTTCGTTCTGGCATTTGCTCGTGCGGCGCGTGGCCTTGGTGCTTGCGTTGGCCGGTCTGTCTGTTTGTTTGTTGCCTGGTCTGTTGCCTCGGCGCTGCTGAGTCCTAGATCTATCACTGTGTAACACATGTGTTGAAGGGATGCTGAAATCCCTTGACAGTCTGCGCTTCTCTCATGCTATGTCTCTCCATTGTTGATCTGCTGCACGTATAGCACTATGTGGCCTTGCCAGAATCGCGACGAATGTGAGTACTGACATGCTCGATGTGCTCTGCGCATTTGCTGACACTGTCTGTTCTGATTGCTTTTTGCTGGTGTCTACCTTCGGGGGGTTTTGGCCATCTACTTTCCTTCTGTTGCCCTCGCTACCGGGCTACTACGTTCATCTCCGTGTAACACTGTCTGTTCTGCAGCCAATCATACATGCAGCGTCAGACTGGACACATTGGCCAGCTTCGAACGTTCCGTGATGCCAGTGATCTGCTGCAGGCTCTGCTTGTAAATCGGACTCTGGTGCCTCAGTCAATTCTTCATGTGGCCGTTTAAGTGTCGATTCTGTCATCTCTTCATCCAAGCACCAGCCCGTAGGGCAGCACCCACGCTCACCACCAGTCGCCAAGTTCCTGTCCAAGTCGGGTGTTTCTGAGCTCAATCTTGGGAGCCGGATGCGCCTTTATGACTTGCAGAACCAGTGCCTGCCAAATTCCAATGTCTTCCTGTATCCTGGCAGCAGCGGGTCTAGCATCGACTTCAGATGCAACAGGGTAGGTTCACAGCCTGGCTTGCTGCCAGGTGTAGCAAAGCGGCAACAGCCTTGGCGGCCGCCAGGTGCGCCGGTCTCTCCATAGTATAGACGGCCATGGTGGAAAACAACTGAGCGGAAAGGGGAGGGCTGGAATGTGTGTCTCTAAATTGTTTGTTGTGTGGGTATGGGTTGTGTGGCTTGAATGGTGGCTGCGAGGAAAGCAGCCACATGCTGGAAACATGCTCAAAGTCCCGCATGGCTGTACTGTAATTCTAGTACTGTATTGTAGTACTGGTGTTGGCGCAGCTTGTGGGTTTGCAGATGTACCGACAATCAGATCCTCAATGTGTGTGGCTGAGGTGCGAGAGGGCTCCATCGCAGATGACCACATGAACGCAAGAGCCGCTCCGCATCTACCTCAGCCTGTGGCAGGGCACCCGGCCGACTGCACATATTTTCAAAGCACATTCTCAGCTGCAATGATTGCCCAATGCATTCAGTACTCCATCTAGACTGGAATACACTGCACATCCATGCGTGCGCCATGCAGCTGCAGCACTTGTGGATACAGCTTAATCGAGTGGGCTCAAGGGTAGGGGCACTGCCACAGGCCAGAGTCCGTTTCAACGACCTCACTTGCAGTGCATAGGAGTTCAGCTGGGGGCTAGATGTGTGAGTCAGAAGCAGTGGACAGTTGATGCATCGTACATGCACACCACCTGCCACAGCAGCATGGCTGCTGCGTTTCAGACCTGGATCGAGTCGCTCGATTCTAGGGCTGGCTGAAAACACAATGCACATGCACTGCCAGGTCCATGCATGTGAACATCGAAATTGTTTTTTATTACCACTACCACACCAGATTCAGCATGCTCACATTACAGGCGCACTGTCTCCCACACTACAGGTCCACCACAGCTTGTTGATTCGATGCTATTTGCAACCCTATGAACATGACTCCATGTAAAGGAGACAGACAATACATTGGATTCAAAGTTGATGGAAGCAATATTGGTGTGCGACAATTTTTTAGGAGGTGAAAACACAGGGGAGGCATGTTGCATTCAGAATATGATACCACATGACTCCACAGATATACATATCGGTTAAACTGTTGCTAGACAAGCAGGTGCTGGACCGCTTGCAATAGCAAGGAACACTGGAAAGATTGCACTGCAGAGGCTACTTCAACTCAGCAGCAACGTATGAAAACACTGATTGCTTCGCATTTTTCCCGCATCGAGAAACACCTGAACGGACTCATCATCCAGATGAAACAGCCAGGTTGGGTGACTACAGAAAGATTCGATTCACTATGGCACAATCTTCAAACAAAGCACTGCAGCCAAGCATTCAACAGGCAACAGCAGGTGCAGCTGTTGCGGCACAACCGCCGCACAAGGTGCAGAGTGCTGGTGCAGAGATGCGATTGCTCCGACTGCAGCGTGACAGCACACCACGTGCCAGCTTCGCCCCATTATACAAACGGCAGCTCATGCGGGACAGCGCAGGCGCACACATGCAGCAGCGGCATTTCGCGTGTGTGCACTGCAACTCCAGCTGCCTGGGCGACACCGGCGTGGGCCAGCAACCCGCCCAAGGTGCGCCAGGTGTTATCCACGGGCACTGTGCCCCGCGCTTGCTATGCTGGCACCTCTCCATGCTGCTCAGCAATTTCACTGGACGTGTCACTGTCTGCGATGGCGCGGACATTCACCATGTGGCTCCCGACAGCTTTGTCGGCAGAACCGGGTGCAAGTGTGGCCGTAGGGGACGACGGGTCGGCCTTGGGTTTCACGCAGAGGACGCTCCGGATGAGGCCCCCCCGGCCGTGTATCTTGGACTGCAGGATCTCCTCCATCGGCACGCCTCTGTGCCGCAGCTCTGCCACCACAGTCATGTCCTGCAACATGGTGTAGCGTGCAGTGTGAAAGGCCATCCGTGCGAAACTGTGTGGAATATACAAGGCCTGCGGGTCAGACGGCCAAGAATCTGACACCAGGTTTGCCAGAACAGGTGACAACGGTGCAGCTGGGGATCGTGCATGCTAAAGCCGCATCACACCTGGCGGGGTGTCAAAGAACCTGGTGGCTATTTGTGCAGGAGACAGGGCCGCACATCCATTGTGCACACTCACTGTGCCATCAGCTATACAGGCACCTTTTACTCAGCTGCTACTCTACTGGTGACACCTGACACAAGCCACACTAAGACATTTTCGCAGGCTTTCAGATATGTTTGCTGACATCTCGAGCATTTGTGCACAAGGCAAGAAGCACCAAGTAAATTGGTGCAGAGACGGTGTTCACTCCACCACACGGAGTTACAGGAGCTGGGTTGCATGGCTTTTGCGGCAGTATATGAGTGCCGGCAAGGCAGAGTCTGAGTGGACTTGTCACTGTTATTTTGGCCATACTCAATGCCACTGCAGCCATACAATAGCAAGAGACTACAAACCTGGTACACATCATTTACAGCTGCAGCGCAGATGCGCCTGAGCAGGCCGTGCAGCCATGGCGGGACCTTCTGGGCTATCGCTGGAGCTACATCTTGGTCAATGGAGAATAGTGTCTTGTCCTGAGCGGATGGTTTGTCAAGACTGCGGATCCAATGATGCGCTCGCACTCTATTCTCGATGAGGTCACTGTACTGCTCAGTTGGTACAGATTCCAGTTGCCAGCTGCCCTGAACAGTAAGACTGCCGTTTTGCAAGAATGACTTGCGACGACGCCCCAGGAAGTCGATCGTATATGGTGATTAGACATGATGAACAAGCAGCTGTGTAGCCGGGGGGTGGATCACCGCGAATTGCACTGCGTGATTAAGGACGACCGTGCCCTGCCAGGGACAAAACACTTGACAGTCCCTCACCTGGAAAGCCGCCATGACACCCGGTTTCGCGAGACCAAATGAAGCAGACATTTCAGCGGGCAGCTCGACTACATTTAGAGCCGTTGTGAATTGGCGCTTGAAGAAGAGGACTCCGACGGTGCTGGTCTGCTCGACGTAGACCTCCTTTCGCTCTGGCGTGTCTAGATGTACACGCCGATCACTGACGACGTCGATTGACTTGAAAATTGCAGAGTTGTCAGCATGCGTGAGGAGGTCGTACATCTACAACGGCATGCAGCTGTGAGACGATTAGCGCAGGCAAGCAGTGCACTGCAGGGCATACGGGTGCCGCCGCGTCAGCAGGGGCAGCCCCTAGAGTAAATTGTCAGACACGCCATTATCTAAAAAATATTCCGCTATTCATTCCGGACGAAGTTTGCGGGCTGCCAAGCAGCTGGTGACGATCAGACGCACCTCTTTCGGGGGCAGATCGATCAGCGCCTTCATCCTGACCTTGCACAAGAATCCCTCTCTGTTGCTAACTCGAATGTCGACTCCATCGCGCAGGAATGCTGGACTGTCAATGCTTGGCTGCGATCCGTCATTCGGCACGTCCTGTGACGATGCCGCGGCCATCACTACCTACTGGTCCGGCAGTGCACACAGCAGCTACGCCTTCTGACCGCCTGTTCTAATCTGACACATGACCAAAAAAGTGGCTTGTGAGACAATAGTTCGTCAGAGTCATGCCATGGTTGGCAGTAGAGGCGGCCCGCTTTAGCTGTCTGTGAGGCAGGACCTGTACACTGAAGAAAGAATCAACAGCCTCATCTCAGCTACATGGTGAGACAGCCATTACTGGCAGGTAAAAGTAGAAGTACAGTCCAAAGTGTGTCGGGAGCACGCCATATGTAGCGCGTCTGTAAGCAACCGACAAGGTATCGGCAGGCTGCCACGTCATACTGTAGCGAGCAGTGCAAAACGCGCCGGTGCTGCGGCATGCATGCTGGTGCTGCAGCAATGATTGTGGAAACAGTTGCAAGCGTCATCGTTGTGATATCACACAACCGTACATACTTGCTGAAGCAGCTCAGCGCGTACATCTTGCTCCGTCTCGAACGCTCCGCAAAGCAAGGCACCCACGCCAGACAGCGCAACTGGCGATTTTGCCACGCTGTGAACAAGACATGCTATAGATGACTTCAGGAGATGATGTACGACGCGATCTCTGCTATTCTTTCCATGCACTGCTTCGTTGTCTTGGCCAGCGCACCGTTTGTGTGCTGATGCTTGCACATCAGGCTTCCGTGCTCACACTTCTTGCAATCAGTACAGTGAAGTCGAACTGACTGCATGAACTGGTATTCTAATGGCGGTTGGACAGCAACTGGGACCTGCTAGGTCAATCTTGATGCGCACGAATTATCTGACAAGCGCTCGTACCGACTGCATCCAACCACCACACTCAACATGCCACGGCTGCTACAGTCTGGGTCTGATGACGTGCCTCGGCGGAGTAGAGGGCGTCCCCGGGCGGGTGTGTCCAAGCCAGACGAGAGCGCCCGTACTGAAGCCATCCGCGCTAAGAACAGGCGTGCGCAGAAGGCTTACAGGCTTCGCTGCAAGGTGTGTGCTCGCGAGTCGAACGAATCCTGTTTTTCGATTGCTGTCATCATCGATTTGCAGCGGCGAATATTCGGCGCACCCGGGTGTATCCACACAGCGCGCATCCTTGCAGTTTGCCGCAGCATGGCTCGTGAGTCTCTCCAACATGTTGCAGCAGGATCCTCAACCTTTGCATGCATACCAATCTCCGTCATCCATGTGTAATCTTGTTGGTGTGCTGACGGCTAGCTGGCTGCGGCTCAGACCTCTCGGCTTGCTTGCCGCCGCACATGACCGTTCTGTGTGGTGACAGTTGCCTACACAAGATGCAGACATGAGCGGCAGCAATACTCCGTGACATAGTTGCTATCCCTTGGCCGATGCGTCCTTGTGGGCGCAAGCGGCGTGCGTATGGTGGATAAGGCCTGCCGCCATTGTGCATCATCCGTCATAATCTCTCCACACCCGCGGTGGCACTGACCGCAGCTGACACATGCCTCCTAGCACCCCTTGGAAGCTGCCATGCTTCCTCCAAGCAGACTTGTGCATCTCCCTGAACAGCCCTTTGCTCCTGACTGAGCTATGGATATTTGCTGCACAAGGTCTTGAGAGGCTATGTACAAACAATCCCTGCAAGTACCACAGCTTGTGAGATGATCTGCAGCTTGAAGGCCTGATTCATACCATGACACATATCACGTATTTTCATACCTGGCCCCTACAGGGTGTCATGTCGTGTCATGCTGGTGGAACAGTTCTGAGTGTGTTGAGCCTTGCTGTGAGCAGCACTGGAGAGTAGCGTGTGAGAATGTTTCGAGGGAACTTTAGCGCAATACAGAAGCTGCTGTGTTTCTTTGTGTGTATGGCACTCGGCCATGGCGAATATTTTTCATGCCATGCACCGTACCTCTGTTCTACAGCCTTGTGGAGCATACATTTGTAATGTATCACACCCACAGTGCAGTCAGACCCGCCCGCCCGTCTCGCTTCCCCCCCCCACCCATCTCCGGCTCCCACCCCGGCCTAGCTGCAGCCACTGCCCTGACCGCGATTTCGACAGGCACTGTGGAATCTGCGGAAGAAGCTGAGGCTACCGCGCATGGCCACTGGACCAGCGCGGAATCGGGTCATGCCGCTGGCCATGGTGTCTGCTGTGGCTGGCTCTGCGCCGATTTCATGCGGTAGGCACCGTGGTGTCCAACACCTGGTGCCTGCGCACAGACTGCGCCGTGCTGTGCTGGTTCGGCGTGCTGTGTGTTTGAGTAGGCGTGACGTGTGGCCTGTGTCCGGGTCGGCGTTCTGTGTATTTGCGCAGCAGCCGTTTGCTGCCCTTGTGCGTTCGCATGTTCATGTCGGTGTGTGTCACTGTGGTAGATCTACGACCCGCATGTTCATGTCGGTGTGTGTCACTGTGGTAGATCTACGACCCGCATGTTCATATCGGTGTGTGTCACTGTGGTAGATCTACGACCCGCATGTTCATGTCGGTGTGTGTCACTGTGGTAGATCTACGACCCGCATGTTCATGTCGGTGTGTGTCACTGTGGTAGATCTACGACCCGCATGTTCATGTCGGTGTGTGTCACTGTGTTAGATCTACGACCCGCATGTTCATGTCGGTGTGTGTCACTGTGGTAGATCTACGACCCGCATGTTCATGTCGGTGTGTGTCACTGTGGTAGATCTACGACCCGCATGTTCATGTCGGTGTGTGTCACTGTGGTAGATCTACGACCCGCATGTTCATGTCAGTGTGTGTCACTGTGGTAGATCTACGACCCGCATGTTCATGTCGGTGTGTAGGGTGACCGTGCTGCTTTTGGTTGTTTGTTTTGGTCTGTTCTGTGCTTTGTCCCCTCGGCGCCGCTGTGGGCTTGATCCATCACAGGTCAACACACAGTGCACCATCTGCAATCACAGCAGCACATAATTCGCTCCCACAGAGAAGCGCTGTTTCGGAGCACAGCCCTCTGTACAGTGTCATCGGTGACCATGTCATGGAGCTCGGCTGCCGACCAGCAGGCCAGCTCAGGTTGCACTATCTGCTGCATGCGGCGTGAGTGGCGTTCAACAGTAGTTTGCACAATTTTGCACAAACTGATGTCGACATGCCACCAACGCCACTTGTTACATACCTGGAATACATGCAGCAGTACTCGGCGGTCAAATGAGTTTACGATCTATTGTAAGCTGCCAACAGCGTACACAATGTGGCAACTACCTCTTGGTAACTACTTCTCGGCCACCCAACAGTGATGTTGCTTGCGGTTCCGTGACTTGCCACGCCACGCTTGAGCCCCTGTTCACCCATCACTTGCCATCACTGAGTGCACAGCGCTGAACTTGTGAACCTGCGGTCGTGCAGGAGCAGCTGGACCAGCTCGAGAGCTCCCTGGCAGAGCGCCGGCAGCGCATGAACGACATGCATGAGCAGCGAGGCCGCCTCGCACGGCGGCGGGAGCAGCTGCAGCAGGAGCTGCAGCGCGCGCAGTCCACGCTGTGCGACCTGCGCACAGCGGCGGAGGGCATCTTGGAGGAGGGCGCCGGCGCGATGGCCGTCATCAAGCCCCGGCAGCAGGGGGGCTCCGGATCCGGCAGCCTGGCAGACGGCCCGCAGGGGGCCGTGCCGATGTCGGCGTCCCCCGGGGTGGATGTCAACGCTGCAGCGGAGAACAGCGTGTACATGCTGCGTGCCAACCTGGAGGCCGCAGCGGGGGCCAGCCATCACTCGTCGCGGCACAGCGGCGGCGTTCCGGAGATTCCTTTGGCGGAGACGCGGACATGCGGCATGCCTCTGGAGCACGGGGGCTTTGAGCACATGCCGACGATCCAGGCCGCTGTGCCGCAGGGCTACGGCCACATGCACAAGCACTACCCCATGCACTGAAGAGAGTGGCTGTTCTGCGTGACAACCCCACTGCGCTGCCTCTGTGCCGTGGCGATCCAGATGGATGAAGCGTGCTGTTTGGCCACTGCGAGTGCGGGTTTTTGGCGTGGGTGGTTGTGAGCGATGTCTTGATAGCAACACAGCGTGGCAGGGTGAGGCTTTGATGGCAGAGGTGTGGGGGGCTTTGACCAGGAAGCATGAATAAATGTGATGCGGGGGCAGTGTAGTCAGGATGCGGATGAGCGGTGCTGCACGGCCGCGTACGTCCTGTAGACAATGCGGGCGTCTGGCAGCCGTCGTTGCGGGCTGGCCATGACAGCCAGAGATAGTTTTTCCGGGGCTTAGTTCCTTGTTCTGCGCTGAGTGCACGTCCAATGCATACATCAGTGCATTGCAGTACTGCTGCATTGGGTGTGGGGGTTGCACATTAGGTGTGGGGGTTACACACGCCTGGCTTGGTCTCTCCGGGGAATTCGACGCAAGGTTTTGGTGAATACCATGCGTAGTCGTGCATGGACGAGCAGGCCGAACAGTCCTTCCTCTGACACGCAACAGTATTGCGGGAATGTTGGCAGTGGCATTGCTTTACAGCGTAGGGGTACTTGGCCTGCCCAGGTGGTGAGGCGCGGGAGCTTGGCCAGATCGGGCTTTGTTTTCTTTTCGTTGAAGTGTGCAGTGGATCTAGGCGGTTGCTTTCAGTCGGGCTTGCCTCTGCAGTCGAGGTCTGCTGCAGGTTGGATGGAGTGGATCCTTGTGTTAAGCCCTGCTCGGGCTCATGTCTACCTAATTCTTTCCATTCCTAGACTATTGATGCAACTGTGCCTCATCAAGCTTGTTCAACATGTCAAGTTATTTCCTTGCCAGCTTGCCGTGCGTGGCAGCCTTGGACTGAGCTAGCGTTGGTGGTGTTGTCTTGCACCTGGATCGAGTAAACCACATCACACATCACTGCTAGTTCACTCTGCCCCCATGGTGACTGCTTGTCAACGAGAAGACATGCCAGGCACGTAAGCATGGTCGTCTAGCTCACATGACCAGGCTGGCCTAATGTTGTAGCAGCTGTCACTCGTGGGGGAGCACATGGGAGATGGAACTGGTGACCCTTGGCGGCGCCGCAGTCTTGGACAAGTGCACCAGTGTTCTGATGTGGGCCTGCCAGCGCACAGCATTGTATAGATATGTACGCCGTAATAGAGATGACCGATGCCGCAGTTGGGCACCCAACTGCGGCATCTGCAGTCTGACCCGTACATCCTGGAGTATAGACCCTGCCCCCCCAGGCTGCTGTTCAATGTGTGGGCTTGTTGCTTCCAGAGCGCCTGGGCGCCCTGGTACTACTGCCACTGCGGCCTAGCTAATGCGGACGAGCTCGAGCGCCAAATTCCACATGGCGACCATCTCCTGGAACAGATCCGTATAGCACCTTGTCAGTGGATATGTGGTATCACACGATATGCCTTGATACAGGCGGTAACGGGTGTGTGCTGGTTTGCTATGATGTGAAAGGAACGCAATCGTCTTGAGTGGCCGGATTGTTGTTTGTGGTTTCGAGGGACCCTAGCATGGCTTCGAGCATACCAACACTTACAGGTGCAATAATGCTGAGCCTACTTGATTTTAGTCAAACCAGGGCTGGAGCTGTGGCTGCAGGGGCAACCCACATCGACCAGTGTGGGTGCTCATGTGCTAATCATCGCTTCAGGCGGATGTGGAATGTACCTGCTGAGTCTGCAATCAGCCTATGGGTCGGCAGCCAGGCCTGACTCTTCCTCCATGCACCTGACAGCCCGCCTCTTCCTGAAGCCTGTGAGCGCGACTCCCCCGGAACCCCACCATCGAACGACACCGTCAGTGCTATCAAGTATTGCGATCGATTCAGCACATCCCGCAGCAAAGGCATCTCCACTCACTGTGGCTAAACCACGAATACATGCAATGCAACCCATAGACTTGAAAGCGTGTATGCTGTTTGCCAAGCGATGGATCGTCTGGCTACACACTGCGTTGGCGCCATAAGGGCAGTGCAGGGAGGCAAGCCGTCACTGGGAGCGGACTGCCCAGGCCATCGCCGTCTTGCCAGCATGCAAATACCAACTGGTTATGACTATGCCGATGCTATTAATCAGTATATGTTGTGTAACTCTGCAGCACCTACTTGGACATCCAGCACGACGTCCGAATGCCACTGCTTTCGAGATGTGGGGTTGTTTGTTCTTCTGTCCCTGCCCGCAGGTTGCTTTGGCGGATGGCCGAGTGGAACTAGCTTGACACGCAATCCAGTTGGTCAGCGGACCTTGTACAGTGGTGTACATGCTATGGTCGCGACATGCGCAGCCAAGGCTCAATAAACTAGGCTCGCAGCCCTTGTAGGCCTCTCCCAATCTGAATGGTGCAGGCCACTGTCTACAGCGGTCATGTGATCAAACCTGCAGGAGCCTTATACATCGTGTTGACGCTGCAGCAATTTAGGGTTCCTCACATTCATGGCTGATTTCGGTAGTTTGGTAAGGACAAAGTTCAGCAGGCCTCTGATCGCGGACTCGCGCTGCAGTGCATGGTGTCTACAGGGCCTGGAAGAGGCATCTTCCCTTGGCATAGCATTTGACAACCATCACTCGCAACGTGTCCTGGTTTTCAACATCTCAGCGTGACTATCCGTGCGAAGACTCTGTCGATTGATGATAAGGTCATATGGTCAGATGTGGATGTAATTGAGGGAGTGTGCACCACTGAGCCTCGAAATTTCGACGTAGCCTCCGCCCTGGCAAGGCATGGATTGAACACACATCTACAGCTTAACTATGTTGAGAGTGGCAACTTCGGGTGAAATTGTCAAACACGCTTTAAAGGCGCCAAGTTTGCAAGACCGTGTTCCTGTGTAGCTCTTGCGAAGGTTGAAGACGGTGGCAAGTACTCTGATCACTAAGACAGTACTACAGTCATGAATGGTATCAGCTGGGCTAGAGCCGTCTCTGGACCTGAGTGTGTTGCACGCTAAACACTCGTATCTTCAGTTGACTGTCGCACAACGCTCTCGGTGGTTGAATGGCTGACAGCCATCCGCTTCGGGGGGCAGAACGACACGCAGGTGTTGAAGGAGAAACATGTTTAGAGTGCTGTGATTCTCGAGTGGCGGTTGTGAAGGTGTGGGAAGTGCTCGACGCGTGTCTGAGAGCTCCACAAGGTGTGCTGATCACAAAACGGCTTGCATAGCTTGACCAAGGTGTTAGGTATTATTTTAGAAGCGCCTCCTTTGTGACTTGAGTATGTCCCGGTGGACTGGACCTTCCCAGCCGATGATCATGTCGGCACACGTTTCCCTGTTCACGTCTTGATCAATACTTCTCACGCAATGCTCTCTGCAGATGTACCATTACTGCTACTGTTGGCGTCCCTGCGATGTCCCAGTTGCAGGAGGATGTTGACAGCGTTCAACATCATGGCGACACTGTCTGCAATCGATGTCAGAAGGCTCAATCAGAGAATCACCATCGCCGCCTTTCGATCTTTTCAGGCTTTTCCGCAATCTGCCGTCCATCGGCTTCTGCAGGTGTGCCGTTAGCATCTGCTGCTGATGTAGCCATGTGGGTGTGACCGTTATCCAGACGTGGGAGCAGCACGTCTGCTGGCAGTTGTCTTTGTCAAAAGAGCACAGCAACACCTTAGACAGCATGATCAATGCGACAGTCCTGTGTCATGTTTCCCCACTCGCCACCTGATTTTGTTTACATCCTGGGCTGCATGCAGGAGCGAATGCCTGCACTGTCGAAAGAGCCATGGCACAATTCAATGCCTCTGCTTTACCAGCTGACTACAGAAGAGCTTCAGACATTTCTGTCCGCGCATCAAATCCCGTCAGAGCATTCTTTCCTCCCGCATAATGACAAGTCAGCTCTGCAAGCTGCAGCTACTGCGTGCATCCGCTGTCGAGGCACCTTGCGAGAGGCAGCCCATGGTGTTGCATCCATGGCACTGATTCTGCGAATCGACGGCTTACTGCGGAGTGAAATGCCCACGGAAGACATGGTCCCATCTGCGCAAGAGATGGCTCGGAACATGCTGCAGCAGGACAAGGCTGCAGCGCAGCCTAGTGGAGACACGAGCATGGCTGGCGCTAGCAGTGACGGTGGTGAGGCCTCAGATGGTGCGGGAGGCTTGCCTTCGGATACAGGTGAGGACACTGAAGTGCACGGTGGACCTGCCTGCTGCTTGAAGCCGCAGTTGGATTGTTGTGTGTCAGTAAGCTGCTCTATTGTCAAGCTGTGAGTAACGCACGCAACCACTGCCTGGGCTGGCCATCACATGTTGTTGACATGGTCATTTTTCTCTGGTGCAAGCCTTGGTCAATGCTCGTGTTTATCTAGTCACACACTCTGGTCAAGCCAGCGGGTGGTTGGGGAATTTTGTGGCAATCCTGGAGCACCGACCTCGCTGAGGTGCCCTGTATAGATTCAGACCTGTCCCATCAGCAAACAGAAGGCTGGCTCTGTACTGCCTTGTAGGACATGCATCGCCTTTGTGTTGCCAGTGCCTGTTGCAGTAAACCGCTGCCCGTGTGGCAGTTGGAGCGCCCGCAGCCACTTCCGGTCCAGTTCAAGCTGTGGTGACTCCTCTGAGTCTTGACTCTTGTTGCGCACCAAATTTGATGTCATAGCCCGTCTCACAGTTGTGCCGGCGACGTAGAAGCTGGCCAATGTGTGTACCGACTGTGTCAACTGCCATACAGGGAATGACGGACAGGCTCCTGCTCCGGAGCCGGCCGCAGGTCCTGCTGCAGGTGGTACAGTACCAGGGTCTCTCCCACATCCAGCACACCCCAGGGAGCAGCGCCGGGGCGGGTTTGTAAAGGGCACGGGTTATGGGGGGGACCCAAAGGCCGACACTCAGACAGCTCAGAAAGCTGCGCACACGCAGAATGCGCTGGCAGCGGCCACGCACGAGGACTTGTTGAAGACTGTGCTGGCGCTGGACGGAATCTGCAAAGCATGTGCGATCAAGGACACATGCATGCCAGTGCGTTGCCAATAATCGTGCTGGTGCCACCACGTTGTGGCAGACGCGTCCACCCGTCGGCGAAACGTTTTGGCGACTCGACATGCTTCAGCGCTTGCACATCTTGGGGCTTCTTGCATTGCCGCAGCCATGCTCCAGTGTGCACGATGTCTGCTATCACGGTGGAATGCACTCTCAGCTGATTTGTAGTGTTGACAGCGCACACACGTCTACTATAGCGCACAGACCCTCAGCGCTCTGCATGGCGAAGCTGTAATTGGCATCACTTGCACTAGTGCATTTCGCAACACGCGCACAGTGGCTGGGTCGCCATGGCCGCGGCGTAGGCTTGCCCAATGTTTCGTGAATGTTGACATGGTGGCCACATGCTGCAGACGTTCATGGTGGTGCCGCTGGCGGTGCTGCTGGAGGGCAGCATCGCACACTGCCTCTACGCCATGCTCACCGCCGAGGCCCTCGACTCCCTCATAGCCAACCCACGCCTCCTGGAGGCGCAGATCAAGCTCGTCAGCACAGTGCTGCACACACAGCCCCTCCAGCCAGCGCTGCTGATGCCAGCCGGGCAGCCTCCCATCACCTCTGCAGCAGGGCGCCGAGCGGGGGGTTTGTATGGCGTGGGGCATGCGGCCGGTGGCAAGTCAGTGCGATCCGCGCTGGCGGACTTGAGCCGCGCGGCGGAGCGGCTGCGTGCTTGCGGCGTGGTCATGAACGAGGTCAACGAGGACGGCCTGCACGTCAGCATCGACCAGGCGCTGCAGCTCGCGCTGTTCATCAGCACCACTGCAGGCCTGGTAGAAGAGGTGCGCAGATCCCTACAGCTCCCGGATGCCCGGTGATTCCGAAACCGTCTCTAGCACAACATTCAGCTGCCCAAATGAACATGGCTCAGGGCCAGGTGAGTCATGCTTGGCATGCCTGACATCGTGCATGTGCGCAGGAGGCTGACGACATTGACGAGCTGGTTGACTTGCCAGAGGCCCAACATATGGCCGCGCTTGGCGGCACAGGGGCGCACAATGCACTTGAAGCGACCTCCAGGGCAGCCACAGACCTGGTCCAAGCAGAGACAGTCAGCGAGCTGCGGAAGCGGGCGCTGGTGCAGTGCCCGCTGCTGGAGAAGCATGCGCTGCGGACGGCGGCCCGCAGGGTTAACGTCACGAGCGCGAGCGCCCGCGCGCGCACTCGGGCCGTCACGCAGGCCGTGCTGTCGCTGGACGGCCAGCTGCCGATTTCATGGGAGAGCAGTGTGCACCTCGCGGTGGACGACACCCGCCTCGACGTCTTTCGCGTGCTCATCCTGCCTGAGCAGGACACGCCATATGCCAACGGCGCCTTCCTCTTTGACTTCCTTCTGCCGGAGACCTTCCCAGAGAAGCCGCCACAGGTGAGGCGGCCCTTTGTCTGTGATTTTTGTTTGTGGCCGCAGCACAGCAGACTCGGTCTGGACAGGTCTGTTGCTCTGGGGGTGGCTGCTGACTGTGCAATCCTCATGTCTGTTAGTGTCCATCTGAGAGGTGAGTCAGGCATGGCTGTGTTAAACTCCAGAATCCCTTAAACTGACATGTATGATGCTGTCCCTTCGCATGCTGCATTTCGATTGTTCTGCAAAAGCCAAACAGCGCCTAGCATCCATACCATGCGTATGCGTTGTGCTACCTCGCGGCTGGTGCTGTTTGCTTGTAATTCACATCTTCTTTGCAAATCAGTCCGCTGCTGAGATGGAACGGAGAGTCTCATGTGGCACAACGCTGCAGGTGACGTTCCTGACGACCGGCGCCGGCTCGGTGCGATTCAACCCCAACCTCTACAACTGCGGCAAGGTCTGCCTCTCCCTCCTCGGCACCTGGGCCGGCCCCTCCTGGGACCCCGCCACCTCCACCATCCTCCAGGTTCGCACTTCTATACTGCCTGCGAAGTTCGTGTGATTCCGCCATGGCGATCTGCGCTTTCCATTGCCCGTCATGGGGTGGTATCATCGTCAATGTTGCGGATGCCGCCGATGGTCTGTCAGCCACTCAGGGTGCCCCGATAAGGCCCTGGAGCTCTAGGGCCCCTGGGCAGCAACGTGGGCATTCGTGGTTAAGCCCGCATGTACCTGCGCATTTGCATCTTTGGAAATGTGTTTTGATCCTGTGTACTGGATCTGTGGCTATGCTGACAGCGCCGTCCACGTGTGTGCAGGTGCTGATCTCGCTGCAGGCGATGGTCTTTGTGAAGGACCCCTACTTCAATGAGCCCGGCTACGAGAGAAACAGCGGCACGGCGGTCGGGGACACCGCGACGCGCAAGTACAACGACTCCGTGCTGCGCAACAACATCAAGTGGGGCATGCGCGCCGCCCTGAATGCCCCCCTGGAGCACCCCCATGGCGTCTTCCGGGACGTTCTGTTCCTGCACTGGACCAAGAAAAAAGCTTTGTTACTGGCGCAGCTAGAAGCAGCAAAGGAGCGGCTGACCGCGGCGGGCGACGATGCCCTCCTTGAAGAGGTGTGCTGTGTATATGCTGTGCATGTCGTCACATCATTAGCCTCTGCGACGTGTGTGCGCCTGCCGCAGTGCCTGGCACGAGAGGCTTTCATGGGTGAGCATCGTCGTGGCTGATTGGTTGACCTGTATCTCTTGGGGAGGCCCCACCTGCGGTGTGCCGTCTGGAGCTGAGGCCTGTTGATGTGGCTGCCAGTTTACCACCTGCGGACAGTTCTTGCACCTGGCTGCAGCTTCGAGTGCCATTTGGGTACGCTGCCCTCGAGGCCTCTTCATGAGCACGCCGTGATACTTAGGTTGCGTGAGGGCCATTCAGGGGTCCACTACCGCGCCTTGCCGTCTGCTGCTGCGACACGCTGCCCAGGTCTGCTGCCTGACCATCCGCTGCTTGGCGAGCTGCGCGATTGTTGCATAATGGGCTCTTCTAAGTTGTCTTGATTGGCGAATGCTCGTTTACCGGCTGCACAAGATGCTTGTGTGTCCACAGCCTGGCCACGAGACACTCAGCTTCTGCAGACTCTAGCCTCTCAACACAGGTAAGGCACGGCGCTTTCAGCTGACGTGTTGACATCATGATGTGCTGGACTGAGGAGGACAAGCTGGCGTGCAGGTGAAGGACCTGCTGATCACGTTTGAGCCGCGGTACGCGGCGGCTGTGGCGGACGAGGAGGCGGCGGAAGCTGCGCGCGCGGAGGAGGAGCGGCAGCAGCGCAAGAAGGCTGAGGACGATGCCGTGCTGCGCCGCATGCGCGAGGCCATGGGCGCACCCGCAGACTAGCAAGCTGCACCTCATCTCAGTGAACAATTCTTCGGCGGATGTGTGCAGCCATGCGCACCCCAGCGTGCGGCCCTTTAGGGCTGTGCTCCGCCACAAGCACGTCGTGTTGCTGTGCTCAGTGCACCCTGCTCTGGGCGCCGGGCCATGTGTCACCCCGCGGGCGGGGTGCGCTGTGCTTGGTTTTCAGGCTAATGGCACCTGCTGGCGTCAGGCCGCCGGCCAAAGTCTCACATATTGCTGGCCTGATGTCCGGGCAATGAAGAGGCGTGGGTGCCAAGGCATCGACGTCAGTGGCAACGCGTGTTCCTGGTGCTGCCATGATGCCAGATGCTCCTCAAATGGATCGGTCGTCGCTCACACGTACGTTGATCGGCATCGGTGATATTTGGGGAGAAGATGGCAACCCTGCATCAGGACGCTAGTTGATGTAGTGGGCAGCTCTGCCTTCTCCTGTACCATACACTGCATGGAGTGCGAGGGCTGACATTGCTACATGGCATTCTTTTCCGCACCGGTGCATGACGTCATTTCTGGGCAACCAGGGCCTAGGGCCCAGCTGCCATGCACAAAGTTTGTGTTTGTCCCGGTTGGTCTGGCCGGGTTTAGCCACTGTTCTTTCTGAGCATTGGGAAATCTTGTGAATAGTACAGTCTATATCGAGTCAATTAAGTCCGATAAGCGCTGAATTCATTGTATTAACGCAAGAGCAAGCGTGTGCCATGGGTTACAAGGCGCCATCACAGCTATTGTAGGCTCGGAATATAGATTTACGGTGGGCTGGTCGCCCACTCAAATATAACGGTCAAACATTCCAAATTCTGCTGAGGCACGTGGCGGCAAGAGGCTTGGCGCTGGACGCGGCCTGTGTACGTGCGCTATGGCACCGTCGTCTTCACTGTAACGGTTGCCCTGCAAGGCGTGACCTGTGCTCGTGCAACGATACATGCCGATACTTACAACTGGTTTTGATTTGGAAGAATTGTAGATTGCGAGACCTATATGCCTTGTTCAGGGGGTGTGCAGTGAAGATTCTTCACTTTGAGAACCCAGCACATGGTACAATAATTCGCAGTGAGTACCACGGTGAAAAGTCAACATGCCTGGAGACGTCTTTTAAATCAGTTCCGCGCTGAGCAATTTGGATTTCTCTGCCTGAAGCGTTGCGACGGTACAGCAGTGGCTACGGTCCATTCCAGGTCAGCCGACGATGACAGCCCAACAACACTCACACTGGTGAGGTAGAGTGGCCCCTGCGGCAGCAGCTCCAGCCTTGGCTTGCAATCATCCATCTAGTGGCACGTACAAGGTAGTGCAGATGTGGCATGTGACCGAGCTCTTGTGGTCCTTATCCAGCACAAGTTGTCAACAGCCCTACAACAACCAAATGAACTCCAATAGCCAACCAGTACCGACAGGCATCCTTGTTCAGACTTTCAAACTGTACAGGCACAGTACTGTCTGACACAAAGGCAGCCATGAAGTTCACATAATCTTGCAACTGAAGCAGCGCATCACCGCGCAAGCATCCGCTGATGCGCACACCATCCAACAAACCTGTATGTCAAAGCATGCAGTATGCACAGCTTTTGCTTCCCTCATTGCATGTGACACACCTCTGCATTCTGAGTACAGTGCATCGAAGCCTTCTCGCGCATGATAGCTTGACAGAAAGAATCCAGTGGCAGGGCGTAGAACTTGCCCAGAGCGGGAGGGCAGCTGCCCGCAGGTGTACGGCGTCTGTGGCGGCCTTCACCTTGGGGGGCTGGCACCTAGGCTCTCGTGAGCGCGGTGCAGTCTGGCCAGAGGCAGTCCCCAACTCATCGGTGACGGCGCTGAACGCCCCATGCATGCAGCGCGGCAAGCCTGCCGCGCGTGGTGCGCTCCTGATTGAGCACGTGCGGCGCAGCACGGCCGGATTCAGCCACCCGGATTCCGCCACCCGCACGTGGTCCAGTCCTCGGGGCACGTGCGCTTGTGATCTGGTGCGCACGCAGCAGCACGGCCGGAGGCAACCCCTGGACATGCGGCGCAGCTCAGCTCCCGCACTTGTTCCACTCCGACAGCGAGCGCACGGCTCATCCGACTTGATTTACTGCACGGACTGCAGCCGCTTAACTCCTGGTGCATGGACATGTAATAGACACTGATGGGCACCCAGAATAGATGCCCAGAATGAACCAGACGGTGCTGCAATCCGTCCTCCTCGATCTGATCCCTAGAGCCGCACAAGTCTGAGCGGCCACGGCCACATCCAACAGCGCATCATCTTGCGGCCAGGATGCAACCAGCAATAGCGTCACATACACGCAAGCACCTCCTCGGCGCCTCGCATTGGCGGTGCATCCCCATGATCATTGGACAGAAAGTGCACGGCTTGCAGACTGACCTTTCATACTGTCCAGCAAAACCTCTCCCTTGCCCACGTGACAAGGAATAGAACAGCATTAGACAACAGATCACGCGCCAGAGCAGGCATCCGGGTTGCTACTTTACCATCATAGGTGAGGATGCAACCATGTGCGCTGATGCATTAATCACAGACCTACGGGCAGTGCTCGTGCACTGTACGTGCTCTTTGCATAGAAGGGCAAAAGCAATGGTGAGGTAGCTGATTGCGCTGGAGTCACGACTCATGCAGGTGACGCTGAGAGTGGCAGAACCCAAAGGCAGGGTACTGCGCAGGATCGATAGTGCTGCCTTGCTCAGATTCTCAAGACACAGGCAGCATGTGCACGTGTTGTGCTAACAGTCCGTCCCCAGTCACGTCACAGCCTGGCATGCCGGACGCAATAGACGCAGGAGACAAAATCACCGGCAGAACAGCCACAACTATCAGACCTCAGCCGGACAGGTAGTGTGGGATGGCAGACGCGCCTGGGTGCTGTCTTCTGTCAAGAATCCTGGTGTGATGCCGACGAGCTGCTCGCGCTGCATCTGCCGGTCTATGGTGTGGAGGACCTCTTGGGCCGTGTGCAGGTTCCTGCCGCCACTGCATGCTACACCCGAATGGCTGCAAAGGCACGAAAGGTAGATCGCCTCCGCATGCCAATGGGCGCACGGCACACACCACGTAGCCCCTGCACCGACTACGATGCTGGCACTCGGTGAGAGTCTGACAGCCCAGCATCGCATAAACGTGGCTAGAGTGGCCTTTAGGAACTTCATGGGTGCCTGACGGGGCCTCAAAGGTATGAGACGTCTCGGCAGTGACAGTGGCAAAAAAGGGGTTTGTGAGATCTCTGTAGCAGCGATCTCCCTCCAGTGCACGGAATTCTGCAGAATGTGGTCAGAACGTGGGTATTGCCATACGGTCGGATGGCTACAGGCACAGAGCCGACTGAATTCCTGCATGGCAAGGAACATCATGGTGGAGTGACAGAGAACGTCATGATGCCGGTGACTGGCTTATGTTGCATGATGTCAATGGCACAGAGCAGTAGCCTGCAGACCGTGTGATTTGATCAGGGAAGCAGCACATGCTATGGAGGTACGTGGGGAGCATGATGCTATCATGCCAGACACAGACCAGATTGGAAAATTGGTACCCATATGTTTATGTAGTTCATGTCTGTACAGCCAGCATGCATGGTGTGGAGTATCTTCAAGCGAACACTTTGGCCTACCACCGGTTGTTCACAGCGTGGGCAGCCATGTTCCGCATCGCACCTGTCATGCAAGCCATCCAGCTTCAGCTCAGTGCAAAATCTTGGCGGCTGCGTGTGCAACAATTTCTTGACAGCCAGTACGACGACCTGCCTGGCTGCGTCACAGCCTGTGCCCATGACCAGCCAATTGTCCGCCGTGATGCGTGCTGCATACATGGGGTAGACTACCTCTCAATGCTCCATCCTTGTGCATGACCTAGCCACCGTCACTTCGCATGCCTCCTCTGCCTCACTGCATGCTCAGCAATTGATGCGCTTGGTGCCGGGACACATGAGCAAGGCAGGCACCACCGGGAGCACGTGTGTGCCAATGGGCAGCGTATTACAGAGTGCACAGTTGGCTATAAATTAGCGTGCCGCATAATCGGGTGCATCTGTCAACAAGTTCTCCAGTCGGTGCCACACCAAGAAGGTAAAGGCCACGACGACAATCTGGACTGAAGGCATTCGACCAACACAACCACATATCCCTGGGATACAAGCAAAGGGTGCCATGGGTTGGCTGAGCATGCCTGTGCAACATTGATACTCAGTTGGCAAGATGATCGATGATTGGGCGCAGAGGATCATCTGCATCGCGAGTACAAGCGCCTGTATTGAGGTACTCTGCAACGAGTCCTACAGGTGCTGGTCATATTGGCGGGCTTGGAGATTCAAGGTACCCCATTCTATTATCTTGACTGCTGTCATCGAAGAATCTGCCTCTAGAAGGCAGAGGAAAACCATGCCGGTGCGAACGCACCTACGTCCAGATACGGGGCTACCCAGTCCTTGTGCGCCTAAAGCTTTATCGCCAGTACCAGTAATAAGAGCTCAGACAGGTGAAACGATCTGCCAGTCTGTGCCAACATGCTGCACCTGCAGACGGCCATTCACTCAGCAGAATGCTGTTTATACTTTTGCTAATCTGCATTCACTAGCAAGCATTGACATGATTTCCAAAGGAGTGAGAGCGGATGCTGGTACTTTTGCAAGTGACAGAGCTCGCTCTGATGGATCGGCATACCTTGGAACGGTACTTCAGCAGCGGCTGAAAAATACAGATGAAAATTTGTAGTTGTTCCGAGGCGACTGCTCTTCAGATTTATTCAACGTGTCCTGCTTTCATCTGGACAAGATCTACAGCCTGCACGCAGCACTGGCTGTTAGAGCAGCCTGGTAGCACTGACGCGCGACAATGCCTGCCTGCACCATATTCAGGCAGGTGCCCACTTTAGAGGCGCAGCGCACCCGCGTTGCGATCCAATGATACAGCTGCATACCATGCTCGCTCTCGGGTGGCCATCAACAACGAACAACATGCCACATCCGTACCTGGACACCTCGACCACAGATGCACTGTAGCTAGCGGTACGCATGGCGACTCTACGCCCTGTGAGTATGTGATGAACAGGATCCGCTCGAGGTTAGCAGCCTTGGCGCCTTGGCGTTGAAAGAAGCTGCAATGCTCTGGCAGGCGAGAAATCGGAGCTATAATGGAGCGAGAGACGAATTCAACAAGCCTGCCGTAACACTCCGTGATGGCCGGCAACACGTGCCGTATCGTTTAGGAGCGAGCGCAGGTTGCACGCGGGACACGATCGCCCTCGCTACAAAAATTTGCACCGAAGACAATGTCAAGCTTGGTATTCCATGTTGAAATGAAGTGACGTGAGATATCTGATCGGAGCACCCCATGTACGCTAATACCCACTTGCGCCCGGACCTTGATCCGGGTCCAACCTTAAGCAGAAACCGCCGCTTGTGATGATGCATACATCTCTGCAATGCATGTTTAAGAAGGAGTATAGCAGGCTACACGCAGAGAGCTGGTGCAGTCGATGGACGACATGCGCACGGCGACAAGACAAGTTGTACGGCAGGCACAAGCATGGCTGATACATAGGACTATGCTAAAATGCAGTTCATAGCATGATAGAAGGAAAACGATGGCGTGACAGTGGTTCCTCAGATTTGTTGTGCACCTTGCAGGTGGCCATGGCATGCTTTTGCCACAACAGGTGGCTTTGGTGCTTCACACTGCCACAGGGCTGACGCTTGCTAGCACCACATCGACAGGAGCCGACACGAAGGGATGGCAGCTGGAGCAAGGCCATGCAGGTCAGATTTCCATCCAAGTTGGTCACACTAATCCTCACCAGATTTCATCTTGTCATCTCACCGGAGTTCTTCTTCCGCACGAGTAGACCCTCGTGCCTGTGCACAGGTCAACCCCGAAGGCCTGTCTGATCTTCGTCGTATCTCCTTACACACCAAGAGTGCTGTGTCAAAAGGCTGCTCTATTTCTCACACTACATCGCCGCTGTAGCTTCATCGTAGTAGTGAAGCATGGGACGAGGCCTGACCGAGGCCCTGTTGGAAGCCGAGATCTACAGCTGCTCTACTTGCCGAGCCGACATTGCAGATCACAGTGACATCATCTCGAAGGTCCTTGTCCGCGGCCGTGATTCGTTGTGTATCGTGCACTGGCCTGCCCAAACCCCGGAAATGCCGTGAAACAGTTTTGCTGCAGGCCTTTCAGGGGCGCTACGGACGTGCATTCCTATTTAACGGAGTGTACGACCTGGGTGTTTGGTCTGGCTCCGCCGCTTGCATAAGCCGGCATGTACTGATGTCGGTGCGTATGCAGGACTAACATAGCAATCGGGCCAAAAGAAGAGCGCCTGTTGATCACAGGCTTACACACTG
The DNA here is from genome assembly GCA_900538255.1 of Ulva mutabilis. NCBI lineage: Eukaryota > Viridiplantae > Chlorophyta > Ulvophyceae > Ulvales > Ulvaceae > Ulva > Ulva mutabilis. The sequence goes on along the minus strand of UNSF01000058.1, from coordinate 196,401 downwards.
TTGCTGACATTCAGTGTGCCTGCTGTGGAACTGTTCTCGGATGGAAATATGTGAGTACACGCGGCAGAAGAGATAACCAATATGCCACTGTTGTAACGAGCAGTGAATATATTATGCACACCAGGCGCCAGGTTGATACGCTTCTCAACCTATTTTGCAGGTTACGGCATACGAGGACAGCCAGAAGTACAAGGAAGGAAAGTACATTATAGAGAAAGCCCGAGTGATGAAGGTATGCCAGGCACTGTTCAGGAATGGAGCGTTTTTGCAACTCCCGGATATACACTGTATCTGGTGGATGCAGAAAGGGGAGTGGGAATGATTGGCGTGCATGTCTGCACAAATGGATCTACATGGTGCCCCAAGGAAGAGCATTGGTAACACGCTACCTACATGGGAACTTTGACAATGGAACGTTCGGATATGGGAGCATGGCTGTGCTATTCACATTGGCTTGCATCGGTGCTTCAAGTTCCTGGCGATATTCTGCGTAGAGTGAGGTGCAACATGGAGTAACTGTGGCTGCTGAAGCAAGTCTTGAGTACATCATGTTGTTGGTACAGCGTACAGCTGTTCGTGGAGCGCCACAGGTTAGATGTCAGTCGCGTACACATGGATCATACGCATACATGGTATCGCAGTGCGGCATCTCAAGATGCCGCATCTGTGATACCTGCACACTCCCGTTCTGTGTATCCAGGTCACCTGTAGCCAATTTTACGGCCGCATGCCGCACGGTATACCGCGGTACAACGGCGATCGTGTCGTCTACATCACATCAAATACAAGTAAACAGATCCTGATTCACAGAGGCTGCAGTTCAGAGAAACGAGCTGCATATTCGTCTTGCCTCGCCGCGCTTGGCAATAGAACTGTAAATCAGTGCCACCAGTCCGCGATTCCATCGGATCCTTGCGCGCAGCCATTAGCGGAAACTGTGTTTAACTATCCTAACATGGCTTCCCTGGCCTTGTTCCAGAGTCGGCATGCAGGCCGTGGTCATTCTACGCGACGGCAACTAGCGGCGCACGCCAAGACACCTGACGGACCAAAGCTGGCCATCGTCGGGGTGTCTGGTGCAGTTGGACAGGAATTCCTGAGAGTATGTTTCTCATTGTGTGGTCATTAACGGCGAAACACAGTCCTATCGCCCTCACTATGCGTTGCTGCACCCGCGATCCTGCGAATTCAATCTTCGACATGGTGAAGCTGGTTGGCACCCAGTGGCGTGTTATGACAGGCGATCACAGACACCATGTATGCATACCTGATGTCTACGCTGATGCTCATTCAAGCCGGGGAACATTCTTGTGCGATGAGTCCTGGACCTTTGGGCAGTAGACGGTAGATTCTAGTCAGCTTCTGATCAAGCCCGACCGTGCGAGTCCTGGCTCATAGCCTTACGCAAAGTACCTTTACCGTTAGCATTTGAGCCTCGCACACAATGTTTGCAGGTACTTGACGAAAGGGATTTCCCATACAGCGATCTGAAGCTCCTCGCGTCGTCGCGATCCGCAGGGAGGACCTATGACTTTCAGGGCACGACCTACACTTGCGAAGAGCTCAAAGAAGACAGCTTTGGTGATTGCGATATCGCTCTTTTCTCAGCGGGTGGCTCTGTCACGAAGAAGTTCGCGCCGATCGCTTCCGACGCAGGCTGTACCGTGGTGGACAACTCTTCCGCATTTCGCATGACCGATGGCGTGCCGCTGGTCATTCCAGAGGTCAACGCCGACGCTATGGCTGGAATGAAGGTGTGATTATTGCGCGATCTGCTTTTCCCGTGGAGTTGCTGCCCAGCGCACTCTCTCCCTCCTCCCGGGACTGGCACGACTGCAGCTGCTTCCAACACACAGATGCAGGTGTAAAACGCATCAGGGCTTCACAGCTCTCTGATGAAGCATTGTTGTGGTGTGGGACGAGAGTAACACAGGTTTGCTGTATCGTACTATGACAGCATGGACTATCCACCTGTCAGTGGACATACCGTTGAGTTCGCACACCATTGCGCATGCATGCTCGGCATGCTTCTTTCACATCAGCAATACACAGAAAACAAGCTTGGTGCAGTGCACGACTGTCTTGTTTTGCATTGCAGCAGGGCATGAGTCGTGGTCAGGGTCTTCCATCGAACTCGCTCTCCGCACAGCTTGTGCAGTCAGGGGAATCTGACTGCATCTCAGTCTGGCGAGGCATGCCCCTGATTGTACCACTGCCATGCGTGCATCTTGACCGGTCAGCCCGCCTCTGTGGCTGCAAGCAAAGTAGGAATTATGCCTGTGGCGAGCCCTGCGTTCCTCGTCAGTGAGCTCCCGTCTGCGAGTCACGTGATTGCTTGTCCTCACAGACGCTGCGCTAAAACAAGCACGCATGCGGGCACGCCCCCGCGCCTCATCGCTGACCTGCGCACCGGCCATCACATGTTGCTCACCTAGATGACTCCTGCGCACCTGCAGCTGGTGTATACCAGAGGCCCTGCACAAGGCCACAACCATCTGCTCCAGTGCAGGCGGGTGGCGGCGGCATCATCGCCAACCCCAACTGCTCGACCATCATCGCCCTCATGGCCGTCACGCCGCTGCACCGCGCCAAGACCGTGAAGCGCATGGTCGTGTCCACCTACCAGGCAGCGTCCGGCGCGGGGCAGGCGGCGATGGATGAGCTCGAGGCGCAGACGCGCGCTGTGCTCGACGGCACGCCGCTCCCGATGGAGATCTTCCCCTTCCAGTACGCCTTCAACCTCTTCAGTCACAACGCGCCGATGCAGGACAACGGCTACAACGAAGAGGTGAGCCCCAACCACTCCCCGCCCGTACATTTGACTGTCCACTTGCCGGTTCCTCCTGCTCGGCTCATGCACCTCTCGGCTCATGCACGTCTCATGCACCTCTCGGCTCATGCACCTCTCATGCACCTCTCATGCAACTCTCATGCACCCCTCGGCTCATGCGCCTCTCATGCACCCCTCGGCTCATGCACCTCTCATGCACCTCTCCCGCACCTGTCCCGCTCTCCGCCTTGCCCACACGGTGAAGGCACTCCGGATGGGCTGCGTCCTTGTGTCTGGCGATCGTCTGAGTATCGGCATGTGCACGCTGGCAAATGCACACGTAACGTACAATGATGACGGTGCTGCATTCCGCCTCGGCTGACCCTCAGCCAGTGCACACCTCATGCACTGCACTGTTGCACTGCGCCATGGCAGCATGACCACAGTTACGGAACACATCCTGTGAGCCTAAGTTTGCGCAGGTGTGGCACCCTTGTGGACGATTGTTGGCCTATGTGCAGTGCTACACCTTGCCTCCGAAATGGATGCCTGGCTGGCCACCTTCAACACGTTGCAAAACTATGCTTCTGCAGAATTGCGCATGCTGAGAGCCGCAGCATCTCCAGTGCGTACCCTGTGTCATTGGTCCTGGTACAACTCTGTTGCTCAGGTTTGCCATTGACCCCGGCTGACCGACTGCTCCGACTGGCCTGGCTGCAGGCCATCGCTTGCGCGCGTCAATCAACTCTGATTCAATCTAGTGTGGCCACTGGTGCTCGGGCAGACGGACACGTGCCATGGGCCAGCAGGTCCTCCAGCTCTACCGTGTACACAGACCTGCGGCAGCTGCGGCGGTGCTGTGCAGGAGATGAAGATGACGAACGAGACGCGCAAGATCTGGGCGGCGCCGGAGGTGATGGCGATGGCCACCTGCATCCGTGTGCCCGTCATGCGCGCGCATGCCGAAAGCATCAACCTCGAGTTTGAGGACGACATCACGGAGGAGGAGGCCCGCGCGCTTCTCGCTGATGCCCCCGGCGTCTCCATCATCGACGACCGGTGCGTGGCATATTCATGACCTCTGTTTACTGGTTAATCGGACCTTCTGTGTGTGCACGTATACATTGTGTCACTGCCCCGGCCTATTCATCGTCCGGGACTTGGTGAATACCTGCTGGCGAGGCGTGTCGTGTGTACATGAACAGCATTCTTGGACGTGCATGACGGGGTTCGGTAGTGCAGCGTTCGAGATTGAGGTACACATACAGTATCAGATTTTGTGGCGGCTTGAGCCGATTTTGTACTCGAGGGAAGCTGCGCTTGCATGCCGTCGGTTTGGGGTGATGCTATGCCATGCATGTGTCTAGTTGCCTTGTGTCTCGCATGCATCCAGAGGCTTGCACCTCGGAGCCTTCATGTATGCATGCTCATGTTGCCTCTGTTGGAAAACCTCAGCACACGCAAGTTCAGCAGTGTTCTGTCAGCATCTGTGGCGTTGGGTCATCGTATCATGAGGATGCCGGACTGTGGCATCATGTGGCTTGCTCCGCTTTCCCTGATTAAGCGGGCCATTCCTATTGTGCTCAGGCTGACGCGCGTGTGTAGTATTTGCTCTGTATTGCGGCAAGAGCGGTTGCTCACACACAAGGTAAAGCATTTGTGTTGTAGTTGCTGTGGCACGGCTTCATCAATATTCTCTGGCCTCCCACGCAATTGTGTACCATTCTGGCAAACAGAGGCACGCTTCCTCATGTATCTCCAAGTTGCAGTTGCTCGGCATGCCCAACCATACAAGCATGAGATTTGATGCCGATTTCAAATCTATGAATCCCACATGCTGGATACCTTGCTGGTGAATGGCTGGTAACTGACTGTGTGTCCCACAGCCTTCAGCTCCACTGACCATCGCTAGGGCTTCAAATTGCCACTCGAGTGATGGCGCATACGCTATGCAGGGACAATAATCGTTTTCCGATGCCCCTGGATGCCACCAATCAGGACGACGTCTTTGTCGGTCGCATCAGGCGAGACATCTCGCTCCCGGGCACCAAGAACATGTGCCTCTTTGTCTGTGGAGACCAGATCAAGAAGGGCGCGGCGCTGAATGCCGTGCAGATTGCTGAGAAGCTGGTGTAGGCATGCTGTTGTCCGCACATGAACGCTGCCACGCCCCTGGCTTGTTTCTAGACCGACATCTATCGAGGCACCCACGTCATCAGAGTCATTGCACTCAGCTGCAGCTGCAGTTGCGTATCATCACAAGAGATCGCATATGGTGTAGAAACGGCAAGAAGTCCTGACCATTGAACACCGCTGAACACTGGCGGTTGGCAGGCATGATACAGCAGATTGACATACGAAATCAAGAAGTACTCAAAGGTGCCAATCTTTAAGGCAACATTCCCCAGTGCCAATAGCAACCAGCCAATGTACGTGTGGCCTAGGCATGGTGTGTACGTGTCCTTCGTGCAGGTTGTGCGGACGCTCGTTTCCCTGTATACAACTGCAGTCTGTGTGGGCACCGAATAGTGTTGATGCAGAAAGAGCTGTTGGTCTGGGTTTACACAGCCTTTTACATGCACGCACTGTTACTTCATTGCACCAGCTTGTTGACTGCCTGTCCACAAACAGATGTGCCTAGATGTTAAGCATGGGCCCACAGGCCTTCTAAGCGAGCAGGTCGAACGCTGAAACACTGAGTATGGCCTCGTAACGGAAGGCATACTGGCCGTGTGTTGACCAGCTTCGACACAGAAGCTGTGGACCAACTCGCCCTTGAATGCCTACTCAGCTGCATCAGCCGGTGCTGGAACCAGGCGCTTGTTAACACCAGCTTTGCCGGTCGGACGGACTACAACCAGCCGCTCACCGCTGCACCAGGGCTCGGTGCATAGGTCAGCCCCCAAGAAGAAGGGGACTTGGCACTCATATCGTTGGAATCCACAGGCCCAGGGCTGCAATCTGAACTATAGGTGATTGCTTAACTCTCAGCCGTTCCTGAGTAACAGAAAACCTGCATTGCTGGCAGGTAGCAGCCTGTGCACCAATGTATGAACTGTTGTGAAGAGTCAACTAGTTGCACCTCTGGCCATTTCTTTGTGACACATGCATGGGCTCAGCATTATGCACCTGTCATGACTTTCCACACATGCATGTCATGCATGTTCAGTTTCCGCTCGTGATCATGAGCTCAGCTGCGTCTAGCTGACAGCTAATATACGCAGCGACATTCCTGCGACCAAGTAGTTTATGACGGAAATAATGCTGTCTGATGCGAGTGTGCAACAACAAATGTTCTGTCACAAACTACACAAACGCGACCTGATTACACCTGCCACCGTGAGCTCACGACAACAACGACCATGGGTTCCACAGAGTTTACGTTGCCACCATGCTAGCAATAGCGGGGACAGCACCACGCAGGGATGGATATGGGCGCAATATATACCACTGCGCTTTGCTGTGGCCGACACGTTAGACTTCCAGTCGGTTGGGGCGCGTATGCAAAGCTTTGTCACCAGTCTCCCTCTCCCTCTCCCTCTCCCTCTCCCTCTCCCTCTCCCTCTCCCTCTCCCTCTCCCTCTCCCTCTCCCTCTCCCTCTCCCTCTCCCTCTCCCTCTCCCTCTCCCTCTCTCTCTCCGTGTTGTTCCTGGGCCCATCGTACGTACTCCCTGCTGCACTAGAGCATGAACACCATGAGATGGAAAGAGACAGACCCATCCGTTTCAAAGATTCAGAGTGTGCTGAGTTCAACGGTACCACTCTCAAGGTATGATTCTAAGTGGTCACTGAGATACAGCCAAGAATGTGTGAAGCTGCTTCGCCAGCAGACACAGACACAACATCACCGTTCCCCGCGCACAGCTCAGCCCCCAGAAAGAAGGAAGACTTGGCAATAACATCGTTGGAATCCACACGGCGAGAACTACAATCTAGACTATAGGTGATTGCTTAAGTCTCAGCCGTTCCTGAGGTACGGACCACCTGGGTATTGCTGCATTGGTGGCAGGTAGCAGCCTGTGCACACATGCATGAACACCATAAGACAGATGGAAAGGGACAGACCCATCCGTTCCAAACATCTAGAGTGTGCTGAGTTCAACGGTACCACTCTCAAGGTAAGATTCTAAGTGGCTGCTTCGTGTTCATCGTTTGTGTATGGTACCCATGCACACGCTGATACCCATGCTTCCGGGGGTTTGGCCGTCTACTTTCCTGCTAATGCCCTCGCGGCCGGGCTATTGCGTTCATCTCCGTGTAACACCGATACCCATGCTGCTGATTGGTGATACCCACTGCCGGCTACTATGCGCTACATCGGTAAAATTTTGAAGGTAGTGACCGCGCAATACGTACGTACGGCCACATGGGTACTACACTTGCTGGCAGCTGCATGCAGACTTGGAAGCACCGATGCCGGGAAAAAGATGATGCTCACTTCCTATGTGTACTTATTGAACGTAGCTGCGCGACTGACGCCCAACGAGAGCATGGTAGGCATGATGCACAGCATCAACAGTCCGCAGCGCATCACATGACCACACGCTATGAACATGGACAAACGTCGCGAACGCCTGGCATAGATTGAGCTATCGTATTTCTATACGTGGTCAGGGGTACTATCTGGCACGGCGCGATGCCGCGCACTGGCAATTGGCTCAGGTGCCGCACGATGCCGAGGAGACGCTAAGCGGCATCGGTTCGCTTACATACCAAAGCAGCGCCTGTACGGGATGTGTACTATTGATTAGAAAGTATGTGAGCTCACCGTGGCATCTGTTAGGCAAGAAGCTTTGCAAGCGAGCCCTGTTGGTTCCCAGACGGTTTACCACCTGCAAACCTCATCGACGTCCACTGGGCGACCGTGCACATACAACTAGCTATATACCAACACGCCGTAGCTGTAATGTATCTAAGTTGTGTATTAAAGTCAGTTTCTCGCACGCACAGTGCGAGGACAGTGTTGTCGTAAACCAGTGGACCGAAGCCCGAAGGGCACGGCGGGATCCTGTGCATGCCGTAGCTATGCGCGGGGGGTCGTGCTGTCACATACCTGTGCTGGCATACAGGCTGTGCTGTGACAGCTCGCTCTCTCTCGGTGGATAGATAGCTCGTGGGACTTAGCAGAGAGATGACACTACGATCTGTAGAGCCTATGTAAGCGTTCAATCAACGTCTCATACGGATACAATCAGAATCAATGTCTGCTGGCTCGCAATCTGCACGCATTGCTCGTGCATATGGTCAGCCATCGGTGCATGGCTCCCATAGCCACTCCGGAAAAGAACCGTGCATCCACTCCATGCATGGTCTCCGTAGTCCTGTGCATGGCTGGATCACGACACTCCCCCTAGACTAGGCTTGTACTGCCGCAAGCTGTAGTCTATCTCTGAACTTTGCCAGTGCTGGTCCCGCCAACACCTTTGTAAACATATCCGCTAGCATGTCTGCCGTGCTAAACCAGCTGATTGTCAACTCATCGAGTTCTACGAACTCTCGGACCCTCAGGCCCCTGGCCCTGATGTGCTTGGAGGGGTTACTAGAGATGGGGTTCACTGCTAGCAAGTTGGCACTCTTGTTGTTACCCCACAGAGTTGACTTCACAGCCGACAAACCAAGATCAGTGCACAACTGCTTTGCCCACATCACCTCATCGGCTGCTAAGCTCATCGCAATAAGCTCTGCCTCAGTCGTGTCACCAGCCAAAACAGTCTGTCTCTTAGAACGCCAGAACACACTGTTCCCATGCATCCGGACTATCACTCCTGACACACTCTCCCCCCCCCCCCCCCCCCCCCTTCCCTCCACCCATCTCGCCCTGCAGGCCCCCCCCTCCACCCATTTCGCCCAGCGCAACCCCCCCCCCCCCCCCGCACCCGTCCCTCCTCCTCCCTCCCTTTTCCCTCCCTCTTCCCTCCTTGCGGCGCACGTCCGCCGTTTCTCCTCTGCCCCCCTTCCCGGATATCGCTCGTGCTGCCGGCTGGCTGTAGCTGCAGCTCCTCGGAACGGTGCCCCGCGGCCTCACAGATGGCTGTAGCGCGACCGGCGCGCCCGTGCAGACTGCTAGTGTCGAGTCGGTGACCGCTTGTAGGTCCGGCACGTGCTGAGAGTGGGTTTGGTGTGCGCGTGGGCTGCATGGTACTGCGCGGTGTGCGAGTGTCTGCTTTCAAGCTGGCGCTTGTTCGTTATGGCATTTGCTTGTGCGGCGCGTGGCCTTGGTGCTTACGGTGGCCGGTTTGTCTATTTGCTTGTTGCCTGGTCTGTTGCCTCGGCGCTGCTGAGTCCCACACCTATCACCGTGTAACACACTCTTCAAGCATGCACCATTGGCGAAGTCAGCATCCGTTAATGCTTCCACCACCTCACTTCCCCCATTGGAGCCACTCAAAGTCAAGCCAAGATCTATGGTCCCTCGCAGGTATCTTAGTACATGCTGGACAACAGCCCAATGACACTTCGCATTCCCAGCCATATGCCTGGGCAAGACATTAGCCGTACAGGAAATATCAGGACGCCGTAAAGGAAATATCAGGACGCGACACAGCAGCCATATACTGATGCTTGTTGAGAGAAGCTATCTAGTCTAGTGCTGAGTGGATAGTGCGAGTGGCTAATGCATGACGTACCGATCCATGCTAGTTGATGATCAGAGAGATACGTTACAGATGTATGCTCCACAAGGTGGTAGAACACAGAGGCACGATTCATGGCAATGCACCAAAAATCAATCACCATGGCCAAGCGCCGTACACAAACAGAAACACATCAGCTTCTGTGTTGATGATCAGAGTTGTGATTCCGGGACGTTGAATGTATATAGTCTAGCTGTGGTTGGTGAGCATCATCCAGTGCTCACTGACTTCCCGGTTTCATGACAGGTGTGTTTGCTGGCTCACTGCATGTCAATGTCGCACCTCTGTATAACTCCATCGAGTGCTCACTGAGTTCCCGGTTTCATGACAAGTTATGGGCTTTTAACGACTCCACTGCGTTATCATGCACCCCAAGGATATAAAATTAGGCCTTGAGCTGACTTAGGCCAATGCCGTTTAGTAGTTTTAGCGCATGGAGATACTGCTTCGCAGTGTCGAGTGCTGGGACGCTGTTACGACTGGTGCTGGGGATGACCAAAAGTTTAATATCACCCGAATTGCAGTTTCATGCAATGTTGGCGATGATTTATTACATATCATAGATCCCTTAAAGCCTCCCAAAGACTCATGCGAAGCGCCGAAGAAACAGTTCAGTGGGGTAAGCATGCGAGAAAGATGGATATCTCACGCAGCCAAGCTTCCTTTCGCAAGATACCGGATGAGACACTTGATCAGTTTCTGACCAGAGCAGAGTAGGTCCGTGCTGAGCTCATTTCAGCACAGCTGTTCAAGGAAGCAGAATTCAGTCTAATGTTCCTTGCCGCTCTAGATGAAACAGACTACATGACGTGGGCGCAGGCAATTTCAGCCCAAAACTCGCTGCCTTCATTTGCTGACATCACTGAGAATCTGCGTGGCACCTTCTATCAGAAGCTGTATGACAGCTCAGGTGCCACGTCACAGTCTGGAGCATATCAAGTTGATTCCAGTCAGCAATGGATAAAATGTGAATATTCCCACAAGCCAGGCCATCAGATCTTGCAGTGCTTCAAGCTTCAAAACGATCAGAAGTCATACAACAATGACTCCAGCCGCGGCAGAGGCCGTGGCAGAGGACGTGGCCGTGGCAGTGGCGGCAGAGGTCGTGGCCAAGGATCCAACGCCAATCAGGCCTCCAGCTCAGCTACTGCATTCGTTTGCATTTCCACCAGCAAAGTGTCTATAGCCAGAGACAAATGGCTGTTTGACTCCGCCACCACTGACCACATGGTGAACCAGCCTGAGTATCTCCATGATGCGCAGCCGCTGAAAGCCACATGCACTGTGGCAAATGAGCAGACGGAAGAAGTCACTGCCATCGGCACCGTCAAGGTCAACAACCATTATGGTGATTGTGTCACGCTCAGGAATGTGTTGCTCGTTCCGAAGTTGCAGCACAATCTGATCTCCCTCAGCCGCGCTGATGATGCATATCCTATATCGGCAGAGGAGGGAGAATCATCCTTCGTAAGAAATCCAAACAGGTGTTGATTGCCACCAATGTTAATGGCCTCTACGAAGTCGACTGTGAGGCACAGGTCTCAGATCAGATGCCCGAGACGGCACTTGCGTCACAAGTCTAAGATGCTGTGCTGTGGCACCGCCGGTATGGTCATGCCGGCTTCAGCACCCTTTCCAAGATGTCTCGAGGCTTAACCGTGCAAGGACTGCCTCCTGCGCACGAATTTGAGAAGCAGCTGAAGTCCACAGCTGTTTGCACGCCGTGTGCGGAAGGGAAGATGAAGAGAGCTCCTTTCCCAGCACGCATGAGCGAGCGACCTCCAAGTTGGAGCGCTTGCATGTCGACATGGCAGGCCCATTCGGTAGATCGCCCTGGGGGTCTCACTATTACGTGGTAATCGTTTATGATTTCAGCGGTCACAAGATTGTGCTTCCACTGGCCAGCAAGTCTGATGCGGCTGATGTTCTGCTGAAGGCCATCCCGCATCTTGATAAGAAGTACAACGCAGACGTCGGTGCTGTCCGGTACGACCGCAACACAGTTCTTCTCTCCCAGAAGGTGCAGAAATATCTCGAGGAGCGCGGAATTGATTCCCAGCCGACGTCAGGGTACAGCCCACAGGAGAATGAGCATGCTGAGCGTGCCATCAGCACATTGTCAGACCTTTGTGGCGCCCTGCTTGCTGATGCAGGGTCGAACAGAATGTATTGGGTAGCAGCTGTGAGGCATGCAGCTTACCTGTCCAACATCATGAGCAGTGACGGTAGTGCGTCCCCGTGGGAGCTCATGAAGGGCAAGAAGCCAGACATCAGCAACCTGCACATCTAGGGTTGCACCTGCCACATGCGCATTCCAACAGAGATGCGCAAGAAAGGCCAGCTCCCGGCCAAAGCGCCAGCAGGCAAGTTTCTTGGGTATGATCAGCCTAATTTCAAAACCTTGAGAGTCCTGCTGCCCAGCGGCAAAGTTGAGATCTCCAGAGATGTCAGATTTGATGAGTCAGCAGCTCCAGCGAGTGATGCACGCCTTCCATCTTCATCAGCATGGATTATGATCACTCATATGAAAGAATATGTTGTAGACCGTGGCAGATGAGCTCTAGGGAGCAGGCGCGCTCCCACCAGCTCAGCTGGAGAAGGTCAGAAACAAGTGACCTACTCAGTGCATGGGCGCAATGCTCCCCAGACATACACCAAATCACTTCATCAGCATGGATTATGATCCCTCATATGAAAGAATATATTGTGGACAGTGGTAGATGAGCTCTAGGGAGCAGGCGCGCTCCCGCCAGCTCATCTGGATTAGGTCACAAAAAAGTGACCTACTCAGTGCATGGGCGCAATGCTCCCCAGACATACGCCAAATCACTTCATCAGCATGGATTATGATCACTCATATGAAAGAATATGTTGTGGACCGTGGGAGATGAACTCTAGGGAGCAGGCGCGCTCCCGCCAGCTCAGCTGGAGAAGGTCAGAAAAAAGTGACCTACACAGTGCATGGGCGCAATGCTCCCCAGCCATTTGCGAAATCACTTCATCAGCATGGATTATGATCACTCATATGAAAGAATATGTTGTGAACTGTGGGAGATGAACTCTAGGGAGCAGGCGCGCTCCCGCCAGCTCAGCTGGAGAAGGTCAGAAAAAAGTGACCTACACAGTGCATGGGCGCAATGCTCCCCAGCCATATGCGAAATCACTTCATCAGCATGGATTATGATCACCCATATGAAAGAATATGTTGTGGACCGTGGGAGATGAACTCTAGGGAGCAGGCGCGCTCCCGCCAGCTCAGCTGGAGAAGGTCAGAAAAAAGTGACCTACACAGTGCATGGGCGCAATGCTCCCCAGACATACGCCAAATCACTTCATCAGCATGGATTATGATCACTCATATGAAAAAATATGTTGTGGACCGTGGGAGATGAACTCTAGGGAGCAGGCGCGCTCCCGCCAGCTCAGCTGGAGAAGGTCAGAAAAAAGTGACCTACACAGTGCATGGGCGCAATGCTCCCCAGCCATATGCGAAATCACTTCATCAGCATGGATTATGATCACTGATATGAAGGAATATGTTGTGGGCCGTGGCAGCTGAGCTCTAGGGAGCAGGCGCGCTCCCGCCAGCTCAGCTGAAAAAGGACAGAAAAAAGTGACCTACTCAATACATGAGCCCAATGGCCCCAGACACATGCCAAGGACTTCATCAGCGTATATTATGATCCCTTATATGATGGAATATGTTGCGGACAGTGGCAGATGGGCTCTGGGGCGCTGGCGCGCTCCCGCCAGCTCAGCTGGAGAAGTTCAGAAAAAAGTGACCTACTCAGTGCATGGGCGCAATGCTCCCCAGACATACGCCAAATCACTTCATCAGCATGGATTATGATCACTCATATGAAAGATTATGGTGTGGACCGTGGGAGATGAGCTCTAGGGAGCAGGCGCGCTTACACCAGCTCAGCTGGAGAAGGTCAGAAAAAAGTGACCTACACAGTGCATGGGCGCAATGCTCCCCAGCCATATGCGAAATCACTTCATCAGCATGGATTATGATCACTGATATGAAAGAATATGTTGTGGGCCGTGGCAGCTGAGCTCTAGGGAGCAGGCGCGCTCCCGCCAGCTCAGCTGAAAAAGGACAGAAAAAAGTGACCTACTCATTACATGAGCCCAATGGCCCCAGACACATGCCAAGGACTTCATCAGCGTATAATATGATTCCTTATATGATGGAATATGTTGCGGACAGTGGCAGATGGGCTCTGGGGCGCTGGCGCGCTCCCGCCAGCTCAGCTGGCGAAGTTCAGAAAAAAGTGACCTACTCAGTGCATGGGCGCAATGCTCCCCAGACATACGCCAAATCACTTCATCAGCATGGATTATGATCACTCATATGAAAGAATATGTTGTGGACCGTGGGAGATGAACTCTATGTCGTAATTCAGTAGACCGTAGCCCGTAGGCACTGTGGGATCTAAGCATGGCGTAGCCGTGCGCAGGGGGTCGCGCTGTCACATACCTGGCTGGTGTACAGGCCTCCGCTGTGACAGTGCGCTCTCAGTCTTGGATTATAGCACGTGAGTCTTTGGCAGAGTAGAGTGATTACACTTTGATCAGTAGAGCCTATATAAGCGTTCAACCAAACGTCTCATACGGATACGATCAGAATCATTGTCTGCGGCACGCAATCTAGCATGCATTGCTCGTGCATATGGTAAGCCATCGGTGCATGGCGTCCCATAGCCACTCCGGATCAGCACCGTGCATCCATGCATACATGGTCTCCGTAGTCCTGTGTATGCCACCATGCATGGTCTCCGTAGTCCTGTGCATGGCTGGATCACGACACTCCCCCTAGACTAGGCTTGTACTACCGCAAGCTGTAGTCTATCTCTAAATTTTGCTAGTGCTGGTCCCGCCAACACTTTCGTAAACATATCAGCTAGCATGTCTACCGTGCTAACCCAGCTGATAGTTAACTCATCGAGTTCTACGAACTCGCGGACCCTCAGGTCCCTGACCCTGATGTGCTTGGAGCGGTCACTAGAGATGGGGTTCACAGCTAGCAAGTTGGCACTCTTGTTGTCACCCCACAGAGTTGGCTTCACAGCCGACAAACCAAGATCAGTGCACAACTGCTTTGCCCACATCACCTCATTGGCTGCTGAACTCATAGCAATGAGCTCTGCCTCAGTTGTATCACCAGCCACAATAGTCTGCCTCTTCGAACGCCAGAACACACAGTTCCCATGCATCCGGACTATCACTCCTGACACGCTCTTCAAGCAAGCACCATTGGCGAAGTCAGCATCCGTAAATGCTTCCAACACCTCACTTCCCTCATTGGAGCCACTAAAAGTCAAGCCAAGATCTATGGTCCCTCGCAGGTATCTCAGTACATGCTGGACAGCAGCCCAATGACACTTCGCACTCCCAGCCATATGCCTGGCCAGGACATTGGCCGGAAAGGAAATATCAGGACGCGACACAGCAGCCACATACTGGATGCTTCCTACGGCTTGCATAAACCTCTTATGCTCTGCGACAGTAGCCTTCTCCTGGCTAGGATCATCCTTCAGACTAAACACTTTCTGCTTTGGTACCAACGGCGTTGGTGCCTTTCTGCACTCACTCATACTGAACCTTTCCAGCATGTCCCTGATGTTCTTTCTGTGCGTTATGGTGATAGTGCGAGCAAGCCGATCACGTATGACCTCCATACCCAGCACATATCCCAGCTCCCCCAGGTCACGACCCTCAAATGCCTCAAGGATCCTGCTGATGGCATCATCCATCTGCTCCTTACGACCGAAGATCAACAGATCATCGACCCATAGGAAAATAAGACATCGTCCTATTTTGCAAATAAACAGTGCGGGGTCACTGGCTGATCTCACAAAGCCCATTCTCGACAAGAGCTCTGCAAGCGCTTTATGCCACTCCCTGGCAGCTTGCTTCAGACCATACAACGCCTTTTTCAGACGCCACACCATACCAGACCCATCATCCAGTACAGGAGGTTGTGCCACATACACTTCCTCCTCCAGAACACCATTCAGGAAAGCACATTTAATGTCTATGTGTCTCGTCTCCAGATCCTCTACAGCACAGACAGACAACAGAGCCCTGAAGGTAGCATAACTGCCCACAGGTGCCCATGTCTCAAAGAAATCTACGCCCTCAACTTGCGTAAATCCCCTGGCTACATATCTAGCTTTGAATCGCTCAATCTCACCCTGTGCTCCTCGCTTAATCTTATGCACCCACTTGCCTGTCACAGGCTTCACTCCTGCTGGGCACCTGACTAACTCGAACACATCATGTTCCCTTAAGGAGGTCAACTCATCAAGCATTGCTATGATCCACTGCTCACGATGGCAGCCTCTCATGGCTTGCTTCACCGTTGGATCGTCCAGCACAGCTTTGACCTTCTTCCTCGCAGCAGCTGCACACCGGGACTCACTGCGGCTAGCAGTCTTGCCACTGCTCGGAATCACCTCCTGCCCCGTCGTGTTCTCTGCATCAGGAGTCACACTGTCAGCCGTAGCAAACACTCCATCCGCCAGATCACCGAAGTCACTCTCCATATGGACTACTGTGGAGCTCCCAGCATCATCATGCTCACGTGCATCATCCGGGGAAATGCGCTCAACAGCAGCATTCTCACTTTCATTCACTCCCACAGCATGGACAGCAGGTCTTAAGGTTTTGCGAATCAATTTGAAAGGTTTTGGAACCCATCGAACCCTCACCTCTTGTGGTGGATCCAGATGTTCTCCGCTGCCTCCTGCGGCACTTGGTGCTAACTCTCCCCCTGAGCCAGCTCCGCCTGCCTCTACTCCACTAGGCACATGCCGTAGCTTGCCTTGCCCCTGACTATCAACACGCTGTGGCATATGCCGTGGCTCATCATGCTCCCAGCGTACTGCACGTCCTGACACCGCTGACCCTTGCCATCGGTTGTACATCCCGTGGTCTTCAGATTTCGCAGGTGGGGGTGGCTCACTCGGCGCCTTGCCCATCGACCGTTGGACTCGCTGCGGTGAACGCGAGCGCGATCGAGACCGAGATCCTGAGGGCTCAGATGCCCCTGAGAATGACTCAGCAGAGTCACTGGCAGCCCCTGGCTGTTCCTCCCCCTCAGACTCATCATTCTCACTACCCTGTGGCTCAATGCGGCAGCCACTCAAATCCAGCACTGCTCTATCCCGCGTAGGGATCAAATCTCTCGGTCGCATCTCAGCATTGTGCGGACCGGATGGTTGCTGAACCGCATCATACTCCCAGTGTGGTACCCTGTTCACACAGTCCTCGGCCGTGTAAGCGCAACGCGCTGTCACCACTGCCTCACTGATCTCAGGCGTGTGCCACCGCTCATGCCTGGCTATCAGCTCAGAGCCTAAAACACGCGGTGAAAACGGCGGCTCACCCTCAGGCAACTCATCATCCGGCACATAGCGCCGATGCAACTGCCTGCCTGGTTCCCAGTGTGTGTGCCCCAGCGCTGGATGCTCCCCCTCAGCCCAATCCACATTTCTGCCCCTCTCTGGCATCATGTGATCACGACTGGCTGGTGGTCGCACTGCCCTAACACTAGTTGATCTCAACCATTTCTGCATGTTGGGCAAGAAACCAACGTCAGGTACTACACGAGTATGCTCATCGGGCATGATCTCGAATTCTCCCAGCTCGTAGTTCTCCAACATGACCGGATCCACCGTAGCTTGCTCCGACATGTGGAAACGTTTCGCGAACTCTCTCAGCAGAGCTGGTGGAGAAGCCGTATGCCTATACATACGCACTGCTCCCCCATTCCCTCGCTTCACGTAAGCTCTATCCATGTGAGGACCAGCACCCGGTCCCATGTAGAAACCGAGCACTCCTCTCTCATCCAGGTGTCTGAAGTCCTCTCTCCGGGCATATACATACATCGGACACCCGAAAGGCTTCACCTGGGCCACCACCAGATGGAACGTGTCCTCACTCACATTCCTGAACCATAACAGATATGGCACAATCTGTCTGACATCAACATTCTTCACACACTGGGCGACAAACTTCCCATCGCCCCTGGCCATACCCTCATCAGCCAGAGCCTGCAGACTCATCTGCTGAGCCTGAGCCCTCCTCGTCTGCAACTGTGCAGCTCTCACAGCCTCATTCGTTGACCACGGGTCACGACTGGTCTGCACATGCCTCTCCTCCAGTTTCTGCTTGGCCTCCTTCCGCCTAACACCCTCTAGAGCTGTGCTAGGCGTCAGGTTATGCGCATGGTTCACACACATATACGCCTCTGGCCACAGAAATGCAGGCACAGCCGCTTGCAGCAGGCTTGCCCTCACACTCCTGTTCAGCACACCGATCTTTCTCTCCACCATTCCATTGGACTCATGCTGGCCCGTGGCAGTGTACGTGTGGTCAATGCCACGCCACGCGAGGTACTGAGCCAGCTGGTTAGAGCTGAACTCACCACCCTGGTCAGTGTGCAGCCTCCGCACCCCAACCTCTCTATCATACACGATCTGAGTGCGGATTCGCTCAATCAGCAGGCATATCATTTCCGCAGCCCCACTCTTGGACTTCAACGGAATCACATGGGAGTACCGGGAGTACTCATCCACCACTACCAGGATGTAGTTCATACCCCCGATTCCTACTGGCTTGATCTGCCCTGCTAGATCAGCATGCAACACTTCCCCAGCATAGGTGGCATTCTCCGTCACCTTGCCCCCGTGCTGTGCTCTATCGCCGCTTCTCTGTTCAGCCACGTGGCAACCATGACACTGAAGCGCTACCCCCGTAGGTTTCAGCATCTTCAGGTCATACAGTTGTGGGTTGTCTCTCATCAACTGGAGTACCCGATTGCCAGCATGGTGAAAAGCGATATGCACTAGGAATGATGGATCAACCTGAAAGGAATAACCTTGTTCATTCGGTACACCGGTCACCGCAGCAACTTGCTGCTGCTCACGTACCCATTTCCCATTCCTATGAAACAAGTTATTCGCACTTGTCCAGGCTGCTCCTCTATCTACCGGTCGCATTTGCCATATCGGCCTGCCTTTCCCACAGAACCATGTCAGAGTAGGTTTTCCATCCTCATCCTCACCCTGCTCACAGTTCCTGTGGAACCCATAGCTCTGGTCATGAAACCCAGGCATCACTACCCGGTTTGCATGCTTGCCCGTATGCAAGTATATCTCAGACTTTTTCAACTCCTTTGTTGAAAGGATGTTGATAGGACTAGCCGGCACCCAGTAGACGTTGGTCAACTCTATGTCTACTGGTGTGATAGTGCCCTGTGCACTCACATACTCTCCCAGATTAGCTCTGATCGTGCCCACACCATACATGTCTAGCCTGCCCTGGTCAAGAGGCTGACACTGCGGCATATCTGGTGGCTTGATCTCGCAAAACATATCATAGTCAAAGCATATGTTTATGTCTGAGCCACTATCTATTAGGAAAGTGTACGGCATGTTGGGAGACGGCCCATCAGCACAGTCAGCTCGCAGCTTATCTAGGTCAACTACAGCTACCTGAGGGCCACCGCGGCCTCTGCCACGGCCTCGCCCTGCAGCTGCTTGCTTCTGCAGGAATTGTTTGACCTCTGCGGAGAGCAATGGACAATCCTTTTGCACATGTCCAGGCTTATCACAGTTGAAGCATTTCCTCTTTTCTGCTCCCCCTGCTGCCCCTGCTCCCACAGCTGCTACCTGTGGGGGTGAACCTTGGCGACCACCGTAGCGTCCACCTCGGTACCCACGTCCCCCATGGCGCTGTTGTCCACCGCGATCGTCCCGTGGGAATCGCGACGGACCCTGCTTGCTGTTCGTCTGGGCATGTGTCAACAGCGTAGACACTATCTGCTGCACTGGCATGGCCTGCAGCATGGGCTGCAACAGGCTGTACTCTTTGTCTACTGCCAGCAACCGTGATCTGTACAGCTGATCAGACACAGTCTCACCCAGTCCTCTCATCTGGTTTACTATGCCCACCACCTCATTCACATGCTTCTCCAGCGGCTTGCCAGCCTGCTGGGTACTGCTGAGCTGGTGATACAGCTTCTGTATTTCTACCTCCACTGATGGCATATACTTAGCATGCAGCAACGACCAGACCTCATGGACGAAACTACAGTCTGCCACGAAGTCTCTATCCTCCTTTGGCAGTGTGGTGAACAACCAGTGCATGACTTGCTCATGAGCCTGGCTGCTCTGAGCAAGCGGATCATTGACTAGCAGGCTACTCTCACCCACCATCTTCGCCCAGCTCTCTACCTCCTTCTTAAATACTCGGAAGTGATCAGTCTTATAGTGCCACACCGGAAATCTGTTCTTCTCTACTAGAGATTTCCCCGGTACTGGCCTGGGCATGGCAAGCGACAGCGCTTGCGCTAGCGTGCTTACGTCAATTGATCCAGCCGTAGCTGGTACTCCTGATGACATCGCAGCCTGCGAAGGCTGCGGTATCGGAGGCGGTATCTGTTGGGTCATCCACGCAGCTGGCGCTGCGAGATGTGCTGGCTGTGTTCCTTGCGCCGCAGCCTGAGCTCCTGCTTCCCCCGTAGGATCAGCATTTCCCGGCAATGCCGCCTGCAGAGGACCTGCATTGGGATACCCGTAGGTCCCAACGCGCTGTTCTTCCCCGTAGGTCACGAACTGGTCCTCCGCGGCCTGCTCGCGGCGCGCTGTGGAACGTGTGTGGTGGCGAGGACGAACTTCTTCTCCATCCTCGCCGTCAGAGCCAATAGATCCCTGGCGAGATGCCATTGGGACTTCTCGGCGTGGTGGCATCCTGCAACACGACCTTCGTGCGTCGCAGGACACGCAGACCCGTAGGCCTTTCTGCGAGACCAGTACCCTGACAGAATGCAGTCCAGCCGTAGCGTTATGCATCTGTGTACTCTAGTCTCTCTACGGACTCTACAGCTAAACGCTAGAGCGGTGTGAATCGCTCATCGGGACGCTCAGCC
Source organism: Ulva mutabilis (assembly GCA_900538255.1). NCBI lineage: Eukaryota > Viridiplantae > Chlorophyta > Ulvophyceae > Ulvales > Ulvaceae > Ulva > Ulva mutabilis. Next base: position 176,060 of record UNSF01000058.1, on the reverse strand, counting down.
GTAGCCGTAGACCCCTGGACTCTATCGCAAGCATACAACCATCGCTAGAATACCCACAAACATCACCGATACCATGTCGTAATTCAGTAGACCGTAGCCCGTAAGCACTGTGGGATCTAAGCATGGCGTAGCCGTGCGCAGGGGGTCGCGCTGTCACATACCTGGCTGGTGTACAGGCCTCCGCTGTGACAGTGCGCTCTCAGTCTTGGATTATAGCACGTGAGTCTTTGGCAGAGTAGAGTGATTACACTTTGATCAGTAGAGCCTATATAAGCGTTCAACCAAACGTCTCATACGGATACGATCAGAATCATTGTCTGCGGCACGCAATCTAGCATGCATTGCTCGTGCATATGGTAAGCCATCGGTGCATGGCGTCCCATAGCCACTCCGGATCAGCACCGTGCATCCATGCATACATGGTCTCCGTAGTCCTGTGTATGCCACCATGCATGGTCTCCGTAGTCCTGTGCATGGCTGGATCACGACACTCTAGGGAGCAGGCGCGCTCCCGCCAGCTCAGCTGGAGAAGGTCAGAAAAAAGTGACCTACAAAGTGCATGGGCGCAATGCTCCCCAGACATACGCCAAATCACTTCATCAGCATAAATTATGATCACTGATATGAAAGAATATGTTGTGGGCCGTGGCAGCTGAGCTCTAGGGAGCAGGCGCGCTCCTGCCACCTCAGCTGAAAAAGGACAGAAAAAAGTGACCTACTCATTACATGAGCCCAATGGCCCCAGACACATGCCAAGGACTTCATCAGCGTATATTATGATCCCTTATATGATGGAATATGTTGCGGACAGTGGCAGATGGGCTCTGGGGCGCTGGCGCGCTCCCGCCAGCTCAGCTAGAGAAGTTCAGAAAAAAGTGACCTACTCAGTGCATGGGCGCAATGCTCCCCAGACATACGCCAAATCACTTCATCAGCATGGATTATGATCACTCATATGAAAGATTATGGTGTGGACCGTGGGAGATGAGCTCTAGGGAGCAGGCGCGCTTACACCAGCTCAGCTGGAGAAGGTCAGAAAAAAGTGACCTACACAGTGCATGGGCGCAATGCTCCCCAGCCATATGCGAAATCACTTCATCAGCATGGATTATGATCACTGATATGAAAGAATATGTTGTGGGCCGTGGCAGCTGAGCTCTAGGGAGCAGGCGCGCTCCCGCCAGCTCAGCTGAAAAAGGACAGAAAAAAGTGACCTACTCATTACATGAGCCCAATGGCCCCAGACACATGCCAAGGACTTCATCAGCGTATATTATGATCCCTTATATGATGGAATATGTTGCGGACAGTGGCAGATGGGCTCTGGGGCGCTGGCGCGCTCCCGCCAGCTCAGCTGGAGAAGTTCAGAAAAAAGTGACCCGCTCAGTGCATGGGCGCAATGCTCCCCAGACATACGCCAAATCACTTCATCAGCATGGATTATGATCACTCATATGAAAGAATGTGTTGTAGACCGTGGGAGATGAGCTCTAGGGAGCAGGCGCGCTCCCGCCAGCTCAGCTGGAGAAGGTCAGAAAAAAGTGACCAACAAAGTGCATGGGCGCAATGCTCCCCAGACATACGCCAAATCACTTCATCCGCATAAATTATGATCACTCATATGAAAGAATATGTTGTGGGCCGTGGCAGCTGAGCTCTAGGGAGCAGGCGCGCTCCCGCCAGCTCAGCTGGAGAAGGTCAGAAAAAAGTGACCTACAAAGTGCATGGGCGCAATGCTCCCCAGACATACGCCAAATCACTTCATCAGCATAAATTATGATCACTCATATTAAAAAACATGTTGTGGACCGTGGGAGATGAACTCTAGGGAGCAGGCGCGCTCCCGCCAGCTCAGCAGGAGAAGGTCAGAAAAAAGTGACCTACACAGTGCATGGGCGCAATGCTCCCCAGACATACGCCAAATCACTTCATCAGCATGGATTATGATCACTCATATGAAAGCATGTGTTGTAGACCGTGGGAGATGAGCTCTAGGGAGCAGGCGCGCTCCCGCCAGCTCAGCTGGAGAAGGTCAAAAAAAAGTGACCTACAAAGTGTATGGGCGCAATGCTCCCCAGACATACGCCAAATCACTTCATCAGCATGGATTATAATCACTCATATGAAAGAATATGTTGTGGGCCGTGGCAGCTGAGCTCTAGGGAGCAGGCGAGCTCCCGCCAGCTCAGCTGAAAAAGGACAGAAAAAAGTGACCTACTCATTACATGAGCCCAATGGCCCCAGACACATGCCAAGGACTTCATCAGCGTATATTATGATCCCTTATATGATGGAATATGTTGCGGACAGTGGCAGATGGGCTCTGGGGCGCTGGCGCGCTCCCGCCAGCTCAGCTGGCGAAGTTCAGAAAAAAGTGACCTACTCAGTGCATGGGCGCAATGCTCCCCAGACATACGCCAAATCACTTCATCAGCATGGATTATGATCACTCATATGAAAGAATATGTTGTGTACCGTGGGAGATGAACTCTAGGGAGCAGGCGCGCTCCCGCCAGCTCAGCTGGAGAAGGTCAGAAAAAATTGACCTACACTGTGCATGGGCGCAATGCTCCCCAGCCATATGCGAAATCACTTCATTAGCATGGATTATGATCACTGATATGAAAGAATATGTTGTGGGCCGTGGCAGCTGAGCTCTAGGGAGCAGGCGCGCTCCCGCCAGCTCAGCTGGAGAAGGTCAAAAAAAAGTGACCTACAAAGTGCATGGGCGCAATGCTCCCCAGACATACGCCAAATCACTTCATCAGCATGGATTATAATCGATCATATGAAAGAATATGTTGTGGGCCGTGGCAGCTGAGCTCTAGGGAGCAGGCGCGCTCCCGCCAGCTCAGCTGAAAAAGGACAGAAAAAAGTGACCTACTCATTACATGAGCCCAATGGCCCCAGACACATGCCAAGGACTTCATCAGCGTATATTATGATCCCTTATATGATGGAATATGTTGCGGACAGTGGCAGATGGGCTCTGGGGCGCTGGCGCGCTCCCGCCAGCTCAGCTGGCGAAGTTCAGAAAAAAGTGACCTACTCAGTGCATGGGCGCAATGCTCCCAAGACATACGCCAAATCACTTCATCAGCATGGATTATGATCACTCATATGAAAGAATATGTTGTGGACCGTGGGAGATGAGCTCTAGGGAGCAGGCGCGCTCCCACCAGCTCAGCTGGAGAAGGTCAGAAAAAAGTGACCTACTCGGTGCATGGGCGCAATGCTCCCCAGACATACGCCAAATCACTTCATCAGCATGGATTATGATCACTCATATGAAAGAATATAATGTGGACCGTGGGATATGAACTCTAGGGAGCAGGCGCGCTCCCGCCAGCTCAGCTGGAGAAGGTCAGAAAAAAGTGACCTACACAGTGCATGGGCGCAATGCTCCCCAGCCATATGCGAAATCACTTCATCAGCATGGATTATGATCATCATATGAAAGAATATGTTGTGGACCGTGGGAGATGAACTCTAGGGAGCAGGCGCGCTCCCGCCAGCTCAGCTGGAGAAGGTCAGAAAAAAGTGACCTACACAGTGCATGGGCGCAATGCTCCCCAGACATACGCCAAATCACTTCATCAGCATGGATTATGATCACTCATATGAAAGAATATGTTGTGGACCGTGGGAGATGAACTCTAGGGAGCAGGCGCGCTCCCGCCAGTTCAGCTGGAGAAGGTCAGAAAAAAGTGACCTACACAGTGCATGGGCGCAATGCTCCCCAGACATACGCCAAATCACTTCATCAGCATGGATTATGATCACTCATATGAAAGAATATGGTTGTGGACCGTGGGAGATGAACTCTAGGGAGCAGGCGCGCTCCCGCCAGTTCAGCTGGAGAAGGTCAGAAAAAAGTGACCTACACAGTGCATGGGCGCAATGCTCCCAGACATACGCCAATCACTTCATCAGCATGGATTATGATCACTCATATGAAAGAATATGTTGTGGACCGTTGGCAGCTGAGCTCTAGGGAGCAGGCGCGCTCCTGCCACCTCAGCTGAAAAAGGAACGAAAAAGTGACCTACTCATTACATGAGCCCAATGGCCCCAGACACATGCCAAGGACTTCATCAGCGTAATTATGATCCCTTATATGATGGAATATGTTGCGGACAGTGGCAGATTGGGCTCTGGGGCGCTGGCGCGCGTCCCAGCCAGCTCAGCTGGAGAAGTTCAGAAAAAAGTGACCTACTCAGTGCATGGGCGCATGCTCCCCCAGACATACGCCAAATCACTTCATCAGCATGGATTATGATCACTCATATGAAAGATTATGGTGTGGACCGTGGGAGATGAGCTCTAGGGAGCAGGCGCGCTCACCACAGCTCAGCTGGAGAAGGTCAGAAAAAAGTGACCTACACAGTGCATGGGCCGCAATGCTCCCCCAGCCATATGCGAAATCACTTCATCAGCATGGGATTATGATCACTGATATGAAAGAATATGTTTGGGCCGTGGCAGCTTGAAGCTCTAGGGGAGCAGGCGCGCTCCCGCCAGCTCAGCTGAAAAAGGACAGAAAAAGTGACTACTCGTTACATGAGCCCAATGGCCCCAGACACATGCCAAGCACTTCATTAGCGGTATATTATGATCCTTAATATGATGGAATATGTTTCGGACAGTGGCAGATGGGCTCTGGGGCGCTGGCGCGCTCCCGCCAGCTCAGCTGGGAGAAGTTCAGAAAAAAGTGACCCGCTCAGTGCATGGGCGCAATGCTCCCCAGACATACGCCAAATCACTTCATCAGCATGGATTATGATCACTCATATGAAAGAATGTGTTGTAGCCGTGGGAGATGAGCTCTAGGGAGCAGGCGCGCTCCGCCAGCAGCTCAGCTGGAGAAGGTCAGAAAAAGTGACCTACAAAGTGCATGGGCGCAATGCTCCCCAGACATACGCAAATCACTTCATCCGCATAAATTATGATCACTCATATGAAAGAATATGTTGTGGCCGTGGCAGCTGAGCTCTAGGGAGCAGGCGCGCTCCCGCCAGCTCAGCTGAAAAAGGTCAGAAAAAGTGACCTACTCATTACATGAGGCCAATGGCCCCAGACATGCCAAGCACTTCATCAGCGTATATTATGATCCCTTATATGATGGAATATGTTGCGGACAGTGGCAGATGGGCTCTGGGGCGCTGGCGCGCTTCGCCAGCTTAGCTGGAGAAGTTCAGAAAAAAGTGACCTACTCAGTGCANTGAGCTCTAGGGAGCAGGCGCGCTCCCGCCAGCTCAGCTGGAGAAGGTCAGAAAAAAGTGACCTACAAAGTGCATGGGCCAATGCTCCCCAGACATACGCCAAATCACTTCATCAGCATAAATTATGATCACTCATATGAAAGAATATGTTGTGGCCGTGGCAGCTGAGCTCTAGGGAGCAGGCGCGCTCCCGCCAGCTCAGCTGAAAAAGGACAGAAAAAAGTGACCTACTCATTACATGAGGCCCAATGGCCCAGACACATGCCAAGGACTTCATCAGCGTATATTATGATCCCTTATATGATGGATATGTTGCGGACAGTGGCAGATGAGCTCTGGGAGCAGGCGCGCTCCCGCCAGCTCAGCTGGAGAAGGTCAGAAAAAAGTGACCTACTCAGTGCATGGGCGCAATGCTCCCCAGACATACGCCAAATCACTTCATCAGCATGGATTATGATCACTCATATGAAAGAATATGTTGTGGGCCGTGGCAGCTGAGCTCTAGGGAGCAGGCGCGCTCCGCCAGCTCAGCTGGAAAAGGTCAGAAAAAAGTGACCTACTCATTACATGAGCCCAATGCCCCAGACACATGCCAAGGACTTCATCAGCGTATATTATGATCCCTTATATGATGGAATATGTTGCGGACAGTGGCAGATGGGCTCTAGGGCGCTGGCGCGCTCCCGCCAGCTCAGCTGGAGAAGGTCAGAAAAAAGTGACCTACTCAGTGCATGGGCGCAATGCTCCCCAGACATACGCCAAATCACTTCATCAGCATGGATTATGATCACTCATATGAAAGAATATGTTGTGGACCGTGGGAGATGAACTCTAGGGAGCAGGCGCGCTCCCGCCAGCTCAGCTCAGAGGAGAAGGTCAGAAAAAAGTGACCTACACAGTGCATGGGCGCAATGCTCCCCAGACATATGCGAAATCACTTCATCAGCATGGATTATGATCACTCATATGAAAGAATATGTTGTGGCCGTGGCCGTGGCAGCTGAGCTCTAGGGAGCAGGCGCAGCTCCCGCCAGCTCAGCTGGAAAAAGGACAGAAAAAAGTTACCTACTCATTACATGAGCCCAATGGCCCAGACACATGCCAAGGACTTCATCAGCGTATATTATGATCCTTATATGATGGACTATGTTGCGGACAGTGGCAGATGGGCTCTGGGGCCGCTGGCCGCTCCCGGCCAGCTCAAGCTGGAGAAGTTCAGAAAAAAGTGACCCGCTCAGTGCATGGGCGCAAGTGCTCCCCAGACATACGCCAAATCACTTCATCAGCATGGATTATGATCACTCATATGAAAGAATGTGTTGTAGACTCGTGGGAGAATGAGCTCTAGGAGCAGGCGCGCTCCCGCCAGCTCAGCTGGAGAAGGTCAGAAAAAAGTGACCAACAAAGTGCATGGGCGCAATGCTCCCCAGACATACGCCAAATCACTTCATCCGCATAAATTATGATCACTCATATGAAAGAATATGTTGTGGGCCGTGGCAAGGTAGCTCTTAGGGAGCAGGCGCGCTCCCGCCAGCTCAGCTGGAGAAGGTCAGAAAAAAGTGACCTTACAAAGTGCATGGCGCAATGCTCCCCAGACATACGCCAAATCACTTCATCAGCATGAATTATGATCACTCATATGAAAGAATATGTTGTTGGACCGTGGGAGATGAACTCTAGGGAGCAGGCGCGCTCCCGCCAGCTCAGCTGGAGAGGTCGAAAAAATTGGACCTACACAGTGCATGGGCGCAATGCTCCCCAGCCATATGCGAAATCACTTCATCAGCATGGACTATGATCACTGATATGAAAGAATATGTTGTGGGCCGTGGCAGCTGAGCTCTAGGGAGCAGGCGCACTCCCGCCAGCTCAGCTGAAAAAGGACAGAAAAAAGTTACCTACTCATTACATGAGCCCAATGGCCCCAGACACATGCCAAGGACTTCATCAGCGTATATTATGATCCCTTATATGATGGACTATGTTGCGGACAGTGGCAGATGGGCTCTGGGGCGCTGGCGCGCTCTTGCCAGCTCAGCTGGAGAAGTTCAGAAAAAAGTGACCCGCTCAGTGCATGGGCGCAATGCTCCCCAGACATACGCCAAATCACTTCATCAGCATGGATTATGATCACTCATATGAAAGAATGTGTTGTAGACCGTGGGAGATGAGCTCTAGGGAGCAGGCGCGCTCCCGCCAGCTCAGCTGGAGAAGGTCAGAAAAAAGTGACCAACAAAGTGCATGGGCGCAATGCTCCCCAGACATACGCCAAATCACTTCATCCGCATAAATTATGATCACTCATATGAAAGAATATGTTGTGGGCCGTGGCAGCTGAGCTCTAGGGAGCAGGCGCGCTCCCGCCAGCTCAGCTGGAGAAGGTCAGAAAAAAGTGACCTACAAAGTGCATGGGCGCAATGCTCCCCAGACATACGCCAAATCACTTCATCCGCATAAATTATGATCACTCATATGAAAGAATATGTTGTGGGCCGTGGCAGCTGAGCTCTAGGGAGCAGGCGCGCTCCCGCCAGCTCAGCTGAAAAAGGACAGAAAAAAGTGACCTACTCATTACATGAGCCCAATGGCCCCAGACACATGCCAAGGACTTCATCAGCGTATATTATGATCCCTTATATGATGGAATATGTTGCGGACAGTGGCAGATGGGCTCTGGGACGCTGGCGCGCTCCCGCCAGCTCAGCTGGAGAAGTTCAGAAAAAAGTGACCCGCTCAGTGCATGGGCGCAATGCTCCCCAGACATACGCCAAATCACTTCATCAGCATGGATTATGATCACTGATATGAAAGAATATGTTGTGGGCCGTGGCAGCTGAGCTCTAGGGAGCAGGCGCGCTCCCGCCAGCTCAGCTGAAAAAGGACAGAAAAAAGTGACCTACTCATTACATGAGCCCAATGGCCCCAGACACATGCCAAGGACTTCATCAGCGTATATTATGATCCCTTATATGATGGAATATGTTGCGGACAGTGGCAGATGGGCTCTGGGGCGCTGGCGCGCTCCCGCCAGCTCAGCTGGCGAAGTTCAGAAAAAAGTGACCTACTCAGTGCATGGGCGCAATGCTCCCCAAACATACGCCAAATCACTTCATCAGCATGAATTATGATCACTCATATGAAAGAATATGTTGTGGACCGTGGGAGATGAACTCTAGGGAGCAGGCGCGCTCCCGCCAGCTCAGCTGGAGAAGGTCAGAAAAAATTGACCTACACAGTGCATGGGCGCAATGCTCCCCAGCCATATGCGAAATCACTTCATCAGCATGGACTATGATCACTGATATGAAAGAATATGTTGTGGGCCGTGGCAGCTGAGCTCTAGGGAGCAGGCGCGCTCCCGCCAGCTCAGCTGAAAAAGGACAGAAAAAAGTTACCTACTCATTACATGAGCCCAATGGCCCCAGACACATGCCAAGGACTTCATCAGCGTATATTATGATCCCTTATATGATGGACTATGTTGCGGACAGTGGCAGATGGGCTCTGGGGCGCTGGCGCGCTCCCGCCAGCTCAGCTGGAGAAGTTCAGAAAAAAGTGACCCGCTCAGTGCATGGGCGCAATGCTCCCCAGACATACGCCAAATCACTTCATCAGCATGGATTATGATCACTCATATGAAAGAATGTGTTGTAGACCGTGGGAGATGAGCTCTAGGGAGCAGGCGCGCTCCCGCCAGCTCAGCTGGAGAAGGTCAGAAAAAAGTGACCAACAAAGTGCATGGGCGCAATGCTCCCCAGACATACGCCAAATCACTTCATCCGCATAAATTATGATCACTCATATGAAAGAATATGTTGTGGGCCGTGGCAGCTGAGCTCTAGGGAGCAGGCGCGCTCCCGCCAGCTCAGCTGGAGAAGGTCAGAAAAAAGTGACCTACAAAGTGCATGGGCGCAATGCTCCCCAGACATACGCCAAATCACTTCATCAGCATAAATTATGATCACTCATATTAAAGAATATGTTGTGGACCGTGGGAGATGAACTCTAGGGAGCAGGCGCGCTCCCGCCAGCTCAGCAGGAGAAGGTCAGAAAAAAGTGACCTACACAGTGCATGGGCGCAATGCTCCCCAGACATACGCCAAATCACTTCATCAGCATGGATTATGATCACTCATATGAAAGAATGTGTTGTAGACCGTGGGAGATGAGCTCTAGGGAGCAGGCGCGCTCCCGCCAGCTCAGCTGGAGAAGGTCAGAAAAAAGTGACCAACAAAGTGCATGGGCGCAATGCTCCCCAGACATACGCCAAATCACTTCATCCGCATAAATTATGATCACTCATATGAAAGAATATGTTGTGGGCCGTGGCAGCTGAGCTCTAGGGAGCAGGCGCGCTCCCGCCAGCTCAGCTGAAAAAGGACAGAAAAAAGTGACCTACTCATTACATGAGCCCAATGGCCCCAGACACATGCCAAGGACTTCATCAGCGTATATTATGATCCCTTATATGATGGAATATGTTGCGGACAGTGGCAGATGGGCTCTGGGGCGCTGGCGCGCTCCCGCCAGCTCAGCTGGCGAAGTTCAGAAAAAAGTGACCTACTCAGTGCATGGGCGCAATGCTCCCCAAACATACGCCAAATCACTTCATCAGCATGAATTATGATCACTCATATGAAAGAATATGTTGTGGACCGTGGGAGATGAACTCTAGGGAGCAGGCGCGCTCCCGCCAGCTCAGCTGGAGAAGGTCAGAAAAAATTGACCTACACAGTGCATGGGCGCAATGCTCCCCAGCCATATGCGAAATCCCTTCATCAGCATGGACTATGATCACTGATATGAAAGAATATGTTGTGGGCCGTGGCAGCTGAGCTCTAGGGAGCAGGCGCGCTCCCGCCAGCTCAGCTGAAAAAGGACAGAAAAAAGTTACCTACTCATTACATGAGCCCAATGGCCCCAGACACATGCCAAGGACTTCATCAGCGTATATTATGATCCCTTATATGATGGACTATGTTGCGGACAGTGGCAGATGGGCTCTGGGGCGCTGGCGCGCTCCCGCCAGCTCAGCTGGAGAAGTTCAGAAAAAAGTGACCCGCTCAGTGCATGGGCGCAATGCTCCCCAGACATACGCCAAATCACTTCATCAGCATGGATTATGATCACTCATATGAAAGAATGTGTTGTAGACCGTGGGAGATGAGCTCTAGGGAGCAGGCGCGCTCCCGCCAGCTCAGCTGGAGAAGGTCAGAAAAAAGTGACCAACAAAGTGCATGGGCGCAATGCTCCCCAGACATACGCCAAATCACTTCATCCGCATAAATTATGATCACTCATATGAAAGAATATGTTGTGGGCCGTGGCAGCTGAGCTCTAGGGAGCAGGCGCGCTCCCGCCAGCTCAGCTGGAGAAGGTCAGAAAAAAGTGACCTACAAAGTGCATGGGCGCAATGCTCCCCAGACATACGCCAAATCACTTCATCAGCATAAATTATGATCACTCATATTAAAGAATATGTTGTGGACCGTGGGAGATGAACTCTAGGGAGCAGGCGCGCTCCCGCCAGCTCAGCAGGAGAAGGTCAGAAAAAAGTGACCTACACAGTGCATGGGCGCAATGCTCCCCAGACATACGCCAAATCACTTCATCAGCATGGATTATGATCACTCATATGAAAGAATGTGTTGTAGACCGTGGGAGATGAGCTCTAGGGAGCAGGCGCGCTCCCGCCAGCTCAGCTGGAGAAGGTCAGAAAAAAGTGACCAACAAAGTGCATGGGCGCAATGCTCCCCAGACATACGCCAAATCACTTCATCCGCATAAATTATGATCACTCATATGAAAGAATATGTTGTGGGCCGTGGCAGCTGAGCTCTAGGGAGCAGGCGCGCTCCCGCCAGCTCAGCTGAAAAAGGACAGAAAAAAGTGACCTACAAAGTGCATGGGCGCAATGCTCCCCAGACATACGCCAAATCACTTCATCAGCATAAATTATGATCACTCATATTAAAGAATATGTTGTGGACCGTGGGAGATGAACTCTAGGGAGCAGGCGCGCTCCCGCCAGCTCAGCAGGAGAAGGTCAGAAAAAAGTGACCTACACAGTGCATGGGCGCAATGCTCCCCAGACATACGCCAAATCACTTCATCAGCATGGATTATGATCACTCATATGAAAGAATGTGTTGTAGACCGTGGGAGATGAGCTCTAGGGAGCAGGCGCGCTCCCGCCAGCTCAGCTGGAGAAGGTCAGAAAAAAGTGACCAACAAAGTGCATGGGCGCAATGCTCCCCAGACATACGCCAAATCACTTCATCCGCATAAATTATGATCACTCATATGAAAGAATATGTTGTGGGCCGTGGCAGCTGAGCTCTAGGGAGCAGGCGCGCTCCCGCCAGCTCAGCTGAAAAAGGACAGAAAAAAGTGACCTACTCATTACATGAGCCCAATGGCCCCAGACACATGCCAAGGACTTCATCAGCGTATATTATGATCCCTTATATGATGGAATATGTTGCGGACAGTGGCAGATGGGCTCTGGGGCGCTGGCGCGCTCCCGCCAGCTCAGCTGGAGAAGGTCAGAAAAAAGTGACCTACACAGTGCATGGGCGCAATGCTCCGCAGCCATATGCGAAATCATTTTCATCAGCATGGATTATGATCACTCATATGAAAGAATATGTTGTGGACCGTGGGAGATGAACTCTAGGGAGCAGGCGCGCTCCCGCCAGCTCAGCTGGAGAAGGTCAGAAAGAATTGACCTACACAGTGCATGGGCGCAATGCTCCCCAGCCATATGCGAAATCACTTCATCAGCATGGACTATGATCACTGATATGAAAGAATATGTTGTGGGCCGTGGCAGCTGAGCTCTAGGGAGCAGGCGCGCTCCCGCCAGCTCAGCTGAAAAAGGACAGAAAAAAGTGACCTACTCATTACATGAGCCCAATGGCCCCAGACACATGCCAAGGACTTCATCAGCGTATATTGTGATCCCTTATATGATGGAATATGTTGCGGACAGTGGCAGATGGGCTCTGGGGCGCTGGCGCGCTCCCGCCAGCTCAGCTGGAGAAGTTCAGAAAAAAGTGACCCGCTCAGTGCATGGGCGCAATGCTCCCCAGACATACGCCAAATCACTTCATCAGCATGGATTATGATCACTCATATGAAAGAATGTGTTGTAAACCGTGGGAGATGAGCTCTAGGGAGCAGGCGCGCTCCCGCCAGCTCAGCTGGAGAAGGTCAGAAAAAAGTGACCAACAAAGTGCATGGGCGCAATGCTCCCCAGACATACGCCAAATCACTTCATCCGCATAAATTATGATCACTCATATGAAAGAATACGTTGTGGGCCGTGGCAGCTGAGCTCTAGGGAGCAGGCGCGCTCCCGCCAGCTCAGCTGAAAAAGGACAGAAAAAAGTGACCTACTCATTACATGAGCCCAATGGCCCCAGACACATGCCAAGGACTTCATCAGCGTATATTATGATCCCTTATATGATGGAATATGTTGCGGACAGTGGCAGATGGGCTCTGGGGCGCTGGCGCGCTCCCGCCAGCTCAGCTGGCGAAGTTCAGAAAAAAGTGACCTACTCAGTGCATGGGCGCAATGCTCCCCAGACATACGCCAAATCACTTCATCAGCATGAATTATGATCACTCATATGAAAGAATATGTTGTGGACCGTGGGAGATGAACTCTAGGGAGCAGGCGCGCTCCCGCCAGCTCAGCTGGAGAAGGTCAGAAAAAATTGACCTACACAGTGCATGGGCGCAATGCTCCCCAGCCATATGCGAAATCACTTCATCAGCATGGACTATGATCACTGATATGAAAGAATATGTTGTGGGCCGTGGCAGCTGAGCCCTAGGGAGCAGGCGCGCTCCCGCCAGCTCAGCTGAAAAAGGACAGAAAAAAGTGACCTACTCATTACATGAGCCCAATGGCCCCAGACACATACCAAGGACTTCATCAGCGTATATTATGATCCCTTATATGATGGAATATGTTGCGGACAGTGGCAGATGGGCTCTGGGGCGCTGGCGCGCTCCCGCCAGCTCAGCTGGAGAAGTTCAGAAAAAAGTGACCCGCTCAGTGCATGGGCGCAATGCTCCCCAGACATACGCCAAATCACTTCATCAGCATGGATTATGATCACTCATATGAAAGAATGTGTTGTAGACCGTGGGAGATGAGCTCTAGGGAGCAGGCGCGCTCCCGCCAGCTCAGCTGGAGAAGGTCAGAAAAAAGTGACCTACAAAGTGCATGGGCGCAATGCTCCCCAGACATACGCCAAATCACTTCATCAGCATAAATTATGATCACTCATATTAAAAAAAATGTTGTGAACCGTGGGAGATGAACTCTAGGGAGCAGGCGCGCTCCCGCCAGCTCAGCAGGAGAAGGTCAGAAAAAAGTGACCTACACAGTGCATGGGCGCAATGCTCCCCAGACATACGCCAAATCACTTCATCAGCATGGATTATGATCACTCATATGAAAGCATGTGTTGTAGACCGTGGGAGATGAGCTCTAGGGAGCAGGCGCGCTCCCGCCAGCTCAGCTGGAGAAGGTCAAAAAAAAGTGACCTACAAAGTGCATGGGCGCAATGCTCCCCAGACATACGCCAAATCACTTCATCAGCATGGATTATAATCACTCATATGAAAGAATATGTTGTGGGCCGTGGCAGCTGAGCTCTAGGGAGCAGGCGCGCTCCCGCCAGCTAAGCTGGAGAAGGTCAGAAAAAAGTGACCTACACAGTGCATGGGCGCAATGCTCCCCAGACATACGCCGAATCACTTCATCAGCATGAATTATGATCACTCATATGAAAGAATATGTTGTGGACCGTGGGAGATGAACTCTAGGGAGCAGGCGCGCTCCCGCCAGCTCAGCTGGAGAAGGTCAGAAAAAATTGACCTACACAGTGCATGGGCGCAATGCTCCCCAGCCATATGCGAAATCACTTCATCAGCATGGATTATGATCACTCATATGAAAGAATATGTTGTGGACCGTGGGAGATGAACTCTAGGGAGCAGGCGCGCTCCCGCCAGCTCAGCTGGAGAAGGTCAGAAAAAAGTGACCTACACAGTGCATGGGCGCAATGCTCCCCAGACATACGCCAAATCACTTCATCAGCATGAGTTATGATCACTCATATGAAAGAATATGTTGTGGACCGTGGGAGATGAACTCTAGGGAGCAGGCGCGCTCCCGCCAGCTCAGCTGGAGAAGGTCAGAAAAAATTGACCTACACAGTGCATGGGCGCAATGCTCCCCAGCCATATGCGAAATCACTTCATCAGCATGTATTATTATCACTGATATGAAAGAATATGTTGTGGGCCGTGGCAGCTGAGCTCTAGGGAGCAGGCACGCTCCCGCCAGCTCAGCTGAAAAAGGACAGAAAAAAGTGACCTACACAGTGCATGGGCGCAATGCTCCCCAGACATACGCCAAATCACTTCATCAGCATGGATTATGATCACTCATATGAAAGAATGTGTTGTAGACCGTGGGAGATGAGCTCTAGGGAGCAGGCGCGCTCCCGCCAGCTCAGCTGGAGAAGGTCAGAAAAAAGTGACCAACAAAGTGCATGGGCGCAATGCTCCCCAGACATACGCCAAATCACTTCATCCGCATAAATTATGATCACTCATATGAAAGAATATGTTGTGGGCCGTGGCAGCTGAGCTCTAGGGAGCAGGCGCGCTCCCGCCAGCTCAGCTGAAAAAGGACAGAAAAAAGTGACCTATTCATTACATGAGCCCAATGGCCCCAGACACATGCCAAGGACTTCATCAGCGTATATTATGATCCCTTATATGATGGAATATGTTGCGGACAGTGGCAGATGGGCTCTGGGGCGCTGGCGCGCTCCCGCCAGCTCAGCTGGAGAAGTTCAGAAAAAAGTGACCCGCTCAGTGCATGGGCGCAATGCTCCCCAGACATACGCCAAATCACTTCATCAGCATGGATTATGATCACTGATATGAAAGAATATGTTGTGGGCCGTGGCAGCTGAGCTCTAGGGAGCAGGCGCGCTCCCGCCAGCTCAGCTGAAAAAGGACAGAAAAAAGTGACCTACTCATTACATGAGCCCAATGGCCCCAGACACATGCCAAGGACTTCATCAGCGTATATTATGATCCCTTATATGATGGAATATGTTGCGGACAGTGGCAGATGGGCTCTGGGGCGCTGGCGCGCTTCCGCCAGCTTAGCTGGAGAAGCAGAAAAAAGTGACCTACTCAGTGCATGGGCGCAATGCTCCCCAGACATACGCCAAATCACTTCATCAGCATGAATTATGATCACTCATATGAAAGAATATGTTGTGGACCGTGGGAGATGAACTCTAGGGAGCAGGCGCGCTCCCGCCAGCTCAGCTGGAGAAGGTCAGAAAAAATTGACCTACATAGTGCATGGGCGCAATGCTCCCCAGCCATATGCGAAATCACTTCATCAGCATGGACTATGATCACTGATATGAAAGAATATGTTGTGGGCCGTGGCAGCTGAGCTCTAGGGAGCAGGCGCGCTCCCGCCAGCTCAGCTGGAGAAGGTCAGAAAAAAGTGACCTACAAAGTGCATGGGCGCAATGCTCCCCAGACATACGCCGAATCACTTCATCAGCATGAATTATGATCACTCATATGAAAGAATATGTTGTGGACCGTGGGAGATGAACTCTAGGGAGCAGGCGCGCTCCCGCCAGCTCAGCTGGAGAAGGTCAGAAAAAATTGACCTACATAGTGCATGGGCGCAATGCTCCCCAGCCATATGCGAAATCACTTCATCAGCATGGACTATGATCACTGATATGAAAGAATATGTTGTGGGCCGTGGCAGCTGAGCTCTAGGGAGCAGGCGCGCTCCCGCCAGCTCAGCTGGAGAAGGTCAGAAAAAAGTGACCTACAAAGTGCATGGGCGCAATGCTCCCCAGACATACGCCGAATCACTTCATCAGCATAAATTATGATCACTCATATGAAAGAATATGTTGTGGACCGTGGGAGATGAACTCTAGGGAGCAGGCGCGCTCCCGCCAGCTCAGCTGGAGAAGGTCAGAAAAAATTGACCTACACAGTGCATGGGCGCAATGCTCCCCAGCCATATGCGAAATCACTTCATCAGCATGGATTATGATCACTCATATGAAAGAATATGTTGTGGACCGTGGGAGATGAACTCTAGGGAGCAGGCGCGCTCCCGCCAGCTCAGCTGGAGAAGGTCAGAAAAAATTGACCTACACAGTGCATGGGCGCAATGCTCCCCAGCCATATGCGAAATCACTTCATCAGCATGTATTATTATCACTGATATGAAAGAATATGTTGTGGGCCGTGGCAGCTGAGCTCTAGGGAGCAGGCACGCTCCCGCCAGCTAAGCTGGAGAAGGTCAGAAAAAAGTGACCTACACAGTGCATGGGCGCAATGCTCCCCAGACATACGCCGAATCACTTCATCAGCATGAATTATGATCACTCATATGAAAGAATATGTTGTGGACCGTGGGAGATGAACTCTAGGGAGCAGGCGCGCTCCCGCCAGCTCAGCTGGAGAAGGTCAGAAAAAACTGACCTACATAGTGCATGGGCGCAATGCTCCCCAGCCATATGCGAAATCACTTCATCAGCATGGACTATGATCACTGATATGAAAGAATATGTTGTGGGCCGTGGCAGCTGAGCTCTAGGGAGGAGGCGCGCTCCCGCCAGCTCAGCTGAAAAAGGACAGAAAAAAGTTACCTACTCATTACATGAGCCCAATGGCCCCAGACACATGCAAAGGACTTCATCAGCGTATATTATGATCCCTTATATGATGGAATATGTTGCGGACAGTGGCAGATGGGCTCTGGGGCGCTGGCGCGCTTCCGCCAGCTTAGCTGGAGAAGCAGAAAAAAGTGACCTACTCAGTGCATGGGCGCAATGCTCCCCAGACATACGCCAAATCACTTCATCAGCATGAATTATGATCACTCATATGAAAGAATATGTTGTGGACCGTGGGAGATGAACTCTAGGGAGCAGGCGCGCTCCCGCCAGCTCAGCTGGAGAAGTTCAGAAAAAAGTGACCCGCTCAGTGCATGGGCGCAATGCTCCCCAGACATACGCCAAATCACTTCATCAGCATGGATTATGATCACTCATATGAAAGAATGTGTTGTAGACCGTGGGAGATGAGCTCTAGGGAGCAGGCGCGCTCCCGCCAGCTCAGCTGGAGAAGGTCAGAAAAAAGTGACCTACAAAGTGCATGGGCGCAATGCTCCCCAGACATACGCCAAATCACTTCATCAGCATAAATTATGATCACTCATATTAAAAAAAATGTTGTGGACCGTGGGAGATGAACTCTAGGGAGCAGGCGCGCTCCCGCCAGCTCAGCAGGAGAAGGTCAGAAAAAAGTGACCTACACAGTGCATGGGCGCAATGCTCCCTAGACATACGCCAAATCACTTCATCAGCATGGATTATGATCACTCATATGAAAGAATGTGTTGTAGACCGTGGGAGATGAGCTCTAGGGAGCAGGCGCGCTCCCGCCAGCTCAGCTGGAGAAGGTCAGAAAAAAGTGACCTACAAAGTGCATGGGCGCAATGCTCCCCAGACATACGCCAAATCACTTCATCAGCATAAATTATGATCACTCATATGAAAGAATATGTTGTGGGCCGTGGCAGCTGAGCTCTAGGGAGCAGGCGCGCTCCTGCCACCTCAGCTGAAAAAGGACAGAAAAAAGTGACCTACTCATTACATGAGCCCAATGGCCCCAGACATATGCCAAGGACTTCATCAGCGTATATTATGATCCCTTATATGATGGAATATGTTGCGGACAGTGGCAGATGGGCTCTGGGGCGCTGGCGCGCTTCCGCCAGCTTAGCTGGAGAAGTTCAGAAAAAAGTGACCTACTCAGTGCATGGGCGCAATGCTCCCCAGACATACGCCAAATCACTTCATCAGCATGGATTAGGATCACTCATATGAAAGATTATGGTGTGGACCGTGGGAGATGAGCTCTAGGGAGCAGGCGCGCTCCCACCAGCTCAGCTGGAGAAGGTCAGAAAAAAGTAACCTACTCGGTGCATGGGCGCAATGCTCCCAAGACATACGCCAAATCACTTCATCAGCATGGATTATGATCACTCATATGAAAGAATATGTTGTGGACCGTGGGAGATGAACTCTAGGGAGCAGGCGCGCTCCCGCCAGCTCAGCTGGAGAAGGTCAGAAAAAAGTGACCTACAAAGTGCATGGGCGCAATGCTCCCCAGACATACGCCAAATCACTTCATCAGCATGGATTATGATCACTCATATGAAAGCATGTGTTGTAGACCGTGGGAGATGAGCTCTAGGGAGCAGGCGCGCTCCCGCCAGCTCAGCTGGAGAAGGTCAAAAAAAAGTGACCTACAAAGTGCATGGGCGCAATGCTCCCCAGACATACGCCAAATCACTTCATCAGCATGGATTATAATCACTCATATGAAAAAATATGTTGTGGGCCGTGGCAGCTGAGCTCTAGGGAGCAGGCGCGCTCCCGCCAGCTAAGCTGGAGAAGGCCAGAAAAAAGTGACCTACACAGTGCATGGGCGCAATGCTCCCCAGACATACGCCGAATCACTTCATCAGCATGAATTATGATCACTCATATGAAAGAATATGTTGTGGACCGTGGGAGATGAACTCTAGGGAGCAGGCGCGCTCCCGCCAGCTCAGCTGGAGAAGGTCAGAAAAAATTGACCTACACAGTGCATGGGCGCAATGCTCCCCAGCCATATGCGAAATCACTTCATCAGCATGGATTATGATCACTCATATGAAAGAATATGTTGTGGACCGTGGGAGATGAACTCTAGGGAGCAGGCGCGCTCCCGCCAGCTCAGCTGGAGAAGGTCAGAAAAAATTGACCTACACAGTGCATGGGCGCAATGCTCCCCAGCCATATGCGAAATCACTTCATCAGCATGTATTATTATCACTGATATGAAAGAATATGTTGTGGGCCGTGGCAGCTGAGCTCTAGGGAGCAGGCACGCTCCCGCCAGCTAAGCTGGAGAAGGTCAGAAAAAAGTGACCTACACAGTGCATGGGCGCAATGCTCCCCAGACATACGCCGAATCACTTCATCAGCATGAATTATGATCACTCATATGAAAGAATATGTTGTGGACCGTGGGAGATGAACTCTAGGGAGCAGGCGCGCTCCCGCCAGCTCAGCTGAAAAAGGACAGAAAAAAGTGACCTACTCATTACATGAGCCCAATGGCCCCAGACACATACCAAGGACTTCATCAGCGTATATTATGATCCCTTATATGATGGAATATGTTGCGGACAGTGGCAGATGGGCTCTGGGGCGCTGGCGCGCTCCCGCCAGCTCAGCTGGAGAAGTTCAGAAAAAAGTGACCCGCTCAGTGCATGGGCGCAATGCTCCCCAGACATACGCCAAATCACTTCATCAGCATGGATTATGATCACTCATATGAAAGAATGTGTTGTAGACCGTGGGAGATGAGCTCTAGGGAGCAGGCGCGCTCCCGCCAGCTCAGCTGGAGAAGGTCAGAAAAAAGTGACCTACAAAGTGCATGGGCGCAATGCTCCCCAGACATACGCCAAATCACTTCATCAGCATAAATTATGATCACTCATATTAAAAAAAATGTTGTGAACCGTGGGAGATGAACTCTAGGGAGCAGGCGCGCTCCCGCCAGCTCAGCAGGAGAAGGTCAGAAAAAAGTGACCTACACAGTGCATGGGCGCAATGCTCCCCAGACATACGCCAAATCACTTCATCAGCATGGATTATGATCACTCATATGAAAGCATGTGTTGTAGACCGTGGGAGATGAGCTCTAGGGAGCAGGCGCGCTCCCGCCAGCTCAGCTGGAGAAGGTCAAAAAAAAGTGACCTACAAAGTGCATGGGCGCAATGCTCCCCAGACATACGCCAAATCACTTCATCAGCATGGATTATAATCACTCATATGAAAGAATATGTTGTGGGCCGTGGCAGCTGAGCTCTAGGGAGCAGGCGCGCTCCCGCCAGCTAAGCTGGAGAAGGTCAGAAAAAAGTGACCTACACAGTGCATGGGCGCAATGCTCCCCAGACATACGCCGAATCACTTCATCAGCATGAATTATGATCACTCATATGAAAGAATATGTTGTGGACCGTGGGAAATGAACTCTAGGGAGCAGGCGCGCTCCCGCCAGCTCAGCTGGAGAAGGTCAGAAAAAATTGACCTACACAGTGCATGGGCGCAATGCTCCCCAGCCATATGCGAAATCACTTCATCAGCATGGATTATGATCACTCATATGAAAGAATATGTTGTGGACCGTGGGAGATGAACTCTAGGGAGCAGGCGCGCTCCCGCCAGCTCAGCTGGAGAAGGTCAGAAAAAAGTGACCTACACAGTGCATGGGCGCAATGCTCCCCAGACATACGCCAAATCACTTCATCAGCATGAATTATGATCACTCATATGAAAGAATATGTTGTGGACCGTGGGAGATGAACTCTAGGGAGCAGGCGCGCTCCCGCCAGCTCAGCTGGAGAAGGTCAGAAAAAATTGACCTACACAGTGCATGGGCGCAATGCTCCCCAGCCATATGCGAAATCACTTCATCAGCATGTATTATTATCACTGATATGAAAGAATATGTTGTGGGCCGTGGCAGCTGAGCTCTAGGGAGCAGGCACGCTCCCGCCAGCTAAGCTGGAGAAGGTCAGAAAAAAGTGATCTACACAGTGCATGGGCGCAATGCTCCCCAGACATACGCCAAATCACTTCATCAGCATGGATTATGATCACTCATATGAAAGAATGTGTTGTAGACCGTGGGAGATGAGCTCTAGGAAGCAGGCGCGCTCCCGCCAGCTCAGCTGGAGAAGGTCAGAAAAAAGTGACCAACAAAGTGCATGGGCGCAATGCTCCCCAGACATACGCCAAATCACTTCATCCGCATGGATTATGATCACTCATATGAAAGAATATGTTGTGGGCCGTGGCAGCTGAGCTCTAGGGAGCAGGCGCGCTCCCGCCAGCTCAGCTGAAAAAGGACAGAAAAAAGTGACCTACTCATTACATGAGCCCAATGGCCCCAGACACATGCCAAGGACTTCATCAGCGTTAGGGGTTAGGGGTTAGGGGTTAGGGGTTAGGGGTTAGGGNGGAGCAGGCGCGCTCCCGCCAGCTCAGCTGGAGAAGGTCAGAAAAAAGTGAACCTACAAAGTGCATGGGCGCAATGCTCCCCAGACATACGCCAAATCACTTCATCAGCATGGATTATAATCACTCATATGAAAGAATATGTTGTGGGCCGTGGCAGCTGAGCTCTAGGGAGCAGGCGAGCTCCCGCCAGCTCAGCTGAAAAAAGGACAGAAAAAAGTGACCTACTCATTACATGAGCCCAATGCCCCAGACACATGCCAAGGACTTCATCAGCGTATATTATGATCCCTTATATGATGGAATATGTTGCGGACAGTGGCAGATGGGCTCTGGGGCGCTGGCGCGCTCCCGCCAGCTCAGCTGGAGAAGTTCAGAAAAAAGTGACCCGCTCAGTGCATGGGCGCAATGCTCCCCAGACATACGCCAAATCACTTCATCAGCATGGATTATGATCACTCATATGAAAGAATGTGTTGTAGACCGTGGGAGATGAGCTCTAGGGAGCAGGCGCGCTCCCGCCAGCTTCAGCTGGAGAAGGTCAGAAAAAAGTGACCAACAAAGTGCATGGGCGCAATGCTCCCAGACATACGCCAAATCACTTCATCCGCATAAATTATGATCACTCATATGAAAGAATATGTTGTGGGCCGTGGGAGATGAGCTCTAGGGAGCAGGCGCGCTCCCGCCAGCTCAGCTGGAGAAGGTCAGAAAAAAGTGACCAACAAAGTGCATGGGCGCAATGCTCCCCAGACATACGCCAAATCACTTCATCCGCATAAATTATGATCACTCATATGAAAGAATATGTTGTGGGCCGTGGCAGCTGAGCTCTAGGGAGCAGGCGCGCTCCCGCCAGCTCAGCTGGAGAAGGTCAGAAAAAAGTGACCTACAAAGTGCATGGGCGCAATGCTCCCCAGACATACGCCAAATCACTTCATCAGCATAAATTATGATCACTCATATTAAAAAAAATGTTGTGGACCGTGGGAGATGAACTCTAGGGAGCAGGCGCGCTCCCGCCAGCTCAGCAGGAGAAGGTCAGAAAAAAGTGACCTACACAGTGCATGGGCGCAATGCTCCCCAGACATACGCCAAATCACTTCATCAGCATGGATTATGATCACTCATATGAAAGCATGTGTTGTAGACCGTGGGAGATGAGCTCTAGGGAGCAGGCGCGCTCCCGCCAGCTCAGCTGGAGAAGGTCAAAAAAAAGTGACCTACAAAGTGTATGGGCGCAATGCTCCCCAGACATACGCCAAATCACTTCATCAGCATGGATTATAATCACTCATATGAAAGAAATATGTTGTGGGCCGTGGCAGCTGAGCTCTAGGGAGCAGGCGAGCTCCCGCCAGCTCAGCTGAAAAAGGACAGAAAAAAGTGACCTACTCATTACATGAGCCCAATGGCCCCAGACACATGCCAAGGACTTCATCAGCGTATATTATGATCCCTTATATGATGGAATATGTTGCGGACAGTGGCAGATGGGCTCTGGGGCGCTGGCGCGCTCCCGCCAGCTCAGCTGGAGAAGTTCAGAAAAAGTGACCTACTCAGTGCATGGGCGCAATGCTCCCCAGACATACGCCAAATCACTTCATCAGCATGGATTATGATCACTCATATGAAAGATTATGGTGTGGACCGTGGGAGATGAGCTCTAGGGAGCAGGCGCGCTCCCACCAGCTCAGCTGGAGAAGGTCAGAAAAAAGTGACCTACACAGTGCATGGGCGCAATGCTCCCCAGCCATATGCGAAATCACTTCATCAGCATGGATTATGATCACTGATATGAAAGAATATGTTGTGGGCCGTGGCAGCTGAGCTCTAGGGAGCAGGCGCGCTCCCGCCAGCTCAGCTGAAAAAGGACAGAAAAAAGTGACCTACTCGTTACATGAGCCCAATGGCCCCAGACACATGCCAAGCACTTCATTAGCGTATATTATGATCCCTTATATGATGGAATATGTTTCGGACAGTGGCAGATGGGCTCTGGGGCGCTGGCGCGCTCCCGCCAGCTCAGCTGGAGAAGTTCAGAAAAAAGTGACCCGCTCAGTGCATGGGCGCAATGCTCCCCAGACATACGCCAAATCACTTCATCAGCATGGATTATGATCACTCATATGAAAGAATGTGTTGTAGACCGTGGGAGATGAGCTCTAGGGAGCAGGCGCGCTCCCGCCAGCTCAGCTGGAGAAGGTCAGAAAAAAGTGACCAACAAAGTGCATGGGCGCAATGCTCCCCAGACATACGCCAAATCACTTCATCCGCATAAATTATGATCACTCATATGAAAGAATATGTTGTGGGCCGTGGCAGCTGAGCTCTAGGGAGCAGGCGCGCTCCCGCCAGCTCAGCTGGAGAAGGTCAGAAAAAAGTGACCTACAAAGTGCATGGGCGCAATGCTCCCCAGACATACGCCAAATCACTTCATCAGCTTAAATTATGATCACTCATATTAAAAAAAATGTTGTGGACCGTGGGAGATGAACTCTAGGGAGCAGGCGCGCTCCCGCCAGCTCAGCAGGAGAAGGTCAGAAAAAAGTGACCTACACAGTGCATGGGCGCAATGCTCCCCAGACATACGCCAAATCACTTCATCAGCATGGATTATGATCACTCATATGAAAGCATGTGTTGTAGACCGTGGGAGATGAGCTCTAGGGAGCAGGCGCGCTCCCGCCAGCTCAGCTGGAGAAGGTCAAAAAAAAGTGACCTACAAAGTGTATGGGCGCAATGCTCCCCAGACATACGCCAAATCACTTCATCAGCATGGATTATAATCACTCATATGAAAGAATATGTTGTGGGCCGTGGCAGCTGAGCTCTAGGGAGCAGGCGAGCTCCCGCCAGCTCAGCTGAAAAAGGACAGAAAAAAGTGACCTACTCATTACATGAGCCCAATGGCCCCAGACACATGCCAAGGACTTCATCAGCGTATATTATGATCCCTTATATGATGGAATATGTTGCGGACAGTGGCAGATGGGCTCTGGGGCGCTGGCGCGCTCCCGCCAGCTCAGCTGGAGAAGTTCAGAAAAAAGTGACCTACTCAGTGCATGGGCGCAATGCTCCCCAGACATACGCCAAATCACTTCATCAGCATGGATTAGGATCACTCATATGAAAGATTATGGTGTGGACCGTGGGAGATGAGCTCTAGGGAGCAGGCGCGCTCCCACCAGCTCAGCTGGAGAAGGTCAGAAAAAAGTGACCTACTCGGTGCATGGGCGCAATGCTCCCCAGACATACGCCAAATCACTTCATCAGCATAAATTATGATCACTCATATTAAAAAAAATGTTGTGGACCGTGGGAGATGAACTCTAGGGAGCAGGCGCGCTCCCGCCAGCTCAGCAGGAGAAGGTCAGAAAAAAGTGACCTACACAGTGCATGGGCGCAATGCTCCCCAGACATACGCCAAATCACTTCATCAGCATGGATTATGATCACTCATATGAAAGCATGTGTTGTAGACCGTGGGAGATGAGCTCTAGGGAGCAGGCGCGCTCCCGCCAGCTCAGCTGGAGAAGGTCAAAAAAAAGTGACCTACAAAGTGTATGGGCGCAATGCTCCCCAGACATACGCCAAATCACTTCATCAGCATGGATTATAATCACTCATATGAAAGAATATGTTGTGGGCCGTGGCAGCTGAGCTCTAGGGAGCAGGCGAGCTCCCGCCAGCTCAGCTGAAAAAGGACAGAAAAAAGTGACCTACTCATTACATGAGCCCAATGGCCCCAGACACATGCCAAGGACTTCATCAGCGTATATTATGATCCCTTATATGATGGAATATGTTGCGGACAGTGGCAGATGGGCTCTGGGGCGCTGGCGCGCTCCCGCCAGCTCAGCTGGAGAAGTTCAGAAAAAAGTGACCTACTCAGTGCATGGGCGCAATGCTCCCCAGACATACGCCAAATCACTTCATCAGCATGGATTATGATCACTCATATGAAAGATTATGGTGTGGACCGTGGGAGATGAGCTCTAGGGAGCAGGCGCGCTCCCACCAGCTCAGCTGGAGAAGGTCAGAAAAAAGTGACCTACACAGTGCATGGGCGCAATGCTCCCCAGCCATATGCGAAATCACTTCATCAGCATGGATTATGATCACTGATATGAAAGAATATGTTGTGGGCCGTGGCAGCTGAGCTCTAGGGAGCAGGCGCGCTCCCGCCAGCTCAGCTGAAAAAGGACAGAAAAAAGTGACCTACTCGTTACATGAGCCCAATGGCCCCAGACACATGCCAAGCACTTCATTAGCGTATATTATGATCCCTTATATGATGGAATATGTTTCGGACAGTGGCAGATGGGCTCTGGGGCGCTGGCGCGCTCCCGCCAGCTCAGCTGGAGAAGTTCAGAAAAAAGTGACCCGCTCAGTGCATGGGCGCAATGCTCCCCAGACATACGCCAAATCACTTCATCAGCATGGATTATGATCACTCATATGAAAGAATGTGTTGTAGACCGTGGGAGATGAGCTCTAGGGAGCAGGCGCGCTCCCGCCAGCTCAGCTGGAGAAGGTCAGAAAAAAGTGACCTACAAAGTGCATGGGCGCAATGCTCCCCAGACATACGCCAAATCACTTCATCCGCATAAATTATGATCACTCATATGAAAGAATATGTTGTGGGCCGTGGCAGCTGAGCTCTAGGGAGCAGGCGCGCTCCCGCCAGCTCAGCTGAAAAAGGACAGAAAAAAGTGACCTACTCATTACATGAGCCCAATGGCCCCAGACACATGCCAAGCACTTCATCAGCGTATATTATGATCCCTTATATGATGGAATATGTTGCGGACAGTGGCAGATGGGCTCTGGGGCGCTGGCGCGCTTCCGCCAGCTTAGCTGGAGAAGTTCAGAAAAAAGTGACCTACTCAGTGCATGGGCGCAATGCTCCCCAGACATACGCCAAATCACTTCATCAGCATGGATTAGGATCACTCATATGAAAGATTATGGTGTGGACCGTGGGAGATGAGCTCTAGGGAGCAGGCGCGCTCCCACCAGCTCAGCTGGAGAAGGTCAGAAAAAAGTGACCTACTCGGTGCATGGGCGCAATGCTCCCCAGACATACGCCAAATCACTTCATCAGCATGGATTATGATCACTCATATGAAAGAATATAATGTGGACCGTGGGATATGAACTCTAGGGAGCAGGCGCGCTCCCGCCAGCTCAGCTGGAGAAGGTCAGAAAAAAGTGACCTACACAGTGCATGGGCGCAATGCTCCCCAGCCATATGCGAAATCACTTCATCAGCATGGATTATGATCACTCATATGAAAGAATATGTTGTGGACCGTGGGAGATGAACTCTAGGGAGCAGGCGCGCTCCCGCCAGCTCAGCTGGAGAAGGTCAGAAAAAAGTGACCTACACAGTGCATGGGCGCAATGCTCCCCAGACATACGCCAAATCACTTCATCAGCATGGATTATGATCACTCATATGAAAGAATATGTTGTGGACCGTGGGAGATGAACTCTAGGGAGCAGGCGCGCTCCCGCCAGTTCAGCTGGAGAAGGTCAGAAAAAAGTGACCTACACAGTGCATGGGCGCAATGCTCCCCAGACATACGCCAAATCACTTCATCAGCATGGATTATGATCACTCATATGAAAGAATATGTTGTGGACCGTGGCAGCTGAGCTCTAGGGAGCAGGCGCGCTCCCGCCAGTTCAGCTGGAGAAGGTCAGAAAAAAATGACCTACACAGTGCATGGGCGCAATGCTCCCCAGACATACGCCAAATCACTTCATCAGCATGGATTAGGATCACTCATATGAAAGATTATGGTGTGGACCGTGGGAGATGAGCTCTAGGGAGCAGGCGCGCTCCCACCAGCTCAGCTGGAGAAGGTCAGAAAAAAGTGACCTACTCGGTGCATGGGCGCAATGCTCCCCAGACATACGCCAAATCACTTCATCAGCATGGATTATGATCACTCATATGAAAGAATATAATGTGGACCGTGGGATATGAACTCTAGGGAGCAGGCGCGCTCCCGCCAGCTCAGCTGGAGAAGGTCAGAAAAAAGTGACCTACACAGTGCATGGGCGCAATGCTCCCCAGCCATATGCGAAATCACTTCATCAGCATGGATTATGATCACTCATATGAAAGAATATGTTGTGGACCGTGGGAGATGAACTCTAGGGAGCAGGCGCGCTCCCGCCAGCTCAGCTGGAGAAGGTCAGAAAAAAGTGACCTACACAGTGCATGGGCGCAATGCTCCCCAGACATACGCCAAATCACTTCATCAGCATGGATTATGATCACTCATATGAAAGAATATGTTGTGGACCGTGGGAGATGAACTCTAGGGAGCAGGCGCGCTCCCGCCAGTTCAGCTGGAGAAGGTCAGAAAAAAGTGACCTACACAGTGCATGGGCGCAATGCTCCCCAGACATACGCCAAATCGCTTCATCAGCATGGATTATGATCACTCATATGAAAGAATATGTTGTGGACCGTGGCAGCTGAGCTCTAGGGAGCAGGCGCGCTCCTGCCACCTCAGCTGAAAAAGGACAGAAAAAAGTGACCTACTCATTACATGAGCCCAATGGCCCCAGACACATGCCAAGGACTTCATCAGCGTATATTATGATCCCTTATATGATGGAATATGTTGCGGACAGTGGCAGATGGGCTCTGGGGCGCTGGCGCGCTCCCGCCAGCTCAGCTGGAGAAGTTCAGAAAAAAGTGACCTACTCAGTGCATGGGCGCAATGCTCCCCAGACATACGCCAAATCACTTCATCAGCATGGATTATGATCACTCATATGAAAGATTATGGTGTGGACCGTGGGAGATGAGCTCTAGGGAGCAGGCGCGCTCCCACCAGCTCAGCTGGAGAAGGTCAGAAAAAAGTGACCTACACAGTGCATGGGCGCAATGCTCCCCAGCCATATGCGAAATCACTTCATCAGCATGGATTATGATCACTGATATGAAAGAATATGTTGTGGGCCGTGGCAGCTGAGCTCTAGGGAGCAGGCGCGCTCCCGCCAGCTCAGCTGAAAAAGGACAGAAAAAAGTGACCTACTCATTACATGAGCCCAATGGCCCCAGACACATGCCAAGGACTTCATCAGCGTATATTATGATCCCTTATATGATGGAATATGTTGCGGACAGTGGCAGATGGGCTCTGGGGCGCTGGCGCGCTCCCGCCAGCTCAGCTGGAGAAGTTCAGAAAAAAGTGACCCGCTCAGTGCATGGGCGCAATGCTCCCCAGACATACGCCAAATCACTTCATCAGCATGGATTATGATCACTCATATGAAAGAATGTGTTGTAGACCGTGGGAGATGAGCTCTAGGGAGCAGGCGCGCTCCCGCCAGCTCAGCTGGAGAAGGTCAGAAAAAAGTGACCAACAAAGTGCATGGGCGCAATGCTCCCCAGACATACGCCAAATCACTTCATCCGCATAAATTATGATCACTCATATGAAAGAATATGTTGTGGGCCGTGGCAGCTGAGCTCTAGGGAGCAGGCGCGCTCCCGCCAGCTCAGCTGGAGAAGGTCAGAAAAAAGTGACCTACAAAGTGCATGGGCGCAATGCTCCCCAGACATACGCCAAATCACTTCATCAGCATAAATTATGATCACTCATATTAAAAAAAATGTTGTGGACCGTGGGAGATGAACTCTAGGGAGCAGGCGCGCTCCCGCCAGCTCAGCAGGAGAAGGTCAGAAAAAAGTGACCTACACAGTGCATGGGCGCAATGCTCCCCAGACATACGCCAAATCACTTCATCAGCATGGATTATGATCACTCATATGAAAGCATGTGTTGTAGACCGTGGGAGATGAGCTCTAGGGAGCAGGCGCGCTCCCGCCAGCTCAGCTGGAGAAGGTCAAAAAAAAGTGACCTACAAAGTGTATGGGCGCAATGCTCCCCAGACATACGCCAAATCACTTCATCAGCATGGATTATAATCACTCATATGAAAGAATATGTTGTGGGCCGTGGCAGCTGAGCTCTAGGGAGCAGGCGAGCTCCCGCCAGCTCAGCTGAAAAAGGACAGAAAAAAGTGACCTACTCATTACATGAGCCCAATGGCCCCAGACACATGCCAAGGACTTCATCAGCGTATATTATGATCCCTTATATGATGGAATATGTTGCGGACAGTGGCAGATGGGCTCTGGGGCGCTGGCGCGCTCCCGCCAGCTCAGCTGGCGAAGTTCAGAAAAAAGTGACCTACTCAGTGCATGGGCGCAATGCTCCCCAGACATACGCCAAATCACTTCATCAGCATGGATTATGATCACTCATATGAAAGAATATGTTGTGTACTGTGGGAGATGAACTCTAGGGAGCAGGCGCGCTCCCGCCAGCTCAGCTGGAGAAGGTCAGAAAAAATTGACCTACACTGTGCATGGGCGCAATGCTCCCCAGCCATATGCGAAATCACTTCATCAGCATGGATTATGATCACTGATATGAAAGAATATGTTGTGGGCCGTGGCAGCTGAGCTCTAGGGAGCAGGCGCGCTCCCGCCAGCTCAGCTGGAGAAGGTCAAAAAAAAGTGACCTACAAAGTGCATGGGCGCAATGCTCCCCAGACATACGCCAAATCACTTCATCAGCATGGATTATAATCACTCATATGAAAGAATATGTTGTGGGCCGTGGCAGCTGAGCTCTAGGGAGCAGGCGAGCTCCCGCCAGCTCAGCTGAAAAAGGACAGAAAAAAGTGACCTACTCATTACATGAGCCCAATGGCCCCAGACACATGCCAAGGACTTCATCAGCGTATATTATGATCCCTTATATGATGGAATATGTTGCGGACAGTGGCAGATGGGCTCTGGGGCGCTGGCGCGCTCCCGCCAGCTCAGCTGGAGAAGTTCAGAAAAAAGTGACCCGCTCAGTGCATGGGCGCAATGCTCCCCAGACATACGCCAAATCACTTCATCAGCATGGATTATGATCACTCATATGAAAGAATGTGTTGTAGACCGTGGGAGATGAGCTCTAGGGAGCAGGCGCGCTCCCGCCAGCTCAGCTGGAGAAGGTCAGAAAAAAGTGACCAACAAAGTGCATGGGCGCAATGCTCCCCAGACATACGCCAAATCACTTCATCCGCATAAATTATGATCACTCATATGAAAGAATATGTTGTGGGCCGTGGCAGCTGAGCTCTAGGGAGCAGGCGCGCTCCCGCCAGCTCAGCTGGAGAAGGTCAGAAAAAAGTGACCTACAAAGTGCATGGGCGCAATGCTCCCCAGACATACGCCAAATCACTTCATCAGCATAAATTATGATCACTCATATTAAAAAAAATGTTGTGGACCGTGGGAGATGAACTCTAGGGAGCAGGCGCGCTCCCGCCAGCTCAGCAGGAGAAGGTCAGAAAAAAGTGACCTACACAGTGCATGGGCGCAATGCTCCCCAGACATACGCCAAATCACTTCATCAGCATGGATTATGATCACTCATATGAAAGCATGTGTTGTAGACCGTGGGAGATGAGCTCTAGGGAGCAGGCGCGCTCCCGCCAGCTCAGCTGGAGAAGGTCAAAAAAAAGTGACCTACAAAGTGTATGGGCGCAATGCTCCCCAAACATACGCCAAATCACTTCATCAGCATGGATTATAATCACTCATATGAAAGAATATGTTGTGGGCCGTGGCAGCTGAGCTCTAGGGAGCAGGCGAGCTCCCGCCAGCTCAGCTGAAAAAGGACAGAAAAAAGTGACCTACTCATTACATGAGCCCAATGGCCCCAGACACATGCCAAGGACTTCATCAGCGTATATTATGATCCCTTATATGATGGAATATGTTGCGGACAGTGGCAGATGGGCTCTGGGGCGCTGGCGCGCTCCCGCCAGCTCAGCTGGCGAAGTTCAGAAAAAAGTGACCTACTCAGTGCATGGGCGCAATGCTCCCCAGACATACGCCAAATCACTTCATCAGCATGGACTATGATCACTCATATGAAAGAATATGTTGTGTACCGTGGGAGATGAACTCTAGGGAGCAGGCGCGCTCCCGCCAGCTCAGCTGGAGAAGGTCAGAAAAAATTGACCTACACTGTGCATGGGCGCAATGCTCCCCAGCCATATGCGAAATCACTTCATCAGCATGGATTATGATCACTGATATGAAAGAATATGTTGTGGGCCGTGGCAGCTGAGCTCTAGGGAGCAGGCGCGCTCCCGCCAGCTCAGCTGGAGAAGGTCAAAAAAAAGTGACCTACAAAGTGCATGGGCGCAATGCTCCCCAGACATACGCCAAATCACTTCATCAGCATGGATTATAATCACTCATATGAAAGAATATGTTGTGGGCCGTGGCAGCTGAGCTCTAGGGAGCAGGCGAGCTCCCGCCAGCTCAGCTGAAAAAGGACAGAAAAAAGTGACCTACTCATTACATGAGCCCAATGGCCCCAGACACATGCCAAGGACTTCATCAGCGTATATTATGATCCCTTATATGATGGAATATGTTGCGGACAGTGGCAGATGGGCTCTGGGGCGCTGGCGCGCTCCCGCCAGCTCAGCTGGCGAAGTTCAGAAAAAAGTGACCTACTCAGTGCATGGGCGCAATGCTCCCCAGACATACGCCAAATCACTTCATCAGCATGGATTATGATCACTCATATGAAAGAATATGTTGTGTACCGTGGGAGATGAACTCTAGGGAGCAGGCGCGCTCCCGCCAGCTCAGCTGGAGAAGGTCAGAAAAAATTGACCTACACTGTGCATGGGCGCAATGCTCCCCAGCCATATGCGAAATCACTTCATCAGCATGGATTATGATCACTGATATGAAAGAATATGTTGTGGGCCGTGGCAGCTGAGCTCTAGGGAGCAGGCGCGCTCCCGCCAGCTCAGCTGGAGAAGGTCAAAAAAAAGTGACCTACAAAGTGCATGGGCGCAATGCTCCCCAGACATACGCCAAATCACTTCATCAGCATGGATTATAATCACTCATATGAAAGAATATGTTGTGGGCCGTGGCAGCTGAGCTCTAGGGAGCAGGCGAGCTCCCGCCAGCTCAGCTGAAAAAGGACAGAAAAAAGTGACCTACTCATTACATGAGCCCAATGGCCCCAGACACATGCCAAGGACTTCATCAGCGTATATTATGATCCCTTATATGATGGAATATGTTGCGGACAGTGGCAGATGGGCTCTGGGGCGCTGGCGCGCTCCCGCCAGCTCAGCTGGAGAAGTTCAGAAAAAAGTGACCCGCTCAGTGCATGGGCGCAATGCTCCCCAGACATACGCCAAATCACTTCATCAGCATGGATTATGATCACTCATATGAAAGAATGTGTTGTAGACCGTGGGAGATGAGCTCTAGGGAGCAGGCGCGCTCCCGCCAGCTCAGCTGGAGAAGGTCAGAAAAAAGTGACCAACAAAGTGCATGGGCGCAATGCTCCCCAGACATACGCCAAATCACTTCATCCGCATAAATTATGATCACTCATATGAAAGAATATGTTGTGGGCCGTGGCAGCTGAGCTCTAGGGAGCAGGCGCGCTCCCGCCAGCTCAGCTGGAGAAGGTCAGAAAAAAGTGACCTACAAAGTGCATGGGCGCAATGCTCCCCAGACATACGCCAAATCACTTCATCAGCATAAATTATGATCACTCATATTAAAAAAAATGTTGTGGACCGTGGGAGATGAACTCTAGGGAGCAGGCGCGCTCCCGCCAGCTCAGCAGGAGAAGGTCAGAAAAAAGTGACCTACACAGTGCATGGGCGCAATGCTCCCCAGACATACGCCAAATCACTTCATCAGCATGGATTATGATCACTCATATGAAAGCATGTGTTGTAGACCGTGGGAGATGAGCTCTAGGGAGCAGGCGCGCTCCCGCCAGCTCAGCTGGAGAAGGTCAAAAAAAAGTGACCTACAAAGTGTATGGGCGCAATGCTCCCCAAACATACGCCAAATCACTTCATCAGCATGGATTATAATCACTCATATGAAAGAATATGTTGTGGGCCGTGGCAGCTGAGCTCTAGGGAGCAGGCGAGCTCCCGCCAGCTCAGCTGAAAAAGGACAGAAAAAAGTGACCTACTCATTACATGAGCCCAATGGCCCCAGACACATGCCAAGGACTTCATCAGCGTATATTATGATCCCTTATATGATGGAATATGTTGCGGACAGTGGCAGATGGGCTCTGGGGCGCTGGCGCGCTCCCGCCAGCTCAGCTGGAGAAGTTCAGAAAAAAGTGACCCGCTCAGTGCATGGGCGCAATGCTCCCCAGACATACGCCAAATCACTTCATCAGCATGGATTATGATCACTCATATGAAAGAATGTGTTGTAGACCGTGGGAGATGAGCTCTAGGGAGCAGGCGCGCTCCCGCCAGCTCAGCTGGAGAAGGTCAGAAAAAAGTGACCAACAAAGTGCATGGGCGCAATGCTCCCCAGACATACGCCAAATCACTTCATCCGCATAAATTATGATCACTCATATGAAAGAATATGTTGTGGGCCGTGGCAGCTGAGCTCTAGGGAGCAGGCGCGCTCCCGCCAGCTCAGCTGGAGAAGGTCAGAAAAAAGTGACCTACAAAGTGCATGGGCGCAATGCTCCCCAGACATACGCCAAATCACTTCATCAGCATAAATTATGATCACTCATATTAAAAAAAATGTTGTGGACCGTGGGAGATGAACTCTAGGGAGCAGGCGCGCTCCCGCCAGCTCAGCAGGAGAAGGTCAGAAAAAAGTGACCTACACTGTGCATGGGCGCAATGCTCCCCAGCCATATGCGAAATCACTTCATCAGCATGGATTATGATCACTGATATGAAAGAATATGTTGTGGGCCGTGGCAGCTGAGCTCTAGGGAGCAGGCGCGCTCCCGCCAGCTCAGCTGGAGAAGGTCAAAAAAAAGTGACCTACAAAGTGCATGGGCGCAATGCTCCCCAGACATACGCCAAATCACTTCATCAGCATGGATTATAATCACTCATATGAAAGAATATGTTGTGGGCCGTGGCAGCTGAGCTCTAGGGAGCAGGCGAGCTCCCGCCAGCTCAGCTGAAAAAGGACAGAAAAAAGTGACCTACTCATTACATGAGCCCAATGGCCCCAGACACATGCCAAGGACTTCATCAGCGTATATTATGATCCCTTATATGATGGAATATGTTGCGGACAGTGGCAGATGGGCTCTGGGGCGCTGGCGCGCTCCCGCCAGCTCAGCTGGAGAAGTTCAGAAAAAAGTGACCCGCTCAGTGCATGGGCGCAATGCTCCCCAGACATACGCCAAATCACTTCATCAGCATGGATTATGATCACTCATATGAAAGAATGTGTTGTAGACCGTGGGAGATGAGCTCTAGGGAGCAGGCGCGCTCCCGCCAGCTCAGCTGGAGAAGGTCAGAAAAAAGTGACCAACAAAGTGCATGGGCGCAATGCTCCCCAGACATACGCCAAATCACTTCATCCGCATAAATTATGATCACTCATATGAAAGAATATGTTGTGGGCCGTGGCAGCTGAGCTCTAGGGAGCAGGCGCGCTCCCGCCAGCTCAGCTGGAGAAGGTCAGAAAAAAGTGACCTACAAAGTGCATGGGCGCAATGCTCCCCAGACATACGCCAAATCACTTCATCAGCATAAATTATGATCACTCATATTAAAAAAAATGTTGTGGACCGTGGGAGATGAACTCTAGGGAGCAGGCGCGCTCCCGCCAGCTCAGCAGGAGAAGGTCAGAAAAAAGTGACCTACACAGTGCATGGGCGCAATGCTCCCCAGACATACGCCAAATCACTTCATCAGCATGGATTATGATCACTCATATGAAAGCATGTGTTGTAGACCGTGGGAGATGAGCTCTAGGGAGCAGGCGCGCTCCCGCCAGCTCAGCTGGAGAAGGTCAAAAAAAAGTGACCTACAAAGTGTATGGGCGCAATGCTCCCCAAACATACGCCAAATCACTTCATCAGCATGGATTATAATCACTCATATGAAAGAATATGTTGTGGGCCGTGGCAGCTGAGCTCTAGGGAGCAGGCGAGCTCCCGCCAGCTCAGCTGAAAAAGGACAGAAAAAAGTGACCTACTCATTACATGAGCCCAATGGCCCCAGACACATGCCAAGGACTTCATCAGCGTATATTATGATCCCTTATATGATGGAATATGTTGCGGACAGTGGCAGATGGGCTCTGGGGCGCTGGCGCGCTCCCGCCAGCTCAGCTGGCGAAGTTCAGAAAAAAGTGACCTACTCAGTGCATGGGCGCAATGCTCCCCAGACATACGCCAAATCACTTCATCAGCATGGACTATGATCACTCATATGAAAGAATATGTTGTGTACCGTGGGAGATGAACTCTAGGGAGCAGGCGCGCTCCCGCCAGCTCAGCTGGAGAAGGTCAAAAAAAAGTGACCTACAAAGTGCATGGGCGCAATGCTCCCCAGACATACGCCAAATCACTTCATCAGCATGGATTATAATCACTCATATGAAAGAATATGTTGTGGGCCGTGGCAGCTGAGCTCTAGGGAGCAGGCGAGCTCCCGCCAGCTCAGCTGAAAAAGGACAGAAAAAAGTGACCTACTCATTACATGAGCCCAATGGCCCCAGACACATGCCAAGGACTTCATCAGCGTATATTATGATCCCTTATATGATGGAATATGTTGCGGACAGTGGCAGATGGGCTCTGGGGCGCTGGCGCGCTCCCGCCAGCTCAGCTGGAGAAGTTCAGAAAAAAGTGACCCGCTCAGTGCATGGGCGCAATGCTCCCCAGACATACGCCAAATCACTTCATCAGCATGGATTATGATCACTCATATGAAAGAATGTGTTGTAGACCGTGGGAGATGAGCTCTAGGGAGCAGGCGCGCTCCCGCCAGCTCAGCTGGAGAAGGTCAGAAAAAAGTGACCAACAAAGTGCATGGGCGCAATGCTCCCCAGACATACGCCAAATCACTTCATCCGCATAAAATATGATCACTCATATGAAAGAATATGTTGTGGGCCGTGGCAGCTGAGCTCTAGGGAGCAGGCGCGCTCCCGCCAGCTCAGCTGGAGAAGGTCAGAAAAAAGTGACCTACAAAGTGCATGGGCGCAATGCTCCCCAAACATACGCCAAATCACTTCATCAGCATAAATTATGATCACTCATATTAAAAAAAATGTTGTGGACCGTGGGAGATGAACTCTAGGGAGCAGGCGCGCTCCCGCCAGCTCAGCAGGAGAAGGTCAGAAAAAAGTGACCTACACAGTGCATGGGCGCAATGCTCCCCAGACATACGCCAAATCACTTCATCAGCATGGATTATGATCACTCATATGAAAGCATGTGTTGTAGACCGTGGGAGATGAGCTCTAGGGAGCAGGCGCGCTCCCGCCAGCTCAGCTGGAGAAGGTCAAAAAAAAGTGACCTACAAAGTGTATGGGCGCAATGCTCCCCAGACATACGCCAAATCACTTCATCAGCATGGATTATAATCACTCATATGAAAGAATATGTTGTGGGCCGTGGCAGCTGAGCTCTAGGGAGCAGGCGAGCTCCCGCCAGCTCAGCTGAAAAAGGACAGAAAAAAGTGACCTACTCATTACATGAGCCCAATGGCCCCAGACACATGCCAAGGACTTCATCAGCGTATATTATGATCCCTTATATGATGGAATATGTTGCGGACAGTGGCAGATGGGCTCTGGGGCGCTGGCGCGCTCCCGCCAGCTCAGCTGGCGAAGTTCAGAAAAA
The DNA here is from genome assembly GCA_900538255.1 of Ulva mutabilis. Lineage (NCBI taxonomy): Eukaryota > Viridiplantae > Chlorophyta > Ulvophyceae > Ulvales > Ulvaceae > Ulva > Ulva mutabilis. Next base: position 138,971 of record UNSF01000058.1, on the reverse strand, counting down.
AGTGACCTACTCAGTGCATGGGCGCAATGCTCCCCAGACATACGCCAAATCACTTCATCAGCATGGATTATGATCACTCATATGAAAGAATATGTTGTGTACCGTGGGAGATGAACTCTAGGGAGCAGGCGCGCTCCCGCCAGCTCAGCTGGAGAAGGTCAGAAAAAATTGACCTACACTATGCATGGGCGCAATGCTCCCCAGCCATATGCGAAATCACTTCATCAGCATGGATTATGATCACTGATATGAAAGAATATGTTGTGGGCCGTGGCAGCTGAGCTCTAGGGAGCAGGCGCGCTCCCGCCAGCTCAGCTGGAGAAGGTCAAAAAAAAGTGACCTACAAAGTGCATGGGCGCAATGCTCCCCAGACATACGCCAAATCACTTCATCAGCATGGATTATAATCACTCATATGAAAGAATATGTTGTGGGCCGTGGCAGCTGAGCTCTAGGGAGCAGGCGAGCTCCCGCCAGCTCAGCTGAAAAAGGACAGAAAAAAGTGACCTACTCATTACATGAGCCCAATGGCCCCAGACACATGCCAAGGACTTCATCAGCGTATATTATGATCCCTTATATGATGGAATATGTTGCGGACAGTGGCAGATGGGCTCTGGGGCGCTGGCGCGCTCCCGCCAGCTCAGCTGGCGAAGTTCAGAAAAAAGTGACCTACTCAGTGCATGGGCGCAATGCTCCCCAGACATACGCCAAATCACTTCATCAGCATGGATTATGATCACTCATATGAAAGAATATGTTGTGTACCGTGGGAGATGAACTCTAGGGAGCAGGCGCGCTCCCGCCAGCTCAGCTGGAGAAGGTCAGAAAAAATTGACCTACACTATGCATGGGCGCAATGCTCCCCAGCCATATGCGAAATCACTTCATCAGCATGGATTATGATCACTGATATGAAAGAATATGTTGTGGGCCGTGGCAGCTGAGCTCTAGGGAGCAGGCGCGCTCCCGCCAGCTCAGCTGGAGAAGGTCAAAAAAAAGTGACCTACAAAGTGCATGGGCGCAATGCTCCCCAAACATACGCCAAATCACTTCATCAGCATAAATTATGATCACTCATATTAAAAAAAATGTTGTGGACCGTGGGAGATGAACTCTAGGGAGCAGGCGCGCTCCCGCCAGCTCAGCAGGAGAAGGTCAGAAAAAAGTGACCTACACAGTGCATGGGCGCAATGCTCCCCAGACATACGCCAAATCACTTCATCAGCATGGATTATGATCACTCATATGAAAGAATGTGTTGTAGACCGTGGGAGATGAGCTCTAGGGAGCAGGCGCGCTCCCGCCAGCTCAGCTGGAGAAGGTCAGAAAAAAGTGACCAACAAAGTGCATGGGCGCAATGATCCCCAGACATACGCCAAATCACTTCATCCGCATAAATTATGATCACTCATATGAAAGAATATGTTGTGGGCCGTGGCAGCTGAGCTCTAGGGAGCAGGCGCGCTCCCGCCAGCTCAGCTGGAGAAGGTCAGAAAAAAGTGACCTACAAAGTGCATGGGCGCAATGCTCCCCAAACATACGCCAAATCACTTCATCAGCATAAATTATGATCACTCATATTAAAAAAAATGTTGTGGACCGTGGGAGATGAACTCTAGGGAGCAGGCGCGCTCCCGCCAGCTCAGTAGGAGAAGGTCAGAAAAAAGTGACCTACAAAGTGCATGGGCGCAATGCTCCCCAGACATACGCCAAATCACTTCATCAGCATGGATTATAATCACTCATATGAAAGAATATGTTGTGGGCCGTGGCAGCTGAGCTCTAGGGAGCAGGCGAGCTCCCGCCAGCTCAGCTGAAAAAGGACAGAAAAAAGTGACCTACTCATTACATGAGCCCAATGGCCCCAGACACATGCCAAGGACTTCATCAGCGTATATTATGATCCCTTATATGATGGAATATGTTGCGGACAGTGGCAGATGGGCTCTGGGGCGCTGGCGCGCTCCCGCCAGCTCAGCTGGCGAAGTTCAGAAAAAAGTGACCTACTCAGTGCATGGGCGCAATGCTCCCCAGACATACGCCAAATCACTTCATCAGCATGGATTATGATCACTCATATGAAAGCATGTGTTGTAGACCGTGGGAGATGAGCTCTAGGGAGCAGGCGCGCTCCCGCCAGCTCAGCTGGAGAAGGTCAAAAAAAAGTGACCTACAAAGTGTATGGGCGCAATGCTCCCCAGACATACGCCAAATCACTTCATCAGCATGGATTATAATCACTCATATGAAAGAATATGTTGTGGGCCGTGGCAGCTGAGCTCTAGGGAGCAGGCGAGCTCCCGCCAGCTCAGCTGAAAAAGGACAGAAAAAAGTGACCTACTCATTACATGAGCCCAATGGCCCCAGACACATGCCAAGGACTTCATCAGCGTATATTATGATCCCTTATATGATGGAATATGTTGCGGACAGTGGCAGATGGGCTCTGGGGCGCTGGCGCGCTCCCGCCAGCTCAGCTGGCGAAGTTCAGAAAAAAGTGACCTACTCAGTGCATGGGCGCAATGCTCCCCAGACATACGCCAAATCACTTCATCAGCATGGATTATGATCACTCATATGAAAGAATATGTTGTGTACCGTGGGAGATGAACTCTAGGGAGCAGGCGCGCTCCCGCCAGCTCAGCTGGAGAAGGTCAGAAAAAATTGACCTACACTATGCATGGGCGCAATGCTCCCCAGCCATATGCGAAATCACTTCATCAGCATGGATTATGATCACTGATATGAAAGAATATGTTGTGGGCCGTGGCAGCTGAGCTCTAGGGAGCAGGCGCGCTCCCGCCAGCTCAGCTGGAGAAGGTCAAAAAAAAGTGACCTACAAAGTGCATGGGCGCAATGCTCCCCAGACATACGCCAAATCACTTCATCAGCATGGATTATAATCACTCATATGAAAGAATATGTTGTGGGCCGTGGCAGCTGAGCTCTAGGGAGCAGGCGAGCTCCCGCCAGCTCAGCTGAAAAAGGACAGAAAAAAGTGACCTACTCATTACATGAGCCCAATGGCCCCAGACACATGCCAAGGACTTCATCAGCGTATATTATGATCCCTTATATGATGGAATATGTTGCGGACAGTGGCAGATGGGCTCTGGGGCGCTGGCGCGCTCCCGCCAGCTCAGCTGGCGAAGTTCAGAAAAAAGTGACCTACTCAGTGCATGGGCGCAATGCTCCCCAGACATACGCCAAATCACTTCATCAGCATGGATTATGATCACTCATATGAAAGAATATGTTGTGTACCGTGGGAGATGAACTCTAGGGAGCAGGCGCGCTCCCGCCAGCTCAGCTGGAGAAGGTCAGAAAAAATTGACCTACACTATGCATGGGCGCAATGCTCCCCAGCCATATGCGAAATCACTTCATCAGCATGGATTATGATCACTGATATGAAAGAATATGTTGTGGGCCGTGGCAGCTGAGCTCTAGGGAGCAGGCGCGCTCCCGCCAGCTCAGCTGGAGAAGGTCAAAAAAAAGTGACCAACAAAGTGCATGGGCGCAATGATCCCCAGACATACGCCAAATCACTTCATCAGCATAAATTATGATCACTCATATTAAAAAAAATGTTGTGGACCGTGGGAGATGAACTCTAGGGAGCAGGCGCGCTCCCGCCAGCTCAGCAGGAGAAGGTCAGAAAAAAGTGACCTACACAGTGCATGGGCGCAATGCTCCCCAGACATACGCCAAATCACTTCATCAGCATGGATTATGATCACTCATATGAAAGCATGTGTTGTAGACCGTGGGAGATGAGCTCTAGGGAGCAGGCGCGCTCCCGCCAGCTCAGCTGGAGAAGGTCAAAAAAAAGTGACCTACAAAGTGTATGGGCGCAATGCTCCCCAGACATACGCCAAATCACTTCATCAGCATGGATTATAATCACTCATATGAAAGAATATGTTGTGGGCCGTGGCAGCTGAGCTCTAGGGAGCAGGCGAGCTCCCGCCAGCTCAGCTGAAAAAGGACAGAAAAAAGTGACCTACTCATTACATGAGCCCAATGGCCCCAGACACATGCCAAGGACTTCATCAGCGTATATTATGATCCCTTATATGATGGAATATGTTGCGGACAGTGGCAGATGGGCTCTGGGGCGCTGGCGCGCTCCCGCCAGCTCAGCTGGCGAAGTTCAGAAAAAAGTGACCTACTCAGTGCATGGGCGCAATGCTCCCCAGACATACGCCAAATCACTTCATCAGCATGGATTATGATCACTCATATGAAAGAATATGTTGTGTACCGTGGGAGATGAACTCTAGGGAGCAGGCGCGCTCCCGCCAGCTCAGCTGGAGAAGGTCAGAAAAAATTGACCTACACTATGCATGGGCGCAATGCTCCCCAGCCATATGCGAAATCACTTCATCAGCATGGATTATGATCACTGATATGAAAGAATATGTTGTGGGCCGTGGCAGCTGAGCTCTAGGGAGCAGGCGCGCTCCCGCCAGCTCAGCTGGAGAAGGTCAAAAAATAGTGACCTACAAAGTGCATGGGCGCAATGCTCCCCAGACATACGCCAAATCACTTCATCAGCATGGATTATAATCACTCATATGAAAGAATATGTTGTGGGCCGTGGCAGCTGAGCTCTAGGGAGCAGGCGAGCTCCCGCCAGCTCAGCTGAAAAAGGACAGAAAAAAGTGACCTACTCATTACATGAGCCCAATGGCCCCAGACACATGCCAAGGACTTCATCAGCGTATATTATGATCCCTTATATGATGGAATATGTTGCGGACAGTGGCAGATGGGCTCTGGGGCGCTGGCGCGCTCCCGCCAGCTCAGCTGGCGAAGTTCAGAAAAAAGTGACCTACTCAGTGCATGGGCGCAATGCTCCCCAGACATACGCCAAATCACTTCATCAGCATGGATTATGATCACTCATATGAAAGAATATGTTGTGTACCGTGGGAGATGAACTCTAGGGAGCAGGCGCGCTCCCGCCAGCTCAGCTGGAGAAGGTCAGAAAAAATTGACCTACACTATGCATGGGCGCAATGCTCCCCAGCCATATGCGAAATCACTTCATCAGCATGGATTATGATCACTGATATGAAAGAATATGTTGTGGGCCGTGGCAGCTGAGCTCTAGGGAGCAGGCGCGCTCCCGCCAGCTCAGCTGGAGAAGGTCAAAAAAAAGTGACCTACAAAGTGCATGGGCGCAATGCTCCCCAGACATACGCCAAATCACTTCATCAGCATGGATTATAATCACTCATATGAAAGAATATGTTGTGGGCCGTGGCAGCTGAGCTCTAGGGAGCAGGCGAGCTCCCGCCAGCTCAGCTGAAAAAGGACAGAAAAAAGTGACCTACTCATTACATGAGCCCAATGGCCCCAGACACATGCCAAGGACTTCATCAGCGTATATTATGATCCCTTATATGATGGAATATGTTGCGGACAGTGGCAGATGGGCTCTGGGGCGCTGGCGCGCTCCCGCCAGCTCAGCTGGCGAAGTTCAGAAAAAAGTGACCTACTCAGTGCATGGGCGCAATGCTCCCCAGACATACGCCAAATCACTTCATCAGCATGGATTATGATCACTCATATGAAAGAATATGTTGTGTACCGTGGGAGATGAACTCTAGGGAGCAGGCGCGCTCCCGCCAGCTCAGCTGGAGAAGGTCAGAAAAAATTGACCTACACTATGCATGGGCGCAATGCTCCCCAGCCATATGCGAAATCACTTCATCAGCATGGATTATGATCACTGATATGAAAGAATATGTTGTGGGCCGTGGCAGCTGAGCTCTAGGGAGCAGGCGCGCTCCCGCCAGCTCAGCTGGAGAAGGTCAAAAAAAAGTGACCTACAAAGTGCATGGGCGCAATGCTCCCCAAACATACGCCAAATCACTTCATCAGCATAAATTATGATCACTCATATTAAAAAAAATGTTGTGGACCGTGGGAGATGAACTCTAGGGAGCAGGCGCGCTCCCGCCAGCTCAGCAGGAGAAGGTCAGAAAAAAGTGACCTACACAGTGCATGGGCGCAATGCTCCCCAGACATACGCCAAATCACTTCATCAGCATGGATTATGATCACTCATATGAAAGAATGTGTTGTAGACCGTGGGAGATGAGCTCTAGGGAGCAGGCGCGCTCCCGCCAGCTCAGCTGGAGAAGGTCAGAAAAAAGTGACCAACAAAGTGCATGGGCGCAATGATCCCCAGACATACGCCAAATCACTTCATCCGCATAAATTATGATCACTCATATGAAAGAATATGTTGTGGGCCGTGGCAGCTGAGCTCTAGGGAGCAGGCGCGCTCCCGCCAGCTCAGCTGGAGAAGGTCAGAAAAAAGTGACCTACAAAGTGCATGGGCGCAATGCTCCCCAAACATACGCCAAATCACTTCATCAGCATAAATTATGATCACTCATATTAAAAAAAATGTTGTGGACCGTGGGAGATGAACTCTAGGGAGCAGGCGCGCTCCCGCCAGCTCAGTAGGAGAAGGTCAGAAAAAAGTGACCTACACAGTGCATGGGCGCAATGCTCCCCAGACATACGCCAAATCACTTCATCAGCATGGATTATGATCACTCATATGAAAGCATGTGTTGTAGACCGTGGGAGATGAGCTCTAGGGAGCAGGCGCGCTCCCGCCAGCTCAGCTGGAGAAGGTCAAAAAAAAGTGACCTACAAAGTGTATGGGCGCAATGCTCCCCAGACATACGCCAAATCACTTCATCAGCATGGATTATAATCACTCATATGAAAGAATATGTTGTGGGCCGTGGCAGCTGAGCTCTAGGGAGCAGGCGAGCTCCCGCCAGCTCAGCTGAAAAAGGACAGAAAAAAGTGACCTACTCATTACATGAGCCCAATGGCCCCAGACACATGCCAAGGACTTCATCAGCGTATATTATGATCCCTTATATGATGGAATATGTTGCGGACAGTGGCAGATGGGCTCTGGGGCGCTGGCGCGCTCCCGCCAGCTCAGCTGGCGAAGTTCAGAAAAAGTGACCTACTCAGTGCATGGGCGCAATGCTCCCCAGACATACGCCAAATCACTTCATCAGCATGGATTATGATCACTCATATGAAAGAATATGTTGTGTACCGTGGGAGATGAACTCTAGGGAGCAGGCGCGCTCCCGCCAGCTCAGCTGGAGAAGGTCAGAAAAAATTGACCTACACTATGCATGGGCGCAATGCTCCCCAGCCATATGCGAAATCACTTCATCAGCATGGATTATGATCACTGATATGAAAGAATATGTTGTGGGCCGTGGCAGCTGAGCTCTAGGGAGCAGGCGCGCTCCCGCCAGCTCAGCTGGAGAAGGTCAAAAAAAAGTGACCTACAAAGTGCATGGGCGCAATGCTCCCCAGACATACGCCAAATCACTTCATCAGCATGGATTATAATCACTCATATGAAAGAATATGTTGTGGGCCGTGGCAGCTGAGCTCTAGGGAGCAGGCGAGCTCCCGCCAGCTCAGCTGAAAAAGGACAGAAAAAAGTGACCTACTCATTACATGAGCCCAATGGCCCCAGACACATGCCAAGGACTTCATCAGCGTATATTATGATCCCTTATATGATGGAATATGTTGCGGACAGTGGCAGATGGGCTCTGGGGCGCTGGCGCGCTCCCGCCAGCTCAGCTGGAGAAGTTCAGAAAAAAGTGACCCGCTCAGTGCATGGGCGCAATGCTCCCCAGACATACGCCAAATCACTTCATCAGCATGGATTATGATCACTCATATGAAAGAATGTGTTGTAGACCGTGGGAGATGAGCTCTAGGGAGCAGGCGCGCTCCCGCCAGCTCAGCTGGAGAAGGTCAGAAAAAAGTGACCAACAAAGTGCATGGGCGCAATGCTCCCCAGACATACGCCAAATCACTTCATCAGCATGGATTATAATCACTCATATGAAAGAATATGTTGTGGGCCGTGGCAGCTGAGCTCTAGGGAGCAGGCGAGCTCCCGCCAGCTCAGCTGAAAAAGGACAGAAAAAAGTGACCTACTCATTACATGAGCCCAATGGCCCCAGACACATGCCAAGGACTTCATCAGCGTATATTATGATCCCTTATATGATGGAATATGTTGCGGACAGTGGCAGATGGGCTCTGGGGCGCTGGCGCGCTCCCGCCAGCTCAGCTGGAGAAGTTCAGAAAAAAGTGACCCGCTCAGTGCATGGGCGCAATGCTCCCCAGACATACGCCAAATCACTTCATCAGCATGGATTATGATCACTCATATGAAAGCATGTGTTGTAGACCGTGGGAGATGAGCTCTAGGGAGCAGGCGCGCTCCCGCCAGCTCAGCTGGAGAAGGTCAGAAAAAATTGACCTACACTGTGCATGGGCGCAATGCTCCCCAGCCATATGCGAAATCACTTCATCAGCATGGATTATGATCACTGATATGAAGGAATATGTTGTGGGCCGTGGCAGCGGAGCTCTAGGGAGCAGGCGAGCTCCCGCCAGCTCAGCTGAAAAAGGACAGAAAAAAGTGACCTACTCATTACATGAGCCCAATGGCCCCAGACACATGCCAAGGACTTCATCAGCGTATATTATGATCCCTTATATGATGGAATATGTTGCGGACAGTGGCAGATGGGCTCTGGGGCGCTGGCGCGCTCCCGCCAGCTCAGCTGGCGAAGTTCAGAAAAAAGTGACCTACTCAGTGCATGGGCGCAATGCTCCCCAGACATACGCCAAATCACTTCATCAGCATGGATTATGATCACTCATATGAAAGAATATGTTGTGTACCGTGGGAGATGAACTCTAGGGAGCAGGCGCGCTCCCGCCAGCTCAGCTGGAGAAGGTCAGAAAAAATTGACCTACACTATGCATGGGCGCAATGCTCCCCAGCCATATGCGAAATCACTTCATCAGCATGGATTATGATCACTGATATGAAAGAATATGTTGTGGGCCGTGGCAGCTGAGCTCTAGGGAGCAGGCGCGCTCCCGCCAGCTCAGCTGGAGAAGGTCAAAAAAAAGTGACCTACAAAGTGCATGGGCGCAATGCTCCCCAGACATACGCCAAATCACTTCATCAGCATGGATTATAATCACTCATATGAAAGAATATGTTGTGGGCCGTGGCAGCTGAGCTCTAGGGAGCAGGCGAGCTCCCGCCAGCTCAGCTGAAAAAGGACAGAAAAAAGTGACCTACTCATTACATGAGCCCAATGGCCCCAGACACATGCCAAGGACTTCATCAGCGTATATTATGATCCCTTATATGATGGAATATGTTGCGGACAGTGGCAGATGGGCTCTGGGGCGCTGGCGCGCTCCCGCCAGCTCAGCTGGCGAAGTTCAGAAAAAAGTGACCTACTCAGTGCATGGGCGCAATGCTCCCCAGACATACGCCAAATCACTTCATCAGCATGGATTATGATCACTCATATGAAAGCATGTGTTGTAGACCGTGGGAGATGAGCTCTAGGGAGCAGGCGCGCTCCCGCCAGCTCAGCTGGAGAAGGTCAGAAAAAATTGACCTACACTGTGCATGGGCGCAATGCTCCCCAGCCATATGCGAAATCACTTCATCAGCATGGATTATGATCACTGATATGAAGGAATATGTTGTGGGCCGTGGCAGCGGAGCTCTAGGGAGCAGGCGCGCTCCCGCCAGCTCAGCTGAAAAAGGACAGAAAAAAGTGACCTACTCGTTACATGAGCCCAATGGCCCCAGACACATGCCAAGCACTTCATTAGCGTATATTATGATCCCTTATATGATGGAATATGTTTCGGACAGTGGCAGATGGGCTCTGGGGCGCTGGCGCGCTCCCGCCAGCTCAGCTGGAGAAGTTCAGAAAAAAGTGACCCGCTCAGTGCATGGGCGCAATGCTCCCCAGACATACGCCAAATCACTTCATCAGCATGGATTATGATCACTCATATGAAAGAATGTGTTGTAGACCGTGGGAGATGAGCTCTAGGGAGCAGGCGCGCTCCCGCCAGCTCAGCTGGAGAAGGTCAGAAAAAAGTGACCAACAAAGTGCATGGGCGCAATGCTCCCCAGACATACGCCAAATCACTTCATCAGCATGGATTATAATCACTCATATGAAAGAATGTGTTGTAGACCGTGGGAGATGAGCTCTAGGGAGCAGGCGCGCTCCCGCCAGCTCAGCTGGAGAAGGTCAGAAAAAAGTGACCAACAAAGTGCATGGGCGCAATGCTCCCCAGACATACGCCAAATCACTTCATCCGCATAAATTATGATCACTCATATGAAAGAATATGTTGTGGGCCGTGGCAGCTGAGCTCTAGGGAGCAGGCGCGCTCCCGCCAGCTCAGCTGGAGAAGGTCAGAAAAAAGTGACCTACAAAGTGCATGGGCGCAATGCTCCCCAGACATACGCCAAATCACTTCATCAGCATAAATTATGATCACTCATATTAAAAAAAATGTTGTGGACCGTGGGAGATGAACTCTAGGGAGCAGGCGCGCTCCCGCCAGCTCAGCAGGAGAAGGTCAGAAAAAAGTGACCTACACAGTGCATGGGCGCAATGCTCCCCAGACATACGCCAAATCACTTCATCAGCATGGATTATGATCACTCATATGAAAGCATGTGTTGTAGACCGTGGGAGATGAGCTCTAGGGAGCAGGCGCGCTCCCGCCAGCTCAGCTGGAGAAGGTCAAAAAAAAGTGACCTACAAAGTGTATGGGCGCAATGCTCCCCAAACATACGCCAAATCACTTCATCAGCATGGATTATAATCACTCATATGAAAGAATATGTTGTGGGCCGTGGCAGCTGAGCTCTAGGGAGCAGGCGAGCTCCCGCCAGCTCAGCTGAAAAAGGACAGAAAAAAGTGACCTACTCATTACATGAGCCCAATGGCCCCAGACACATGCCAAGGACTTCATCAGCGTATATTATGATCCCTTATATGATGGAATATGTTGCGGACAGTGGCAGATGGGCTCTGGGGCGCTGGCGCGCTCCCGCCAGCTCAGCTGGCGAAGTTCAGAAAAAAGTGACCTACTCAGTGCATGGGCGCAATGCTCCCCAGACATACGCCAAATCACTTCATCAGCATGGATTATGATCACTCATATGAAAGAATATGTTGTGTACCGTGGGAGATGAACTCTAGGGAGCAGGCGCGCTCCCGCCAGCTCAGCTGGAGAAGGTCAGAAAAAATTGACCTACACTGTGCATGGGCGCAATGCTCCCCAGCCATATGCGAAATCACTTCATCAGCATGGATTATGATCACTGATATGAAAGAATATGTTGTGGGCCGTGGCAGCTGAGCTCTAGGGAGCAGGCGCGCTCCCGCCAGCTCAGCTGGAGAAGGTCAAAAAAAAGTGACCTACAAAGTGCATGGGCGCAATGCTCCCCAGACATACGCCAAATCACTTCATCAGCATGGATTATAATCACTCATATGAAAGAAATATGTTGTGGGCCGTGGCAGCTGAGCTCTAGGGAGCAGGCGAGCTCCCGCCAGCTCAGCTGAAAAAGGACAGAAAAAAGTGACCTACTCATTACATGAGCCCAATGGCCCCAGACACATGCCAAGGACTTCATCAGCGTATATTATGATCCCTTATATGATGGAATATGTTGCGGACAGTGGCAGATGGGCTCTGGGGCGCTGGCGCGCTCCCGCCAGCTCAGCTGGAGAAGTTCAGAAAAAAGTGACCCGCTCAGTGCATGGGCGCAATGCTCCCCAGACATACGCCAAATCACTTCATCAGCATGGATTATGATCACTCATATGAAAGAATGTGTTGTAGACCGTGGGAGATGAGCTCTAGGGAGCAGGCGCGCTCCCGCCAGCTCAGCTGGAGAAGGTCAGAAAAAAAGTGACCAACAAAGTGCATGGGCGCAATGCTCCCCAGACATACGCCAAATCACTTCATCCGCATAAATTATGATCACTCATATGAAAGAATATGTTGTGGGCCGTGGCAGCTGAGCTCTAGGGAGCAGGCGCGCTCCCGCCAGCTCAGCTGGAGAAGGTCAGAAAAAAGTGACCTACAAAGTGCATGGGCGCAATGCTCCCCAGACATACGCCAAATCACTTCATCAGCATAAATTATGATCACTCATATTAAAAAAAATGTTGTGGACCGTGGGAGATGAACTCTAGGGAGCAGGCGCGCTCCCGCCAGCTCAGCAGGAGAAGGTCAGAAAAAAGTGACCTACACAGTGCATGGGCGCAATGCTCCCCAGACATACGCCAAATCACTTCATCAGCATGGATTATGATCACTCATATGAAAGCATGTGTTGTAGACCGTGGGAGATGAGCTCTAGGGAGCAGGCGCGCTCCCGCCAGCTCAGCTGGAGAAGGTCAAAAAAAGTGACCTACAAAGTGTATGGGCGCAATGCTCCCCAAACATACGCCAAATCACTTCATCAGCATGGATTATAATCACTCATATGAAAGAATATGTTGTGGGCCGTGGCAGCTGAGCTCTAGGGAGCAGGCGAGCTCCCGCCAGCTCAGCTGAAAAAGGACAGAAAAAAGTGACCTACTCATTACATGAGCCCAATGGCCCCAGACACATGCCAAGGACTTCATCAGCGTATATTATGATCCCTTATATGATGGAATATGTTGCGGACAGTGGCAGATGGGCTCTGGGGCGCTGGCGCGCTCCCGCCAGCTCAGCTGGCGAAGTTCAGAAAAAAGTGACCTACTCAGTGCATGGGCGCAATGCTCCCCAGACATACGCCAAATCACTTCATCAGCATGGATTATGATCACTCATATGAAAGAATATGTTGTGTACCGTGGGAGATGAACTCTAGGGAGCAGGCGCGCTCCCGCCAGCTCAGCTGGAGAAGGTCAGAAAAATTGACCTACACTGTGCATGGGCGCAATGCTCCCCAGCCATATGCGAAATCACTTCATCAGCATGGATTATGATCACTGATATGAAAGAATATGTTGTGGGCCGTGGCAGCTGAGCTCTAGGGAGCAGGCGCGCTCCCGCCAGCTCAGCTGGAGAAGGTCAAAAAAAAGTGACCTACAAAGTGCATGGGCGCAATGCTCCCCAGACATACGCCAAATCACTTCATCAGCATGGATTATAATCACTCATATGAAAGAATATGTTGTGGGCCGTGGCAGCTGAGCTCTAGGGAGCAGGCGAGCTCCCGCCAGCTCAGCTGAAAAAGGACAGAAAAAAGTGACCTACTCATTACATGAGCCCAATGGCCCCAGACACATGCCAAGGACTTCATCAGCGTATATTATGATCCCTTATATGATGGAATATGTTGCGGACAGTGGCAGATGGGCTCTGGGGCGCTGGCGCGCTCCCGCCAGCTCAGCTGGCGAAGTTCAGAAAAAAGTGACCTACTCAGTGCATGGGCGCAATGCTCCCCAGACATACGCCAAATCACTTCATCAGCATGGATTATGATCACTCATATGAAAGAATATGTTGTGTACCGTGGGAGATGAACTCTAGGGAGCAGGCGCGCTCCCGCCAGCTCAGCTGGAGAAGGTCAGAAAAAATTGACCTACACTGTGCATGGGCGCAATGCTCCCCAGCCATATGCGAAATCACTTCATCAGCATGGATTATGATCACTGATATGAAAGAATATGTTGTGGGCCGTGGCAGCTGAGCTCTAGGGAGCAGGCGCGCTCCCGCCAGCTCAGCTGAAAAAGGACAGAAAAAAGTGACCTACTCATTACATGAGCCCAATGGCCCCAGACACATGCCAAGGACTTCATCAGCGTATATTATGATCCCTTATATGATGGAATATGTTGCGGACAGTGGCAGATGGGCTCTGGGGCGCTGGCGCGCTCCCGCCAGCTCAGCTGGCGAAGTTCAGAAAAAAGTGACCTACTCAGTGCATGGGCGCAATGCTCCCCAGACATACGCCAAATCACTTCATCAGCATGGATTATGATCACTCATATGAAAGAATATGTTGTGTACCGTGGGAGATGAACTCTAGGGAGCAGGCGCGCTCCCGCCAGCTCAGCTGGAGAAGGTCAGAAAAAATTGACCTACACTGTGCATGGGCGCAATGCTCCCCAGCCATATGCGAAATCACTTCATCAGCATGCATTATGATCACTGATATGAAAGAATATGTTGTGGGCCGTGGCAGCTGAGCTCTAGGGAGCAGGCGCGCTCCCGCCAGCTCAGCTGGAGAAGGTCAAAAAAAAGTGACCTACAAAGTGCATGGGCGCAATGCTCCCCAGACATACGCCAAATCACTTCATCAGCATGGATTATAATCACTCATATGAAAGAATATGTTGTGGGCCGTGGCAGCTGAGCTCTAGGGAGCAGGCGAGCTCCCGCCAGCTCAGCTGAAAAAGGACAGAAAAAAGTGACCTACTCATTACATGAGCCCAATGGCCCCAGACACATGCCAAGGACTTCATCAGCGTATATTATGATCCCTTATATGATGAAATATGTTGCGGACCAGTGGCAGATGGGCCTCTGGGGCGCTGGCGCGCTCCCGCCAGCTCAGCTTGGCGAAGTTCAGAAAAAAGTGAACCTACTCAGTGCATGGGCGCAATGCTCCCAAGACATACGCCAAATCACTTCATCAGCATGGATTATGATCACTCATATGAAAAGAATAATGTTGTGGACCGTGGGAGATTGAACTCTAGGGAGCAGGCGCGCTCCCGGCCAGCTCAGCTGGAGAAGGTCAGAAAAAAATTGACCTACACTGTGCATGGGCGCAATGCTCCCGGCCATATGCGAAATCACTTCATCAGCATGGATTATGATCACTGATATGAAAGAATATGTTGTGGGGCCCGTGGCAGCTGAGCTCTAGGGAGCAGGCGCGCTCCCGCCAGCTCAGCTGAAAAAGGACAGAAAAAAGTGACCTACTCGTTACATGAGCCCAATGGCCCCAGACACATGCCAAGCACTTCATTAGCGTATATTATGATCCCTTATATGATGGAATATGTTTCGGACAGTGGAAGATGGGCTCTTGGGCGCTGGCGCGCTCCCGCCAGCTCAGCTGGAGAAGTTCAGAAAAAAGTGACCCGCTCAGTGCATGGGCGCAATGCTCCCCAGACATACGCCAAATCACTTCATCAGCATGGCTTATGATCACTCATATGAAAGAATGTGTTGTAGACCGTGGGAGATGAGCTCTAGGGAGCAGGCGCGCTCCCGCCAGCTCAGCTGGAGAAGGTCAGAAAAAAGTGACCTACAAAGTGCATGGGCGCAATGCTCCCCAGACATACGCCAAATCACTTCATCCGCATAAATTATGATCACTCATATGAAAGAATATGTTGTGGGCCGTGGCAGCTGAGCTCTAGGGAGCAGGCGCGCTCCCGCCAGCCTCAGCTGAAAAAGGACAGAAAAAAGTGACCTACTCATTACATGAGCCCAATGGCCCCAGACACATGCCAAGCACCTCATCAGCGTATATTATGATCCCTTATATGATGGAATATGTTGCGGACAGTGGCAGATGGGCTCTGGGGCGCTGGCGCGCTTCCGCCAGCTTAGCTGGAGAAGTTCAGAAAAAAGTGACCTACTCAGTGCATGGGCGCAATGCTCCCCAGACATACGCCAAATCACTTCATCAGCATGGATTAGGATCACTCATATGAAAGATTATGGTGTGGACCGTGGAGATGAGCTCTAGGGAGCAGGCGCGCTCCCACCAGCTCAGCTGGAGAAGGTCAGAAAAAAGTGACCTACTCGGTGCATGGGCGCAATGCTCCCCAGACATACGCCAAATCACTTCATCAGCATGGATTATGATCACTCATATGAAAGAATATAATGTGGACCGTGGGAGATGAACTCTAGGGAGCAGGCGCGCTCCCGCCAGCTCAGCTGGAGAAGGTCAGAAAAAAGTGACCTACACAGTGCATGGGCGCAATGCTCCCCAGCCATATGCGAAATCACTTCATCAGCATGGATTATGATCACTCATATGAAAGAATATGTTGTGGACCGTGGGAGATGAACTCTAGGGAGCAGGCGCGCTCCCGCCAGCTCAGCTGGAGAAGGTCAGAAAAAAGTGACCTACACAGTGCATGGGCGCAATGCTCCCCAGACATACGCCAAATCACTTCATCAGCATGGATTATGATCACTCATATGAAAGAATATGTTGTGGACCGTGGGAGATGAACTCTAGGGAGCAGGCGCGCTCCCGCCAGCTCAGCTGGAGAAGGTCAGAAAAAAGTGACCTACACAGTGCATGGGCGCAATGCTCCCCAGACATACGCCAATCACTTCATCAGCATGGATTATGATCACTCATATGAAAGAATGTGTTGTAGACCGTGGGAGATGAGCTCTAGGGAGCAGGCGCGCTCCCGCCAGCTCAGCTGGAGAAGGTCAGAAAAAAGTGACCTACAAAGTGCATGGGCGCAATGCTCCCCAGCCATATGCGAAATCACTTCATCAGCATGGATTATGATCACTCATATGAAAGAATATGTTGTGGGCCGTGGCAGCTGAGCTCTAGGGAGCAGGCGAGCTCCCGCCAGCTCAGCTGAAAAAGGACAGAAAAAAGTGACCTACTCATTACATGAGCCCAATGGCCCCAGACACATGCCAAGGACTTCATCAGCGTATATTATGATCCCTTATATGATGGAATATGTTGCGGACAGTGGCAGATGGGCTCTGGGGCGCTGGCGCGCTCCCGCCAGCTCAAGCTGGCGAAGTTCAGAAAAAAGTGACCTACTCAGTGCATGGGCGCAATGCTCCCCAGACATACGCCAAATCACTTCATCAGCATGGATTATGATCACTCATATGAAAGAATATGTTGTGTACCGTGGGAGATGAACTCTAGGGAGCAGGCGCGCTCCCGCCAGCTCAGCTGGAGAAGGTCAGAAAAATTGACCTACACTGTGCATGGGCGCAATGCTCCCCAGCCATATGCGAAATCACTTCATCAGCATGGATTATGATCACTGATATGAAAGAATATGTTGTGGGCCGTGGCAGCTGAGCTCTAGGGAGCAGGCGCGCTCCCGCCAGCTCAGCTGGAGAAGGTAAAAAAAAAGTGACCTACAAAGTGCATGGGCGCAATGCTCCCCAGACATACGCCAAATCACTTCATCAGCATGGATTATAATCACTCATATGAAAGAATATGTTGTAGACCGTGGGAGATGAGCTCTAGGGAGCAGGCGCGCTCCCGCCAGCTCAGCTGAAAAAGGACAGAAAAAAGTGACCTACTCGTTACATGAGCCCAATGGCCCCAGACACATGCCAAGCACTTCATTAGCGTATATTATGATCCCTTATATGATGGAATATGTTTCGGACAGTGGCAGATGGGCTCTGGGGCGCTGGCGCGCTCCCGCCAGCTCAGCTGGAGAAGTTCAGAAAAAAGTGACCCGCTCAGTGCATGGGCGCAATGCTCCCCAGACATACGCCAAATCACTTCATCAGCATGGCTTATGATCACTCATATGAAAGAATGTGTTGTAGACCGTGGGAGATGAGCTCTAGGGAGCAGGCGCGCTCCCGCCAGCTCAGCTGGAGAAGGTCAGAAAAAAGTGACCTACAAAGTGCATGGGCGCAATGCTCCCCAGACATACGCCAAATCACTTCATCCGCATAAATTATGATCACTCATATGAAAGAATATGTTGTGGGCCGTGGCAGCTGAGCTCTAGGGAGCAGGCGCGCTCCCGCCAGCTCAGCTGAAAAAGGACAGAAAAAAGTGACCTACTCATTACATGAGCCCAATGGCCCCAGACACATGCCAAGCACCTCATCAGCGTATATTATGATCCCTTATATGATGGAATATGTTGCGGACAGTGGCAGATGGGCTCTGGGGCGCTGGCGCGCTTCCGCCAGCTTAGCTGGAGAAGTTCAGAAAAAAGTGACCTACTCAGTGCATGGGCGCAATGCTCCCCAGACATACGCCAAATCACTTCATCAGCATGGATTAGGATCACTCATATGAAAGATTATGGTGGTGGACCGTGGGAGATGAGCTCTAGGGAGCAGGCGCGCTCCCACCAGCTCAGCTGGAGAAGGTCAGAAAAAAGTGACCTACTCGGTGCATGGGCGCAATGCTCCCCAGACATACGCCAAATCACTTCATCAGCATGGATTATGATCACTCATATGAAAGAATATAATGTGGACCGTGGGAGATGAACTCTAGGGAGCAGGCGCGCTCCCGCCAGCTCAGCTGGAGAAGGTCAGAAAAAAGTGACCTACACAGTGCATGGGCGCAATGCTCCCCAGCCATATGCGAAATCACTTCATCAGCATGGATTATGATCACTCATATGAAAGAATATGTTGTGGACCGTGGGAGATGAACTCTAGGGAGCAGGCGCGCTCCCGCCAGCTCAGCTGGAGAAGGTCAGAAAAAAGTGACCTACACAGTGCATGGGCGCAATGCTCCCCAGACATACGCCAAATCACTTCATCAGCATGGATTATGATCACTCATATGAAAGAATATGTTGTGGACCGTGGGAGATGAACTCTAGGGAGCAGGCGCGCTCCCGCCAGCTCAGCTGGAGAAGGTCAGAAAAAAGTGACCTACACAGTGCATGGGCGCAATGCTCCCCAGACATACGCCAAATCACTTCATCAGCATGGATTATGATCACTCATATGAAAGAATGTGTTGTAGACCGTGGGAGATGAGCTCTAGGGAGCAGGCGCGCTCCCACCAGCTCAGCTGGAGAAGGTCAGAAAAAAGTGACCTACAAAGTGCATGGGCGCAATGCTCCCCAGCCATATGCGAAATCACTTCATCAGCATGGATTATGATCACTCATATGAAAGAATATGTTGTGGGCCGTGGGAGATGAACTCTAGGGAGCAGGCGCGCTCCCGCCAGCTCAGCTGGAGAAGGTCAAAAAAAAAGTGACCTACACAGTGCATGGGCGCAATGCTCCCCAGCCATATACGAAATCACTTCATCAGCATGGATTATGATCACTGATATGAAAGAATATGTTGTGGGCCGTGGCAGCTGAGCTCTAGGGAGCAGGCGAGCTCCCGCCAGCTCAGCTGAAAAAGGACAGAAAAAAGTGACCTACTCATTACATGAGCCCAATGGCCCCAGACACATGCCAAGGACTTCATCAGCGTATATTATGATCCCTTATATGATGGAATATGTTGCGGACAGTGGCAGATGGGCTCTGGGGCGCTGGCGCGCTCCCGCCAGCTCAGCTGGCGAAGTTCAGAAAAAAGTGACCTACTCAGTGCATGGGCGCAATGCTCCCCAGACATACGCCAAATCACTTCATCAGCATGGATTATGATCACTCATATGAAAGAATGTGTTGTAGACCGTGGGAGATGAGCTCTAGGGAGCAGGCGCGCTCCCGCCAGCTCAGCTGGAGAAGGTCAGAAAAAATTGACCTACACAGTGCATGGGCGCAATGCTCCCCAGCCATATGCGAAATCACTTCATCAGCATGGATTATGATCACTGATATGAAAGAATATGTTGTGGGCAGTGGCAGCTGAGCTCTAGGGAGCAGGCGCGCTCCCGCCAGCTCAGCTGGAGAAGGTCAAAAAAAGTGACCTACAAAGTGCATGGGCGCAATGCTCCCCAGACATACGCCAAATCACTTCATCAGCATGGATTATAATCACTCATATGAAAGAATATGTTGTGGGCCGTGGCAGCTGAGCTCTAGGGAGCAGGCGAGCTCCCGCCAGCTCAGCTGAAAAAGGACAGAAAAAAGTGACCTACTCATTACATGAGCCCAATGGCCCCAGACACATGCCAAGGACTTCATCAGCGTATATTATGATCCCTTATATGATGGAATATGTTGCGGACAGTGGCAGATGGGCTCTGGGGCGCTGGCGCGCTCCCGCCAGCTCAGCTGGCGAAGTTCAGAAAAAAGTGACCTACTCAGTGCATGGGCGCAATGCTCCCAAGACATACGCCAAATCACTTCATCAGCATGGATTATGATCACTCATATGAAAGAATATGTTGTGGACCGTGGGAGATGAACTCTAGGGAGCAGGCGCGCTCCCGCCAGCCTCAGCTGGAGAAGGTCAGAAAAAAAATTGACCTACACTGTGCATGGGCGCAATGCTCCCCAGCCATATACGAAATCACTTCATCAGCATGGATTATGATCACTGATATGAAAGAATATGTTGTGGGCCGTGGCAGCTGAGCTCTAGGGAGCAGGCGCCTTCCCGCCAGCTAAGCTGGAGAAGGTCAGAAAAAAGTGACCTACACAGTGCATGGGCGCAATGCTCCCCAGACATACGCCAAATCACTTCATCAGCATGGATTATGATCACTCATATGAAAGAATGCGTTGTAGACCGTGGGAGATGAGCTCTAGGGAGCTAGGCGCGCTCCTCCAGCTCAGCTGGAGAGTCAGAAAAAATTGACCTACACAGTGCATGGGCGCAATGCTCCCCAGCCATATACGAAATCACTTCATCAGCATGGATTATGATCACTCATATGAAAGAATATGTTGTGGGCCGTGCAGCTGAGCTCTAGGGAGCAGGCGCGCTCCTGCCACCTCAGCTGAAAAAGGACAGAAAAAAGTGACCTACTCATTACATGAGCCCAATGGCCCCAGACACATGCCAAGGACTTCATCAGCGTATATTATGATCCTTTATATGATGGAATATGTTGCGGACAGTGGCAGATGGGCTCTGGGGCGCTGGCGCGCTCCCGCCAGCTCAGCTGGAGAAGTTCAGAAAAAAGTGACCCGCTCAGTGCATGGGCGCAATGCTCCCCAGCCATATGCGAAATCACTTCATCAGCATGGATTATGATCACTCATATGAAAGAATATGTTGTGGGCTGTGGGAGATGAACTCTAGGGAGCAGGCACGCTCCCGCCAGCTCAGCTGGAGAAGGTCAGAAAAAAGTGACCTACACAGTGCATGGGCGCAATGCTCCCCAGACATACGCCAAATCACTTCATCAGCATGGATTATGATCACTCATATGAAAGAATATGTTGTGGACCGTGGGAGATGAACTCTAGGGAGCAGGCGCGCTCCCGCCAGCTCAGCTGGAGAAGGTCAGAAAAAATTGACCTACACAGTGCATGGGCGCAACGCTCCCCAGCCATATACGAAATCACTTCATCAGCATGGATTATGATCACTGATATGAAAGAATATGTTGTGAGCCGTGGCAGCTGAGCTCTAGGGAGCAGGCGCGCTCCCGCCAGCTAAGCTGGAGAAGGTCAGAAAAAAGTGACCTACACAGTGCATGGGCGCAATGCTCCCCAGACATACGCCAAATCACTTCATCAGCATGGATTATGATCACTCATATGAAAGAATGTGTTGTAGACCGTGGGAGATGAGCTCTAGGGAGCAGGCGCGCTCCCGCCAGCTTAGCTGGAGAAGGTCAGAAAAAAGTGACCTACAAAGTGCATGGGCGCAATGCTCCCCAGACATACGCCAAATCACTTCATCAGCATAAATTATGATCACTCATATGAAAGAATATGTTGTGGGCCGTGGCAGCTGAGCTCTAGGGAGCGGGCGCGCTCCTGCCTCCTCAGCTGAAAAAGGTCAGAAAAAAGTGACCTACTCATTACATGAGCCCAATGGCCCCAGACACATGCCAAGGACTTCATCAGGGTATATTATGATCCCTTATATGATGGAATATGTTGCGGACAGTGGCAGATGGGCTCTGGGGCGCTGGCGCGCTCCCGCCAGCTCAGCTGGAGAAGTTCAGGAAAAAGTGACCCGCTCAGTGCATGGGCGCAATGCTCCCCAGACATACGCCAAATCACTTCATCAGCATGGATTATGATCACTCATATGAAAGAATGTGTTGTAGACCGTGGGAGATGAGCTCTAGGGAGCAGGCGCGCTCCCGCCAGCTCAGCTGGAGAAGGTCAGAAAAAAGTGACCTACAAAGTGCATGGGCGCAATGCTCCCCAGACATACGCCAAATCACTTCATCAGCATAAATTATGATCACTCATATGAAAGAATATGTTGTGGGCCGTGGCAGCTGAGCTCTAGGGAGCAGGCGCGCTCCTGCCACCTCAGCTGAAAAAGGACAGAAAAAAGTGACCTACTCATTACATGAGCCCAATGGCCCCAGACACATGCCAAGGACTTCATCAGCGTATATTATGATCCCTTATATGATGGAATATGTTGCGGACAGTGGCAGATGGGCTCTGGGGCGCTGGCGCGCTCCCGCCAGCTCAGCTGGAGAAGTTCAGAAAAAAGTGACCTACTCAGTGCATGGGTGCAATGCTCCCCAGACATACGCCAAATCACTTCATCAGCATGGATTATGATCACTCATATGAAAGATTATGGTGTGGACCGTGGGAGATGAGCTCTAGGGAGCAGGCGCGCTCCCACCAGCTCAGCTGGAGAAGGTCAGAAAAAAGTGACCTACACAGTGCATGGGCGCAATGCTCCCCAGCCATATGCGAAATCACTTCATCAGCATGGATTATGATCACTGATATGAGAGAATATGTTGTGGGCCGTGGCAGCTGAGCTCTAGGGAGCAGGCGCGCTCCCGCCAGCTCAGCTGAAAAGGACAGAAAAAAGTGACCTACTCATTACATGAGCCCAATGGCCCCAGACACATGCCAAGGACTTCATCAGCGTATATTATGATCCCTTATATGATGGAATATGTTGCGGACAGTGGCAGATGGGCTCTGGGGCGCTGGCGCGCTCCCGCCAGCTCAGCTGGAGAAGTTCAGAAAAAAGTGACCCGCTCAGTGCATGGGCGCAATGCTCCCCAGACATACGCCAAACCACTTCATCAGCATGGATTATGATCACTCATATGAAAGAATGTGTTGTAGACCGTGGGAGATGAGCTCTAGGGAGCAGGCGCGCTCCCGCCAGCTCAGCTGGAGAAGGTCAGAAAAAAGTGACCAACAAAGTGCATGGGCGCAATGCTCCCCAGACATACGCCAAATCACTTCATCCGCATAAATTATGATCACTCATATGAAAGAATATGTTGTGGGCCGTGGCAGCTGAGCTCTAGGGAGCAGGCGCGCTCCCGCCAGCTCAGCTGGAGAAGGTCAGAAAAAAGTGACCTACAAAGTGCATGGGCGCAATGCTCCCCAGACATACGCCAAATCACTTCATCAGCATAAATTATGATCACTCATATTAAAAAAAATGTTGTGGACCGTGGGAGATGAACTCTAGGGAGCAGGCGCGCTCCCGCCAGCTCAGCAGGAGAAGGTCAGAAAAAAGTGACCTACACAGTGCATGGGCGCAATGCTCCCCAGACATACGCCAAATCACTTCATCAGCATGGATTATGATCACTCATATGAAAGCATGTGTTGTAGACCGTGGGAGATGAGCTCTAGGGAGCAGGCGAGCTCCCGCCAGCTCAGCTGAAAAAGGACAGAAAAAAGTGACCTACTCATTACATGAGCCCAATGGCCCCAGACACATGCCAAGGACTTCATCAGCGTATATTATGATCCCTTATATGATGGAATATGTTGCGGACAGTGGCAGATGGGCTCTGGGGCGCTGGCGCGCTCCCGCCAGCTCAGCTGGCGAAGTTCAGAAAAAAGTGACCTACTCAGTGCATGGGCGCAATGCTCCCAAGACATACGCCAAATCACTTCATCAGCATGGATTATGATCACTCATATGAAAGAATATGTTGTGGACCGTGGGAGATGAACTCTAGGGAGCAGGCGCGCTCCCGCCAGCTCAGCTGGAGAAGGTCAGAAAAAATTGACCTACACTGTGCATGGGCGCAATGCTCCCCGGCCATATGCGAAATCACTTCATCAGCATGGATTATGATCACTCATATGAAAGCATGTGTTGTAGACCGTGGGAGATGAGCTCTAGGGAGCAGGCGAGCTCCCGCCAGCTCAGCTGAAAAAGGACAGAAAAAAGTGACCTACTCATTACATGAGCCCAATGGCCCCAGACACATGCCAAGGACTTCATCAGCGTATATTATGATCCCTTATATGATGGAATATGTTGCGGACAGTGGCAGATGGGCTCTGGGGCGCTGGCGCGCTCCCGCCAGCTCAGCTGGCGAAGTTCAGAAAAAAGTGACCTACTCAGTGCATGGGCGCAATGCTCCCCAGACATACGCCAAATCACTTCATCAGCATGGATTATGATCACTCATATGAAAGAATGTGTTGTAGACCGTGGGAGATGAGCTCTAGGGAGCAGGCGCGCTCCCGCCAGCTCAGCTGGAGAAGGTCAGAAAAAATTGACCTACACAGTGCATGGGCGCAATGCTCCCCAGCCATATACGAAATCACTTCATCAGCATGGATTATGATCACTCATATGAAAGAATATGTTGTGGGCCGTGGCAGCTGAGCTCTAGGGAGCAGGCGCGCTCCTGCCACCTCAGCTGAAAAAGGACAGAAAAAAGTGACCTACTCATTACATGAGCCCAATGGCCCCAGACACATGCCAAGGACTTCATCAGCGTATATTATGATCCTTTATATGATGGAATATGTTGCGGACAGTGGCAGATGGGCTCTGGGGCGCTGGCGCGCTCCCGCCAGCTCAGCTGGAGAAGTTCAGAAAAAAGTGACCCGCTCAGTGCATGGGCGCAATGCTCCCCAGCCATATGCGAAATCACTTCATCAGCATGGATTATGATCACTCATATGAAAGAATATGTTGTGGGCCGTGGGAGATGAACTCTAGGGAGCAGGCACGCTCCCGCCAGCTCAGCTGGAGAAGGTCAGAAAAAAGTGACCTACACAGTGCATGGGCGCAATGCTCCCCAGACATACGCCAAATCACTTCATCAGCATGGATTATGATCACTCATATGAAAGAATATGTTGTGGACCGTGGGAGATGAACTCTAGGGAGCAGGCGCGCTCCCGCCAGCTCAGCTGGAGAAGGTCAGAAAAAATTGACCTACACAGTGCATGGGCGCAATGCTCCCCAGCCATATACGAAATCACTTCATCAGCATGGATTATGATCACTGATATGAAAGAATATGTTGTGGGCCGTGGCAGCTGAGCTCTAGGGAGCAGGCGCGCTCCCGCCAGCTAAGCTGGAGAAGGTCAGAAAAAAGTGACCTACACAGTGCATGGGCGCAATGCTCCCCAGACATACGCCAAATCACTTCATCAGCATGGATTATGATCACTCATATGAAAGAATGTGTTGTAGACCGTGGGAGATCACTATGAGAATGCTGCCAGCACTTTCGGGACGTCCTTTGCCCAGATTTCCAGAAGGACGCCTGGAGGATGGCACGACGACCAATTGGTGTCACCGGGAGGGCGGCCTGAAGCCGCCCTGGCACAGCGGGACGCCCTCATGCCAGTACCACGAGTTCGATGACTCATAGAGGTCGTCACTGGGATGACCTGAGTAGGGGGCAGGTGACGCGCATAAGCCGCGTCGAGTGACGTCACGTCGGCGGCGGTTCAAGCCGAAATGACGTAATCTAAGCCGTTCACCTTGCAGGACGTCCTGCGGACCTCCCATGCGCGCCAAGGGAGATGTCCTCTCCAGCACCCGCATGAGAGGTCCAGGAGTGGGAGGACTGCTGAGGGCGTCCAGGATGGAGTTGTGTGGGACACGTACACGATGGGATAGTAATATGCACATATGCGAAAGATCTTGCCTACGACATTGACACAGTATCGTCCACTGTGAGGCACGAGGGTTGTGGCCCATGGCTGGTCGATTGGGCCCAATCGACCATCGTGGCGTCCCGGGTGCTGTAGTCGATTGGGTACAATCGACCATAGTGGCGCCCGGGGTACTGCGGTCGATTGGGTTACAATCGACCATAGTGGCGCCCGGGGTACAGCAGTCGATTGGGTTACAATCGACCATCGTGGCGCCCGGGGTACTGCAGTCGATTGGGTTACAATCGACCATCGTGGCGCCCGGGGTACTGCAGTCGATTGGGCCCAATCGACCATCCACCTGTGCAGACGGTTCGACTGTCGAGAAACTGGAATCAGACAGGACAGGTGACTTGGACATCAGTGGCACGCGTATATACGAGTTGAGGTCACGAGCGTTCACATGGACTTCACTGTGCTCAAGTGCGCATAGTGGCCTGTGGTCCATGACTGGTCGATTGGGCACAATCGACCATAGTGGCGCCCGGGGTACTGCAGTCGATTGGGTTACAATCGACCATCGTGGCGCCCGGGGTACTGCAGTCGATTGGGCCCAATCGACCATCCACCTGTGCAGACGGTTCGACTGTCGAGAAACTGGAATCAGACAGGACAGGTGACTTGGACATCAGTGGCACGCGTATATACGAGTTGAGGTCACGAGCGTTCACATGGACTTCACTGTGCTCAAGTGCGCATAGTGGCCTGTGGTCCATGACTGGTCGATTGGGCACAATCGACCATAGTGGCGCCCGGGGTACTGCAGTCGATTGGGTCACAATCGACCATAGTGGCGTCCGGGGCACTGCGGTCGATTGGGCACAATCGACCATCCACCTGTGCAGACGGTTCAACTGTCGAGAAACTGGAATCAGACAGGACAGGTGACTTGGACATCAGTGGCACGCGTATATACGAGTTGAGGTCACGAGCGTTCACATGGACTTCACTGTGCTCAAGTGCGCATAGTGGCCTGTGGTCCATGACTGGTCGATTGGGCACAATCGACCATAGTGGCGTCCGGGGCACTGCAGTCGATTGGGCACAATCGACCATCCACCTATGCAGCTCAGACTGTCAGACTGTCGAGCAAGTCGAATCAGACAGGACAGTGCATACACGCGTGACTACGTTAATTCACGGCTCGATCTGGTCGCCGAGACAGTGTGGGGCAGACAAGCCGAGCGATGGACTGTGGCCGCGTCCACAACGCAGCACGGCAGTCCCCGGCGCACGGCGGAAGGATCCCACATCGCACAACGGCTAGATGATGTTCATGAAACGTGTACAGGTGGGAATGTCACCTGTCCTGTTTCCGGAGGCTGGCGTGCTGTGTAGAGCACCCGCGGCGAAGCAACAACCGCTGCATCCGACGAGTGCGCCACGCTTCTCAGTCCAGCAAAGCAGACCTATGTATAAGAGTATCTAAATATAAAGGTGCGATGATCTTATGCTCCGTCAACGGCTCACCGGCGTCAAGCATCCCGCCATATCCGGGCAGGCACTCAGAACTCGTATTATCGCCCTAGAACCTGATAAAACTCTTAAACACAGGCGCAAGGACATTATAGAGATGAGATAGAGCGTGCGACGAGGTCAATATCGACCTGTGATGGACTGTCGACGTTGTTGCCGGAGTGTGAAACATCGCTCGCTGCACGAACGTAGATCAGCGAGAGGCCAACCATGATCGACATACTGTTTCATTCTGGTTGACTTAAGGCTGAATATTCGTCTGGGGTCGCGTGATATTTCGAACAGTCGGCCCGCGTGCCTCAGCAGCCGCGCCATGCCGCTTATCCCCTGTCACCACAGAACACATGCATGGATGTCGGTCGCGTGTCACCTGTGCCTGTCCAATGCCACCTTCCGCAGTGCAGTGAACTTTCGCAGAACAGAGCGTGCAACGGCGTGTCACCACGTCGTGAAAGCAATCCATCATGGTTTCCTTGTCCGATCACGAGCATGCAAACAAAACGAGGCGGGACTTTACATGTCCCGCGTGGCACCTATAGATGACCAAACACAAACCAGCAGTGTGACGTGCTGTTCTCATAACTGTCAGTCAGTGCGCTGTGCCTTGCATGCGCTTCTGTCACTCACACTCCTATCAGCCCCCTCTGCCTCTTCAGCACCCTGCCCAGCGCCTTTGCGCTTGCCCGCATTGCCTGCGCCTGCCCTGCCTTTGCCAGATCCGCCCGCCCCATTTCCCTGAGCACCCTGCACCGCAGCAGCCCGGCCTTCCGCCTGGCGTGCTCCCCCCTCGCCTGCTGCGGCATGTACTCCACCTGCCTCCCCCGCGGCCACGTCGTCGGCCCCTACCTTGCCCTCGCCACCTGCAGCCTCTCCCTCTCCCTGAGCACCCTGCACCGCAGCACCCCGTCGGCTCGTGCGGATGGGACTGGGCTGCTCCTTCAGCCGCCTTCTCGCCGCTGGGCCAGGATTGAAGGTGTCCTCGTCCCCACTGGTTCCCTTGTCTGAACTGCTGGCAGTGACGCTGTCCTCATCGGCTGCGCTTGGGTTGCCCATGTCCCCTCCGGCTAGGCAATCCTCATCATTGTCTGCCAGTGGCCCCGAGTCGGAAGGCTGTGTTGGCTGCGGGCCGTGTTGCTCCCAAGCTGCCCGGATGTCATCGCGCGAGACACCCTCTCCCTCAGCCACTTCCATGGCCTTGTACAACAACTCCAGCCACTTGTCATCGCGGTCTGGCTTGTACTTCCTCGCGGCAGTGAATAACGCCACCATGGTGTCCAGACAGCCTTTGACCCGGGCGCTCTCTTCATCTGAAGTCAACTGGGTGTCGGGCGGTACCGGTTCTTGCAGCTCCATTGAGACGACGACCCTGTTGTCCGGCGTGAGGTCCACCCAGGCACCCCCGATCTCAGTACGGCCTACATGGGCATGAACCCCTGGTTGGAGCGGGTGACATTACATCAAACACATGCAGTGTGCATGCATGTAAACTCAAGGAAAGGCCATGCATTAGCACCTACTGGATCAAAACACTTCCTGGTATACAGTGGGCATATTGCCATGACAGTGCACACCTTTTGCAATGCCAGGCGATTTGGCATCCATCTTCCTTGGCCCGTCACTTGTTTTCTTTCTGTTCCCGCCTTTGTTCTTGTTCTTCTTTCCCCTCCCAGACCCTTTCTTTGCCCCTGGCTTTGCGCCTTTGCTCCCCGCAGCACCCTGCTGACCCTCATCACCGTCATCATTGTGCCCATCGCTCGCTGGGTCCGCCGGAGGTGGAGCCGGAGGCGGTTCATGCAGGCCAGCACTGCGTAGATCCACCCCTTCTAGCATCATCTTCATGTCCGGGTCCCTGTCGTCCAGGAGCCGCTGAATGCACGCCCTTGTCAGAGCGCGCACCTCGCCCGCTGACGCCAGCGAGACCGTCTTGAGCTGTGTTGTGAACCACAGCGCGGCCTCACCTCCATCCGGGCCCTTGTTGGTCATGAACCACTCCAGGGCTGCGAAGCCCCACTGCCACCAGGGCTGTGGCATATGCTTACTTGCAACCCGGATGGCCTTTGTCCTGGGCGATGGCATAGCCGGACTTGGGAATAGCAGGTTTGCTGCACACAGCGGTGCATGTCGTGTGGGTTTATATGCTGCACGGCAGCCTGAGAGTACAATGCAGGTTTACATTGAGCGCAATGGAAGATGCCAATGCTGCAAATTGCACACCTTGAACGGCAATGAGTGCTGCCACGGTGGCAGCGCCCCAACAGTCCCAGACGCAGTCCCACTCGGGTGTCCCCTGAGCAATCGCCAGTTCACCGCTCGTGGCATTCCCGCAGATGCATCTGAATAGGCGGTGGAGCTTTGCAAAGCCGCGGATGTCGGCCTCCACCGCCGATTCAGTCGTGTCGAAAACGTCCCACTGCGACCCGAGAGTCTGGACTAGTCCTTCGTACGTCTCTAAGATCCGCGGAACCTGCATGCATGCCGCCCCTGTATGGCTGAGGGACCCCCCTGGTGCCATATTCGGTGCTCCGCGGTACAGTTCCATGCAGGAGCAGCACCCAGTATTGTACCCTAGTGTGCATGACTGTGTACAGCGGTCGGGGTTTTACCTGAGTTGCCTGGGTCCCAAGCTGGGCCGCATACGCGCAGGCGACGCCACCGATCTGCTGGGTTGCCGCACAGAACTGCCCCATGACGTTCACCTCCTGTATGCACAGCCGTCATTTGCGCTTATCATCTACATCATGCCTGCGGTGTTTACCCCTCAGGCTGTAACCCCCACAAAAATGGCAGGGTGTTCGCGTAGGGATCGCACCGTCACCTGACATACATGTGTCGCCGTGTTCAGCATTAGCCGTAACGTGGGAGCACAAGCCATCATCTGCAGGAACCGGGATGATGGATATAGCTGCACGGCGTCGTTCTTGCTGTTGGGCAGCTTGATGGCCTTCCTGATTAGCTGCAGCCCCTTCGAACTGCCATCAGTTCCTGCGAGCATGTGCCTCATCAACTCCCCCATCTGCGAGCTTGGTGCGTCCTCGGGGTTGGTAGTTCCCGGCATGAGGAGGTAGTGGTGCAGCGTGGATCCACCGGGCGCCCACGATGCGGTATCTGTGCCCTTGGCAGGGGAGTTGGCATACTCCCATCTGCCCGGGGCACCCGGTCGATCCGAAGGTATCTCCCGGGGGTGCTCATTGCACATCGCATGCACCACCAGGCGGAGGAGTTCCACGTGATTCTTTGCCTCGTACTCTGCAGTCAAGGACACCATGTGCTTGCCAGGTGAGACATCCAATTCGCATCACGTGTACACAGTAGGACCTCTGCGGTTCCTAGCGGCATAAATGTTGGTAGACCTGTAACGTACCTTTCGTGAAAGTTTGACGCGCATTCAGTACTTCGCGGCACTCTCTGACTGTTCTCTGGCCAGCAACAAGCTGGCCATCGAAACCCACATCGGCCGTCTGGCTCTGAGTGGCAAATGTCGGTGCACCGCTGCCACTCTTAGGTGACTGAAGGTCGTGTACAGTCGTGAGCGGCGGCTGTGCGCGTCCGTGTATTGTCACCTGCGTAGCAACGCCGTTCTTCGTACGGATCTTGCCGTGTCAATCACTTGCTGCTCTGCCGATGCCCTCCTCGACAGCCACAACTGCCACAGTCATGCAAGATATTAATGGGAACATACCTGGATAGTTTTATTGGCTGCGAATGAGGACGTCTTCTGTAGCCCGGCATCCATGATCCGCTGGCCATCATCAGGGCCGTCTGCGCCGGTGCCAGAACGCCATGCTGGGGTCAGGGCCTCGAAGTGCTGCATCCACGCATAGAACAGGATCAATGCCCAGTACGTGTTGATCTTGACAGCGCCTCCGAGGACCCTGCCCTGGCAGATGATCTGGCCCGTGCACTCCTCCACCATGGCGCGAAATGTGCCTTCATGGTTCATCCGCGCGATAGTATCGGCGGTGAACTTGCCCGTCCCAGCTGCTACTGCATCTGCTACGGATATATTTTCAACTGCGGCAGGTGCAGCCTGTTCTGCATGCTCGGGAAGACGGTCCCATACTATCACTTGTGTACACGGCGATGGGTGCGGTTCCGAATCGACTCTGTGCACGTGGAAGGAATTCTGGACGTTCACCATACGCACAGGTGTTTGTGTGATGGTCTCGCTTCACCATTTGGATCCCGTTCGGCATGAATGCCCTTGGGTGTCTGCAAGTGCAAGCTCTCGGATGCACAGCGCATGTACTGGAGGGGTATGGGTACAGTGGATGCTGTGGGTGCGAACGCCACCCCTGCTGCCACAGCTTTTCTGCATTGGATTGCACCCGCAAATGGACCGGGAACTGAGCGCCAGGCAGGTGAGCATGTAAGCGAGTGAAACCCCCGCTGCTGCTCTTGCTAGAATAATTATCGGAGACTTACTGTGCAGCAAACAGTACAAACCCAATACAGTGACCAACTGCAGGTGGTGCGTGCAACATGTTTCAATCCACCGGAGCGCAATATGTGTGCACAGGTTACGCTACACCACCTGGTCTGAGTCCCGGCACGCTTGCTATTACAGCCTATGTCAGGTCAGGCTGTCTAGTCAGCCGTACTACGAATGAAACCCATTCAGGACACTACGTGCCCTTGTCGCCGCTGCTACCAGTGCTGCCCTGCACAGCCGCTGCTGTGCAGGGCTTGCCCCCCTGACTGCCCTGCTGCGCGGCCTCCTCCGCAGGCTCGCAGCCCGGGCTGCGCTGCACCCCTCCCGCAGTGCGGCGCTTGCCCCTGGTACCGCCCCGCTTCGTGTATCGGCTGCTCTCCCTTTGGCCTGCGCGGGCTTCGCTGCCGGACTGGGTTTACCTCGACTCCCTTCGCCGTAGCCCTAGTTGGTCGGGTGCGGCTGGGCTGGGTCCTGCTTTCCAGCCACCGCTTGGGGTTGACGGAGCTGCAGTCCTCGCCGTACACGATCCGAGGTCCTCTGATTCGCCGCCCCTTCAGCCCAGGCTGACATTCCGCTCTGTCATGTCTCAGGGCCATCCAGCTGAATCCTTGGATCATATCGCTGTACAGTACACGGCAGTGTGGGCGCATGGGAATCCATCCTGCTCATGTATGGTCAAAGGCACGGCAGGTCAGGTTGCACGCATCTCGGTGTTCAGTTCCTATATCAGGCATTGGCGTGATCGCACCGTGCGGCCTGCGGGCTACGCGCCACTGCGTCAGGGATGTGTCGTATGGCGGCCATCAACTTCTGCCTTCAAGCCGGACTCCGACTCTGCGGTGCTATTCTCGTGCATGACCAAGGCCAGGTGCACCCGGTACAGTGCCTTACAGGCTTGCACGTCGCCCTGCTTGTACCACTGTAGTCTCGTCCCGGGCCACGGTATGTGCCACAGGGCGTCATGACGAGGCGGCCCGTTTACACGGAGCGCAAATCGCGCTTCCCTTGTCATTTCTTCTTTGGGAGGGCCCTCTGACGGTCTTGGCGCTATGACCTCTGGTCGCTGATGCTCCTGATTCCAGGTCACACCTGGCCGGCATCTATCCAGGAGGTGCGTTAGATTCATTATGGTGTACACACCGCATGAGAACACATCCGGCTGCTTGGGGCTTAAGCCGGTGGGAATCTGCATGCCAGCATGTTGGCTGTTGACATGGCAAGTTGCCCTGCGGCTGCATGCATGCAGAATCCCCTGCGCTGGGATTAGTTTGGTATAGACGACCATGCATGTGACAAGGTGATATCCACATGCATGCACACAGCGCCAGACCGTGGCCCTAGTGTCAGTTATGTTGGGTACATGTTATTGTCCAGTGCATGTGCGCCGTGGCATACACGCTCTGCTGTCAGGTTGGTAGAGCCACACCCGCCAGGTCTTCACTCCTGCTCTAACAACGGCTGCCGGTGCGCCGAGAACGGTGGTCATTGCGGCCACCCACTTGTCCGACACCAGCTTCGTATTGTGTCCCGCGTCGCCCAGGCTGTCCACATGTACTATCACGGTGACCTCGCCAGCCAGGGCGAGGTCCTTGCGCTGACTCTGGCTGGATGCGCAATGTGTTGTAATCCATTGGACCGCGGCCTAAGGCCTGTGGGATCCTGAGCATGCCGTAGCTATGCGCAGGGGTAGGGTACTGTCACATACCTTGCTGTCTAGGTATCTGCCGGTGACAGCACTGTATCTTCGTTGGAGGCGACGACACGTGAGACTTCGGACAGTAGAGAAAGAGTGATTACACTACGATCGACAGAGCCTATATAAGCGTTCTCTAAACGACTCATACGGATACGATCAGAATCAATGTCTGCTGGCACGCAATCTGCATGCATTGCTCGTGCATATGGTCAGCCATCGGTGCATGGCTGCCCCATAGCCACTCCGGATCAGCACCGTGTATCCTGGCACACATGGTCACCGTAGTCTCTGTGTATGCCACCATGCATGGTCACCGTAGTCCTGTGCATGGCTGGATCACGACACTCCCCCTAGACTAAGCTTGTACTACCGCAAGCTGCAGTCTATCTCGAAATTTTCCCAGTGCTGGTCCTGCCAACACCTCACATCCCCCATTGGAGCCACTAAAGGTCAAGCCAAAGTCTATGGTCCCTCGCAGGTATCTCAGTACGTGAAGGACACCATTCCAATGACATTTGGCACTCCCAGCCATATGCCTGGCCAAGACATTAGCCGGAAACGCGATGTCTGGACGCGACACAACTGCCACATACTGGATGCTTCCTACGGCTTGCATAAACCTCTTATGCTCTGTGCCTGTAGCCTTCTCCTGGCTAGGATCTTCCTTCAGGCTAAACATTTTCTGCTTTGGCACCAAAGGAGTTGGCGCCCGTCTGCACTCACTCATGCTGAATCTCTCCAGCATGTCCCTGATGCTCTTTCTGTGTGTGATGGTGATAGTGCGAGCAGCGCGATCACGTATGACCTCCATGCCCAGCACATATCCCAGCTCCCCCAGGTCACGACCCTCAAATGCCTCAAGGCTCTTTCTGATGGCATCATCCATCTGCTCTACCAGACCGAAAATCAACAGATCATCGACCCACAGAAAAATCAGACAACGTCCTACTTTGCAGATAAACAGTGCGGGTCACTGGCTGATCTCACAAAGCCCATACTCAACAAGAGCTCTGCAAGCGCTTTGTGCCACTCCCTGCAGCCTGCTTCAGACCATACAACGCCTTCTTCAGACGCCACACCATACCAGACCCATCATCTAGTACAGGAGGTTGTGCCACATACACTTCCTCCTCCAGAACACCATTCAGGAAAGCACATTTTATGTCTATATGCCTCGTCTCTAGATCCTCTACTGCCACAGACCGATAACAGAGCCCTGAAGGTAGCATAACTGCCCACAGGTGCCCATGTCTCAAAGAAATTCTACGCCCTCCACTTGCGTAAACCCCCTGGCTACATATCTGGCTTTGAAACGCTCAATTTCACCCTGTGCTCCTCGCTTGATCTTAAGCACCCACTTGCCTGTCACAGGCTTCGCTCCTAATGGGCACTCGACCAGCTCAAACACGTCATGTTCTCTCATGGAGGTCAGCTCATCGAGCATGGCCGTGATCCACTGCTCACGGTGAGTGCCACGCATGGCCTGCTGCACCGTTGGATCATCTACTACGACCTCGACCTTCTTCCTCACGGTAGCTGCACGCCTGGACTCACAAAGGCTAGCAGTAGGGCCACCGTTCGGAGTCACCTCCTGCCCCGTCGGCTTTTCTGCATCAGGAGTCACACTGTCAGCCGTCGCAGACACTCCTTCAGCTAAGTCACCGACGTCACTCTCATCATTGAACACTGTGGAGCTCCCAGCATCATGCTCACGTGCACCCTCCGGGGAGATGCGCTCAACAGCAACATCACTCATAATGGCTCCCACAGCATGGACAGCAGGTCTCAAGACTTTGCGAATCAAATGAAAAGGCTTTGGAACCCATCGAATCCCCACCTCATGTGGCAGATTCCAGACGTTCTCCGCTGCCCCTCGCGGCACTTGTGCTGACTCTCCCCCTGAGCCATCACCGCCTGTCGCTATTCCCCTAGGCACATGCCGTAGCTCGCCTTGCCCCTGGCCCTCAGACCCAGATATATGCCGTGGCTTATCATATCTGTCCCGGTCATCACGCCCCTGACAACGTGGACCCCGCGGTAACCTTCGGCTGCCGCCGTGACCGTCAGCTCGCACAGATGGGGGTGGCTCACTCAGCTCCTTGCCCATCAACCGCTGGACTGGCTCCGCTGAGCGTGAGCGGGATCTAGACTCAGGCTCAGAGTCATCCTCACTACCAGATGCATCTTCATCCGCCTCCTCATCAGTTGGAAGCGGATAGATGTCACAGTCTCCCATGTGCAGCAACAGCTCTATCCCGCGTAGGGATTGTCTCTGCAGGCCTGAACTCGCAGTTCAGTGGCCCAGACGGCTGGTCTGCTGCATCATATTCCCAGTGCGGCACAGCTGCAGCACTGTCAGCCGCTGCAAGATCACAGCGCGCTGCAACCACTGCATCACTGATCTCCGGTGTGTGCCAGCGCTCATGGCGCGCAGCAGCTCTGCACCCAACACTCTAGGAGAGAACTCAGGCTCACCCTCAGGTAGCTCCTCTCGTGGTTTGGAAACGCCTATGCAACGTTCTGCTTGGTTCCCAGTGCTGATGGCCCAGACCCGGATGCTCCCCCTCAGCCCAATCCACATTTCTACCCCTCTCTGGCATCATGTGTTCACGACTGGCTGGTGGACGCACTGCCCGCACACTGGTGCTCTTCACCCACTTCTTCATGTTGGGCAAGAACTCAGCCTCTGGCACTACACTGGTGAACTGATCTGGCAGGATCTCAAATTCACCCTGCTCATAGTTCTCTAGCACAACTGGGTCCGCCGTAGGTTCCCCAGCCATGTGAAATCGCTGCGCGAAATCCTTCACCAGAGCAGGTGGAGCAGCCGTGTGCCTGTACAGCCGCACTGCTCCCCCATTCCCACGCTTCACATACACCCTGTCCATATGAGGACCTCCACCCGGTCCCATATAGGCACCGAGGATTCCTCGCTCCTCCAGGTTGCCTGAAGTGCTCCCTCCGCGGATACACATACATTGGGCACCCCGAAAGGCTTCACCTGTGCCACCACGAGACGGAAGTCATCTTCACTGACTTTCCGAAACCACAACAAGTATGGCACTATCTCCCTGACATCCACATTTCTCTATGCACCTTTCCACAAATGCCGCATCTCTCCTGGCATTCAGCTGCTCACAGAGCTCCTTCAGGCTCAGCGCAAGCGCTCCCGCCTTCCGGACCCTCAGCTGCTTAGCCCGCTGCTGCTCATTCGTGGACCATGGCTCATGGCTGGTGGCAACTAACCTCTCTTCCAGCCTCTGCTTCGCCTCCCTCCGCCGAACACCTTCCAGTGCTGTACTCGACGTCAGGTTGTGTGCATGGTTCACGCACATGTATGCCTCCGGCCACAGGAATGCAGGGACTGCTGCCTGCAGCAGGCTTGCCCGCACTGACGTGTTCAGCACACCGATCTTTCGCTCTACCAACCCATTAGACTCATGCTGGGCGGTGTCAGTGAACGTGTGTACTATTCCCCGCCACTCAAGGTACTGAGCCAGGTGGTTAGAGCTGAACTCACGTCCCTGGTCCGTATGCAGCCTCCGCACCCCTATCTCCTTGTCATAGACAGTCTGAGTGCGGATGCGTTCTAGCAGAAGGCATATCATTTCAGCAGCACCGCTTTTCGACTTCAGCGGGATCACATGCGAGTACCTGCTGTACTCATCCGCCACTACCAGGATGAAGTTCATTCCTCCTATGCCCACTGGCTTTATCTGTCCAGCCAGATCCGCATGCAACACTTCTCCAGCATACGTGGCATTCTCTGTCACTTTGCCCCCATGCTGTGCTCTGTCACCACTTCTCTGTTCCGCCACATGGCAACCATGACACTCAAGTGCTACTCCCGTAGGTTCAGGCAGCTTGAGGTCGAACAGGTCTGGATTATCTCGCATCAGTTTGAGAAACCGGTTGCGAGCACGGTGAAACGCGATATGCACCAGGAAAAATGGATCAACCTGGAAGGAAGATCTCTGACCAATAGGTACACCATCCACTGCAGCGACTCTCGCCTGCTCACCAACCCATTTCCTATTTCTGTGGAAAAGATTGTTAGCACTGGTCCAATCTGTACCTGAATCTACAAGGCGCAGTTCCCATATTGGTCTGCCTGTCCCGCAATACCAGCTCGGTGTGGGGTTGTCCTCACTATCCACACCCTGCTCACAGTTGCCCACAAACACCTGGGCTTGATCATGAAAGCCAGGCATTTCTACTGTATTTGCCTTGCCTGTGTGCAAGAATATGTTCGACCGCTTCAGCACAGTCGTTGATAGGATGTTTATCGGGCTGGCTGGCAACCAGTAAACATGATCTAGCTCAATGTCCACAGGCACCAGCTCACCCTTCACTGTCACGTACTTCCCCACATTCGCCCTGATAGTGCCCATGCCATATATCTTTAGCCTGCCCTGATCTAGAGGCTGGCATTCTGTGATATCCGGTGGTTTGATCTCACTGAATATGCTATAGTCAAAGCAGATGTTCAGATCAGACCCGCTATCCACCAGAAACGTGTATGGCATATTGGGCGCTGGCCCATCACCACATTCAGCTCGCAGTTCAGCTAGATCAACTACAGCCACCTGCGGGCCACCGCGGCCTCTGCCACGGCCTCGCCCTGCAGCTGCTTGCTTCTGCAGAAACTGCTTGACTTCTGCTGAGAGCAAGGGACACTCTTTCTGCAAATGACCAGGCTTATTGCAGTTGAAGCACTTACGGTTGTCTGCTCCCCCCGCTCCCACTGCAGCAACCTGTGGGGGTGTACCATGGCGACCACCGTGGCGTCCACCACGATACCCTCGTCCCCCATAACGCTGCTGACCACCGCGATCTTCCCGTGGGAACCGCGATGGAGCAGGTTGGCTGCTAGTCTGAGCGTGTGTCAGCAATGTGGACACTATCTGCTGCACTGGCAGCTGCTGCAGCATCGGCTGCAACAACGCATATTCTCTGTCTACTGCCAGTAGCCTAGAGCGGTACAACTGGTCAGGCACATTCTCCCCCAGACCCCTCATCTGGTTCACTATGCCCACTACTTCATTGACATGCCTTTCTAGTGGTTTGCCTGCTTGTCTAGCACCACTAAGCTGTTGGTACAGCTTCTGAATCTCTACCTCGACTGAAGGCATGTACTTGGCATGAAGCAATGACCACAACTCATGGACAAAGCTACAGTTGGACACGAAATCCCTATCCTCCTTGGCAGAGTAATAAACAGCCAATGCTTGACCGACTCATGGGCCTGGCTATTCTGTGCTAGTGGATCGTTCACCAGCAAGCTACTCTCTCCCAGTGTGCATCCCAGTGTGCAACCCAGTGTGCATCCCAGTGTGCAGCCTGAGCCACTTGCTGCGCGTGCTTCGCTCCGTGCACCGCTGCCTCACTCGCATTCCCCGTAGGATCAGCGTTGCTCGGCATGGCGGCCTGCAGAGGGTTTACACTGAGATACCCGTAGGTCCCAGCGTCTTGTCCTTCCCCGTGGGGCATGAACTGACCCTCCGCGGCCTGCTCGCGGCGCACTGTGGAGCGAGTGCGGTGGTGCGGAGGGTTAACAGCTCCCTCCACACCGTCAGATCCGATAGATCCTTGGCGAGATGCCATTGAATCGTCTCGGAATGGTGGAGTCCTGCAACGATCACTGTACGTCGCAGGACACGCAGACCCGTAGGCCTCTTTGCGAGACCAGCACACCAGCACAATGCAGCTCCGCCGTAGCATTCTGCATCAGCCGTATCTAATCTCTCTACGGTCAGCTATACGCTAGAGCGGTGTGACTCGCTCATCGAAACGCACAGCCGCAACCGCAGGTTCCCCCTGGACTCTCTCGCATGCTAATAGACATCACAAGAACACCCACAATCATCATCGATACCATGTTGTAATCCATTGGACCGCGGCCTAAGGCCTGTGGGATCCTGAGCATGCCGTAGCTATGCGCAGGGGTAGGGTACTGTCACATACCTTGCTGTCTAGGTATCTGCCGGTGACAGCACTGTATCTTCGTTGGAGGCGACGACACGTGAGACTTCGGACAGTAGAGAAAGAGTGATTACACTACGATCGACAGAGCCTATATAAGCGTTCTCTAAACGACTCATACGGATACGATCAGAATCAATGTCTGCTGGCACGCAATCTGCATGCATTGCTCGTGCATATGGTCAGCCATCGGTGCATGGCTGCCCCATAGCCACTCCGGATCAGCACCGTGTATCCTGGCACACATGGTCACCGTAGTCCTGTGTATGCCACCATGCATGGTCACCGTAGTCCTGTGCATGGCTGGATCACGACAGGCGCGCTCCCGCCAGCTCAGCTGGAGAAGGTCAGAAAAAAGTGACCTACAAAGTGCATGGGCGCAATGCTCCCCAGACATACGCCAAATCACTTCATCAGCATGGATTATGATCACTCATATGAAAGAATGTGTTGTAAGACCGTGGGAGATGAGCTCTAGGGAGCAGGCGCGCTCCCGCCAGCTCAGCTGGAGAAGGTCAGAAAAAAGTGACCTACAAAGTGCATGGGCGCAATGCTCCCCAGACATACGCCAAATCACTTCATCAGCATGGATTATGATCACTCATATGAAAGAATGTGTTGTAGACCGTGGGAGATGAGCTCTAGGGAGCAGGCGCGCTCCCGCCAGCTCAGCTGGAGAAGGTCAGAAAAAAGTGACCTACAAAGTGCATGGGCGCAATGCTCCCCAGACATACGCCAAATCACTTCATCAGCATGGATTATGATCACTCATATGAAAGAATGTGTTGTAGACCGTGGGAGATGAGCTCTAGGGAGCAGGCGCGCTCCCGCCAGCTCAGCTGGAGAAGGTCAGAAAAAAGTGACCTACAAAGTGCATGGGCGCAATGCTCCCCAGACATACGCCAAATCACTTCATCAGCATGGATTATGATCACTCATATGAAAGAATATGTTGTGGACCGTGGGAGATGAACTCTAGGGAGCAGGCGCGCTCCCGCCAGCTCAGCTGGAGAAGGTCAGAAAAATTTGACCTACACAGTGCATGGGCGCAATGCTCCCCAGCCATATGCGAAATCACTTCATCAGCATGGATTATGATCACTGATATGAAAGAATATGTTGTGGGCCGTGGCAGCTGAGGTCTAGGGAGCAGGCGCGCTCCCGCCAGCTAAGCTGGAGAAGGTCAGAAAAAAGTGACCTACACAGTGCATGGGCGCAATGCTCCCCAGACATGCGCCAAATCACTTCATCAGCATGGATTATGATCACTCATATGAAAGAATGTGTTGTAGACCGTGGGAGATGAGCTCTAGGGAGCAGGCGCGCTCCCGCCAGCTCAGCTGGAGAAGGTCAGAAAAAAGTGACCTACAAAGTGCATGGGCGCAATGCTCCCCAGACATACGCCAAATCACTTCATCAGCATAAATTATGATCACTCATATGAAAGAATATGTTGTGGGCCGTGGCAGCTGAGCTCTAGGGCGCTGGCGCGCTCCCGCCAGCTCAGCTGGAGAAGTTCAGAAAAAAGTGACCTACTCAGTGCATGGGCGCAATGCTCCCCAGACATACGCCAAATCACTTCATCAGCATGGATTATGATCACTCATATGAAAGATTATGGTGTGGACCGTGGGAGATGAGCTCTAGGGAGCAGGCGCGCTCCCGCCAGCTCAGCTGGAGAAGGTCAGAAAAAATTGACCTACACAGTGCATGGGCGCAATGCTCCCCAGCCATATGCGAAATCACTTCATCAGCATGGACTATGATCACTGATATGAAAGAATATGTTGTGGGCCGTGGCAGCTGAGCTCTAGGGAGCAGGCGCGCTCCCGCCAGCTCAGCTGAAAAAGGACAGAAAAAAGTGACCTACTCATTACATGAGCCCAATGGCCCCAGACACATGCCAAGGACTTCATCAGCGTATATTATGATCCCTTATATGATGGAATATGTTGCGGACAGTGGCAGATGGGCTCTGGGGCGCTGGCGCGCTCCCGCCAGCTCAGCTGGAGAAGTTCAGAAAAAAGTGACCCGCTCAGTGCATGGGCGCAATGCTCCCCAGACATACGCCAAATCACTTCGTCAGCATGGATTATGATCACTCATATGAAAGAATGTGTTGTAGACCGTGGGAGATGAGCTCTAGGGAGCAGGCGCGCTCCCGCCAGCTCAGCTGGAGAAGGTCAGAAAAAAGTGACCAACAAAGTGCATGGGCGCAATGCTCCCCAGACATACGCCAAATCACTTCATCCGCATAAATTATGATCACTCATATGAAAGAATATGTTGTGGGCCGTGGCAGCTGAGCTCTAGGGAGCAGGCGCGCTCCCGCCAGCTCAGCTGGAGAAGGTCAGAAAAAAGTGACCTACAAAGTGCATGGGCGCAATGCTCCCCAGACATACGCCAAATCACTTCATCAGCATAAATTATGATCACTCATATTAAAGAATATGTTGTGGACCGTGGGAGATGAACTCTAGGGAGCAGGCGCGCTCCCGCCAGCTCAGCAGGAGAAGGTCAGAAAAAAGTGACCTACACAGTGCATGGGCGCAATGCTCCCCAGAAATACGCCAAATCACTTCATCAGCATGGATTATGATCACTCATATGAAAGAATGTGTTGTAGACCGTGGGAGATGAGCTCT
Source organism: Ulva mutabilis (assembly GCA_900538255.1). Lineage (NCBI taxonomy): Eukaryota > Viridiplantae > Chlorophyta > Ulvophyceae > Ulvales > Ulvaceae > Ulva > Ulva mutabilis. The sequence continues at coordinate 97,184 of UNSF01000058.1, read as the reverse complement.
AGGGAGCAGGCGCGCTCCCGCCAGCTCAGCTGGAGAAGGTCAGAAAAAAGTGACCAACAAAGTGCATGGGCGCAATGCTCCCCAGACATACGCCAAATCACTTCATCCGCATAAATTATGATCACTCATATGAAAGAATATGTTGTGGGCCGTGGCAGCTGAGCTCTAGGGAGCAGGCGCGCTCCCGCCAGCTCAGCTGAAAAATGACAGAAAAAAGTGACCTACTCATTACATGAGCCCAATGGCCCCAGACACATGCCAAGGACTTCATCAGCGTATATTATGATCCCTTATATGATGGAATATGTTGCGGACAGTGGCAGATGGGCTCTGGGGCGCTGGCGCGCTCCCGCCAGCTCAGCTGGAGAAGTTCAGAAAAAAGTGACCCGCTCAGTGCATGGGCGCAATGCTCCCCAGACATACGCCAAATCACTTCATCAGCATGGATTATGATCACTGATATGAAAGAATATGTTGTGGGCCGTGGCAGCTGAGCTCTAGGGAGCAGGCGCGCTCCCGCCAGCTCAGCTGAAAAAGGACAGAAAAAAGTGACCTACTCATTACATGAGCCCAATGGCCCCAGACACATGCCAAGGACTTCATCAGCGTATATTATGATCCCTTATATGATGGAATATGTTGCGGACAGTGGCAGATGGGCTCTAGGGCGCTGGCGCGCTCCCGCCAGCTCAGCTGGCGAAGTTCAGAAAAAAGTGACCTACTCAGTGCATGGGCGCAATGCTCCCCAGACATACGCCAAATCACTTCATCAGCATGAATTATGATCACTCATATGAAAGAATATGTTGTGGACCGTGGGAGATGAACTCTAGGGAGCAGGCGCGCTCCCGCCAGCTCAGCTGGAGAAGGTCAGAAAAAATTGACCTACACAGTGCATGGGCGCAATGCTCCCCAGCCATATGCGAAATCACTTCATCAGCATGGACTATGATCACTGATATGAAAGAATATGTTGTGGGCCGTGGCAGCTGAGCTCTAGGGAGCAGGCGCGCTCCCGCCAGCTCAGCTGAAAAAGGACAGAAAAAAGTGACCTACTCATTACATGAGCCCAATGGCCCCAGACACATGCCAAGGACTTCATCAGCGTATATTATGATCCCTTATATGATGGAATATGTTGCGGACAGTGGCAGATGGGCTCTGGGGCGCTGGCGCGCTCCCGCCAGCTCAGCTGGAGAAGTTCAGAAAAAAGTGACCCGCTCAGTGCATGGGCGCAATGCTCCCCAGACATACGCCAAATCACTTCATCAGCATGGATTATGATCACTCATATGAAAGAATGTGTTGTAGACCGTGGGAGATGAGCTCTAGGGAGCAGGCGCGCTCCCGCCAGCTCAGCTGGAGAAGGTCAGAAAAAAGTGACCTACAAAGTGCATGGGCGCAATGCTCCCCAGACATACGCCAAATCACTTCATCAGCATAAATTATGATCACTCATATTAAAAAAAATGTTGTGGACCGTGGGAGATGAACTCTAGGGAGCAGGCGCGCTCCCGCCAGCTCAGCAGGAGAAGGTCCGAAAAAAGTGACCTACACAGTGCATGGGCGCAATGCTCCCTAGACATACGCCAAATCACTTCATCAGCATGGATTATGATCACTCATATGAAAGCATGTGTTGTAGACCGTGGGAGATGAGCTCTAGGGAGCAGGCGCGCTCCCGCCAGCTCAGCTGGAGAAGGTCAAAAAAAAGTGACCTACAAAGTGCATGGGCGCAATGCTCCCCAGACATACGCCAAATCACTTCATCAGCATGGATTATAATCACTCATATGAAAGAATATGTTGTGGGCCGTGGCAGCTGAGCTCTAGGGAGCAGGCGCGCTCCCGCCAGCTAAGCTGGAGAAGGTCAGAAAAAAGTGACCTACACAGTGCATGGGCGCAATGCTCCCCAGACATACGCCGAATCACTTCATCAGCATGAATTATGATCACTCATATGAAAGAATATGTTGTGGACCGTGGGAGATGAACTCTAGGGAGCAGGCGCGCTCCCGCCAGCTCAGCTGGAGAAGGTCAGAAAAAATTGACCTACACAGTGCATGGGCGCAATGCTCCCCAGCCATATGCGAAATCACTTCATCAGCATGGATTATGATCACTCATATGAAAGAATATGTTGTGGACCGTGGGAGATGAACTCTAGGGAGCAGGCGCGCTCCCGCCAGCTCAGCTGGAGAAGGTCAGAAAAAAGTGACCTACACAGTGCATGGGCGCAATGCTCCCCAGACATACGCCAAATCACTTCATCAGCATGAATTATGATCACTCATATGAAAGAATATGTTGTGGACCGTGGGAGATGAGCTCTAGGGAGCAGGCGCGCTCCCGCCAGCTCAGCTGAAAAAGGACAGAAAAAAGTGACCTACTCATTACATGAGCCCAATGGCCCCAGACACATGCCAAGGACTTCATCAGCGTATATTATGATCCCTTATATGATGGAATATGTTGCGGACAGTGGCAGATGGGCTCTGGGGCGCTTGCGCGCTCCCGCCAGCTCAGCTGGAGAAGTTCAGAAAAAAGTGACCCGCTCAGTGCATGGGCGCAATGCTCCCCAGACATACGCCAAATCACTTCATCAGCATGGATTATGATCACTGATATGAAAGAATATGTTGTGGGCCGTGGCAGCTGAGCTCTAGGGAGCAGGCGCGCTCCCGCCAGCTCAGCTGAAAAAGGACAGAAAAAAGTGACCTACTCATTACATGAGCCCAATGGCCCCAGACACATGCCAAGGACTTCATCAGCGTATATTATGATCCCTTATATGATGGAATATGTTGCGGACAGTGGCAGATGGGCTCTAGGGCGCTGGCGCGCTCCCGCCAGCTCAGCTGGCGAAGTTCAGAAAAAAGTGACCTACTCAGTGCATGGGCGCAATGCTCCCCAGACATACGCCAAATCACTTCATCAGCATGAATTATGATCACTCATATGAAAGAATATGTTGTGGACCGTGGGAGATGAACTCTAGGGAGCAGGCGCGCTCCCGCCAGCTCAGCTGGAGAAGGTCAGAAAAAATTGACCTACACAGTGCATGGGCGCAATGCTCCCCAGCCATATGCGAAATCACTTCATCAGCATGGACTATGATCACTGATATGAAAGAATATGTTGTGGGCCGTGGCAGCTGAGCTCTAGGGAGCAGGCGCGCTCCCGCCAGCTCAGCTGAAAAAGGACAGAAAAAAGTGACCTACTCATTACATGAGCCCAATGGCCCCAGACACATGCCAAGGACTTCATCAGCGTATATTATGATCCCTTATATGATGGAATATGTTGCGGACAGTGGCAGATGGGCTCTGGGGCGCTGGCGCGCTCCCGCCAGCTCAGCTGGAGAAGTTCAGAAAAAAGTGACCCGCTCAGTGCATGGGCGCAATGCTCCCCAGACATACGCCAAATCACTTCATCAGCATGGATTATGATCACTCATATGAAAGAATGTGTTGTAGACCGTGGCAGCTGAGCTCTAGGGAGCAGGCGCGCTCCCGCCAGCTCAGCTGGAGAAGGTCAGAAAAAAGTGACCTACAAAGTGCATGGGCGCAATGCTCCCCAGACATACGCCAAATCACTTCATCAGCATGGATTATGATCACTCATATGAAAGAATGTGTTGTAGACCGTGGGAGATGAGCTCTAGGGAGCAGGCGCGCTCCCGCCAGCTCAGCTGGAGAAGGTCAGAAAAAAGTGACCTACAAAGTGCATGGGCGCAATGCTCCCCAGACATACGCCCAAATCACTTCATCAGCATGGATTATGATCACTCATATGAAAAGAATGTGTTGTAGACCGTGGGAGATGAGCTCTAGGGAGCAGGCGCGCTCCCGCCAGCTCAGCTGGAGAAGGTCAGAAAAAGTGACCTACAAAGTGCATGGGCGCAATGCTCCCCAGACATACGCCAAATCACTTCATCAGCATGGATTATGATCACTCATATGAAAGAATATGTTGTGGACCGTGGGAGATGAACTCTAGGGAGCAGGCGCGCTCCCGCCAGCTCAGCTGGAGAAGGTCAGAAAAATTTGACCTACACAGTGCATGGGCGCAATGCTCCCCAGCCATATGCGAAATCACTTCATCAGCATGGATTATGATCACTGATATGAAAGAATATGTTTGTGGGCCGTGGCAGCTGAGGTCTAGGGAGCAGGCGCGCTCCCGCCAGCTAAGCTGGAGAAGGTCAGAAAAAAGTGACCTACACAGTGCATGGGCGCAATGCTCCCCAGACATGCGCCAAATCACTTCATCAGCATGGATTATGATCACTCATATGAAAGAATGTGTTGTAGACCGTGGAGATGAGCTCTAGGGAGCAGGCGCGCTCCCGCCAGCTCAGCTGGAGAAGGTCAGAAAAAAGTGACCTACAAAGTGCATGGGCGCAATGCTCCCCAGACATACGCCAAATCACTTCATCAGCATAAATTATGATCACTCATATGAAAGAATATGTTGTGGGCCGTGGCAGCTGAGCTCTAGGGCGCTGGCGCGCTCCCGCCAGCTCAGCTGGAGAAGTCAGAAAAAAGTGACCTACTCAGTGCATGGGCGCAATGCTCCCCAGACATACGCCAAATCACTTCATCAGCATGGATTATGATCACTCATATGAAAGATTATGGTGTGGACCGTGGGAGATGAGCTCTAGGGGAGCAGGCGCGCTCCCACCAGCTCAGCTGGAGAAGGTCAGAAAAAAGTGACCTACACAGTGCATGGGCGGCAATGCTCCGCAGCCATATGCGAAATCACTTCATCAGCATGGATTATGATCACTCATATGAAAGACATATCTGTTGTGGACCGGGTGGGAGACCTGAAACTCTAAGGAGGGAGCAGGCGCCTCCCGCCAGCTCAGCTGGAGAAGGTGCAGAAAAAATTGGACCTCACACAGTTGCATGGGCGCAATGCCTCCCCAGCCATGATGGCGAAATCACTTCATCAGCATGTGACTATGATCAACTGATATGAAAGAATATGGTTTGTGGGCCGTGGCAGCTGAGCTCTCTAGGGAGCAGGACGCGCTCCGCTGCCAGCTCACGCTGAAAAAGGACTAGAAAAAAGGTGACCGTGAGGCTCATCTACATGAGCCAACTGGCCCCAGACAACATGCCCAAGTGACTTCATCAGCGTATATTATTGATACCTTATATGATGGAATATGTTGCGGACAGTGGCAGATGGGCTCTGGGGCGCTGGCGCGCTCCCGCCAGCTCAGCTGGAGAAGTTCAGAAAAAAGTGACCCGCTCAGTGCATGGGCGCAATGCTCCCCAGACATACGCCAAATCACTTCATCAGCATGGATTATGATCACTCATATGAAAGAATGTGTTGTAGACCGTGGGAGATGAGCTCTAGGGAGCAGGCGCGCTCCCGCCAGCTCAGCTGGAGAAGGTCAGAAAAAAGTGACCTACAAAGTGCATGGGCGCAATGCTCCCCAGACATACGCCAAATCACTTCATCAGCATAAATTATGATCACTCATATGAAAGAATATGTTGTGGGCCGTGGCAGCTGAGCTCTAGGGAGCAGGCGCGCTCCCGCCAGCTCAGCTGGAGAAGGTCAGAAAAAAGTGACCTACAAAGTGCATGGGCGCAATGCTCCCCAGACATACGCCAAATCACTTCATCAGCATGAATTATGATCACTCATATGAAAGAATATGTTGTGGACCGTGGGAGATGAACTCTAGGGAGCAGGCGCGCTCCCGCCAGCTCAGCTGGAGAAGGTCAGAAAAAAGTGACCTACACAGTGCATGGGCGCAATGCTCCCCAGACATACGCCAAATCACTTCATCAGCATGGATTATGATCACTCATATGAAAGAATGTGTTGTAGACCGTGGGAGATGAGCTCTAGGGAGCAGGCGCGCTCCCGCCAGCTCAGCTGGAGAAGGTCAGAAAAAAGTGACCTACAAAGTGCATGGGCGCAATGCTCCCCAGACATACGCCAAATCACTTCATCAGCATGGATTATGATCACTCATATGAAAGAATATGTTGTGGGCCGTGGCAGCTGAGCTCTAGGGAGCAGGCGCGCTCCCGCCAGCTCAGCTGAAAAAGGACAGAAAAAAGTGACCTACTCATTACATGAGCCCAATGGCCCCAGACACATGCCAAGGACTTCATCAGCGTATATTATGATCCCTTATATGATGGAATATGTTGCGGACAGTGGCAGATGGGCTCTGGGGCGCTGGCGCGCTCCCGCCAGCTCAGCTGGAGAAGTTCAGAAAAAAGTGACCTACTCAGTGCATGGGCGCAATGCTCCCCAGACATACGCCAAATCACTTCATCAGCATGGATTATGATCACTCATATGAAAGAATATGTTGTGGGCCGTGGAGATGAGCTCTAGGGAGCAGGCGCGCTCCCGCCAGCTCAGCTGGAGAAGGTCAGAAAAAAGTGACCTACTCAGTGCATGGGCGCAATGCTCCCCAGACATATGCCAAATCACTTCATCAGCATTATTATGATCACTCATATGAAAGAATATGTTGTGGACCGTGGCAGATGAGCTCTAGGGAGCAGGCGCGCTCCCGCCAGCTCAGCTGGAGAAGGTCAGAAAAAAGTGACCTACTCAGTGCATGGGCGCAATGCTCCCCAGACATACGCCAAATCACTTCATCAGCATGGATTATGATCACTCATATGAAAGAATATGTTGTGGACCGTGGGAGATGAGCTCTAGGGAGCAGGCGCGCTCCCGCCAGCTCAGCTGGAGAAGGTCAGAAAAAAGTGACCTACACAGTGCATGGGCGCAATGCTCCCCAGACATACGCCAAATCACTTCATCAGCATGGATTATGATCACTCATATGAAAGAATATGTTGTGGACCGTGGCAGATGAGCTCTAGGGAGCAGGCGCGCTCCCGCCAGCTCAGCTGGAGAAGGTCAGAAAAAAGTGACCTACTCAGTGCATGGGCGCAATGCTCCCCAGACACATGCCAAATCACTTCATCAGCATATATTATGATCACTTATATGAAAGAATATGTTGTGGACCGTGGCAGATGAGCTCTAGGGAGCAGGCGCGCTCCCGCCAGCTCAGCTGGAGAAGGTCAGAAAAAAGTGACCTACTCAGTGCATGGGCGCAATGCTCCCCAGACATACGCCAAATCACTTCATCAGCATGGATTATGATCACTCATATGAAAGAATATGTTGTGGACCGTGGCAGATGAGCTCTAGGGAGCAGGCGCGCTCCCGCCAGCTCAGCTGGAGAAGGTCAGAAAAAAGTGACCTACAAAGTGCATGGGCGCAATGCTCCCCAGACATACGCCAAATCACTTCATCAGCATAAATTATGATCACTCATATGAAAGAATATGTTGTGGACCGTGGGAGATGAGCTCTAGGGAGCAGGCGCGCTCCCGCCAGCTCAGCTGGAGAAGGTCAGAAAAAAGTGACCTACACAGTGCATGGGCGCAATGCTCCCCAGACATACGCCAAATCACTTCATCAGCATGGATTATGATCACTCATATGAAAGAATATGTTGTGGACCGTGGGAGATGAGCTCTAGGGAGCAGGCGCGCTCCCGCCAGCTCAGCTGGAGAAGGTCAGAAAAAAGTGACCTACAAAGTGCATGGGCGCAATGCTCCCCAGACATACGCCAAATCACTTCATCAGCATGGATTATGATCACTCATATGAAAGAATATGTTGTGGGCCGTGGCAGCTGAGCTCTAGGGAGCAGGCGCGCTCCCGCCAGCTCAGCTGGAAAAGGTCAGAAAAAAGTGACCTACTCATTGCATGGGCGCAATGGCCCCAGACACATGCCAAGGACTTCATCAGCGTATATTATGATCCCTTATATGATGGAATATGTTGCGGACAGTGGCAGATGGGCTCTGGGAGCAGGCGCGCTCCCGCCAGCTCAGCTGGAGAAGGTCAGAAAAAAGTGACCTACACAGTGCATGGGCGCAATGCTCCCCAGACATACGCCAAATCACTTCATCAGCATGGATTATGATCACTCATATGAAAGAATATGTTGTGGACCGTGGGAGATGAGCTCTAGGGAGCAGGCGCGCTCCCGCCAGCTCAGCTGGAGAAGGTCAGAAAAAAGTGACCTACACAGTGCATGGGCGCAATGCTCCCCAGACATATGCGAAATCACTTCATCAGCATGGATTATGATCACTCATATGAAAGAATATGTTGTGGGCCGTGGCAGCTGAGCTCTAGGGAGCAGGCGCGCTCCCGCCAGCTCAGCTGAAAAAGGACAGAAAAAAGTGACCTACTCATTACATGAGCCCAATGCCCCAGACACATGCCAAGGACTTCATCAGCGTATATTATGATCCCTTATATGATGGAATATGTTGCGGACAGTGGCAGATGGGCTCTGGGGCGCTGGCGCGCTCCCGCCAGCTCAGCTGGAGAAGTTCAGAAAAAAGTGACCTACTCAGTGCATGGGCGCAATGCTCCCCAGACATACGCCAAATCACTTCATCAGCATGGATTATGATCACTCATATGAAAGAATGTGTTGTAGACCGTGGGAGATGAGCTCTAGGGAGCAGGCGCGCTCCCGCCAGCTCAGCTGGAGAAGGTCAGAAAAAAGTGACCTACAAAGTGCATGGGCGCAATGCTCCCCAGACATACGCCAAATCACTTCATCAGCATAAATTATGATCACTCATATGAAAGAATATGTTGTGGGCCGTGGCAGCTGAGCTCTAGGGAGCAGGCGCGCTCCCGCCAGCTCAGCTGAAAAAGGACAGAAAAAAGTGACCTACTCATTACATGAGCCAATGGCCCCAGACACATGCCAAGGACTTCATCAGCGTATATTATGATCCCTTATATGATGGAATATGTTGCGGACAGTGGCAGATGGGCTCTGGGGCGCTGGCGCGCTCCCGCCAGCTCAGCTGGAGAAGTTCAGAAAAAAGTGACCTACTCAGTGCATGGGCGCAATGCTCCCCAGACATACGCCAAATCACTTCATCAGCATGGATTATGATCACTCATATGAAAGAATATGTTGTGGACCGTGGGAGATGAGCTCTAGGGAGCAGGCGCGCTCCCGCCAGCTCAGCTGGAGAAGGTCAGAAAAAAGTGACCTACACAGTGCATGGGCGCAATGCTCCCCAGCCATATGCGAAATCACTTCATCAGCATGGATTATGATCACTGATATGAAAGAATATGTTGTGGGCCGTGGCAGCTGAGCTCTAGGGAGCAGGCGCGCTCCCGCCAGCTCAGCTGAAAAAGGACAGAAAAAAGTGACCTACTCATTACATGAGCCCAATGGCCCCAGACACATGCCAAGGACTTCATCAGCGTATATTATGATCCCTTATATGATGGAATATGTTGCGGACAGTGGCAGATGGGCTCTGGGGCGCTGGCGCGCTCCCGCCAGCTCAGCTGGAGAAGTTCAGAAAAAAGTGACCTACTCAGTGCATGGGCGCAATGCTCCCCAGACATACGCCAAATCACTTCATCAGCATGGATTATGATCACTCATATGAAAGAATGTGTTGTAGACCGTGGGAGATGAGCTCTAGGGAGCAGGCGCGCTCCCGCCAGCTCAGCTGGAGAAGGTCAGAAAAAAGTGACCAACAAAGTGCATGGGCGCAATGCTCCCCAGACATACGCCAAATCACTTCATCCGCATAAATTATGATCACTCATATGAAAGAATATGTTGTGGGCCGTGGGAGATGAGCTCTAGGGAGCAGGCGCGCTCCCGCCAGCTCAGCTGGAGAAGGTCAGAAAAAAGTGACCTACACAGTGCATGGGCGCAATGCTCCCCAGACATACGCCAAATCACTTCATCAGCATGGATTATGATCACTCATATGAAAGAATATGTTGTGGACCGTGGGAGATGAGCTCTAGGGAGCAGGCGCGCTCCCGCCAGCTCAGCTGGAGAAGGTCAGAAAAAAGTGACCTACAAAGTGCATGGGCGCAATGCTCCCCAGACATACGCCAAATCACTTCATCAGCATGGATTATGATCACTCATATGAAAGAATATGTTGTGGGCCGTGGCAGCTGAGCTCTAGGGAGCAGGCGCGCTCCCGCCAGCTCAGCTGGAGAAGGTCAGAAAAAAGTGACCTACACAGTGCATGGGCGCAATGCTCCCCAGACATACGCCAAATCACTTCATCAGCATGAATTATGATCACTCATATGAAAGAATATGTTGTGGACCGTGGGAGATGAGCTCTAGGGAGCAGGCGCGCTCCCGCCAGCTCAGCTGGAGAAGGTCAGAAAAAAGTGACCTACACAGTGCATGGGCGCAATGCTCCCCAGACATACGCCAAATCACTTCATCAGCATGGATTATGATCACTCATATGAAAGAATATGTTGTGGACCGTGGGAGATGAGCTCTAGGGAGCAGGCGCGCTCCCGCCAGCTCAGCTGGAGAAGGTCAGAAAAAAGTGACCTACACAGTGCATGGGCGCAATGCTCCCCAGACATACGCCAAATCACTTCATCAGCATGATTATGATCACTCATATGAAAGAATATGTTGTGGACCGTGGGAGATGAGCTCTAGGGAGCAGGCGCGCTCCCGCCAGCTCAGCTGGAGAAGGTCAGAAAAAAGTGACCTACACAGTGCATGGGCGCAATGCTCCCCAGACATACGCCAAATCACTTCATCAGCATGGATTATGATCACTCATATGAAAGAATATGTTGTGGGCCGTGGCAGATGAGCTCTAGGGAGCAGGCGCGCTCCCGCCAGCTCAGCTGGAGAAGGTCAGAAAAAAGTGACCTACACAGTGCATGGGCGCAATGCTCCCCAGACATACGCCAAATCACTTCATCAGCATGGATTATGATCACTCATATGAAAGAATATGTTGTGGACCGTGGGAGATGAGCTCTAGGGAGCAGGCGCGCTCCCGCCAGCTCAGCTGGAGAAGGTCAGAAAAAAGTGACCTACAAAGTGCATGGGCGCAATGCTCCCCAGACATACGCCAAATCACTTCATCAGCATAAATTATGATCACTCATATGAAAGAATATGTTGTGGGCCGTGGCAGCTGAGCTCTAGGGAGCAGGCGCGCTCCCGCCAGCTCAGCTGAAAAAGGACAGAAAAAAGTGACCTACTCATTACATGAGCCCAATGGCCCCAGACACATGCCAAGGACTTCATCAGCGTATATTATGATCCCTTATATGATGGAATATGTTGCGGACAGTGGCAGATGGGCTCTGGGGCGCTGGCGCGCTCCCGCCAGCTCAGCTGGAGAAGTTCAGAAAAAAGTGACCTACTCAGTGCATGGGCGCAATGCTCCCCAGACATACGCCAAATCACTTCATCAGCATGGATTATGATCACTCATATGAAAGAATATGTTGTGGGCCGTGGCAGCTGAGCTCTAGGGAGCAGGCGCGCTCCCGCCAGCTCAGCTGAAAAAGGTCAGAAAAAAGTGACCTACTCATTGCATGAGCCCAATGGCCCCAGACACATGCCAAGGACTTCATCAGCGTATATTATGATCCTTATATGATGGAATATGTTGCGGACAGTGGCAGATGGCTCTGGGGCGCAGGCGCGCTCCCGCCAGCTCAGCTGGAGAAGTCAGAAAAAAGTGACCTACTCAGTGCATGGGCGCAATGCTCCCCAGACATACGCCAAATCACTTCATCAGCATGGATTATGATCACTCATATGAAAGAATATGTTGTGGACCGTGGGAGATGAACTCTAGGGAGCAGGCGCGCTCCCGCCAGCTCAGCTGGAGAAGGTCAGAAAAAAGTGACCTACACAGTGCATGGGCGCAATGCTCCCCAGACATACGCCAAATCACTTCATCAGCATGGATTATGATCACTCATATGAAAGAATATGTTGTGGGCCGTGGCAGCTGAGCTCTAGGGAGCAGGCGCGCTCCCGCCAGCTCAGCTGGAGAAGGTCAGAAAAAAGTGACCTACAAAGTGCATGGGCGCAATGCTCCCCAGACATACGCCAAATCACTTCATCAGCATGGATTATGATCACTCATATGAAAGAATATGTTGTGGACCGTGGCAGATGAGCTCTAGGGAGCAGGCGCGCTCCCGCCAGCTCAGCTGGAGAAGGTCAGAAAAAAGTGACCTACACAGTGCATGGGCGCAATGCTCCCCAGACATATGCCAAATCACTTCATCAGCATGGATTATGATCACTCATATGAAAGAATATGTTGTGGGCCGTGGCAGATGAGCTCTAGGGAGCAGGCGCGCTCCCGCCAGCTCAGCTGGAGAAGGTCAGAAAAAAGTGACCTACAAAGTGCATGGGCGCAATGCTCCCCAGACATACGCCAAATCACTTCATCAGCATGGATTATGATCACTCATATGAAAGAATATGTTGTGGACCGTGGGAGATGAGCTCTAGGGAGCAGGCGCGCTCCCGCCAGCTCAGCTGGAGAAGGTCAGAAAAAAGTGACCTACACAGTGCATGGGCGCAATGCTCCCCAGACATACGCCAAATCACTTCATCAGCATGGATTATGATCACTCATATGAAAGAATATGTTGTGGACCGTGGGAGATGAGCTCTAGGGAGCAGGCGCGCTCCCGCCAGCTCAGCTGGAGAAGGTCAGAAAAAAGTGACCTACACAGTGCATGGGCGCAATGCTCCCCAGACATACGCCAAATCACTTCATCAGCATGGATTATGATCACTCATATGAAAGAATATGTTGTGGGCCGTGGCAGATGAGCTCTAGGGAGCAGGCGCGCTCCCGCCAGCTCAGCTGGAGAAGGTCAGAAAAAAGTGACCTACACAGTGCATGGGCGCAATGCTCCCCAGACATACGCCAAATCACTTCATCAGCATGGATTATGATCACTCATATGAAAGAATATGTTGTGGACCGTGGGAGATGAGCTCTAGGGAGCAGGCGCGCTCCCGCCAGCTCAGCTGGAGAAGGTCAGAAAAAAGTGACCTACACAGTGCATGGGCGCAATGCTCCCCAGACATACGCCAAATCACTTCATCAGCATGGATTATGATCACTCATATGAAAGAATATGTTGTGGGCCGTGGCAGCTGAGCTCTAGGGAGCAGGCGCGCTCCCGCCAGCTCAGCTGAAAAAGGACAGAAAAAAGTGACCTACTCATTACATGAGCCAATGGCCCCAGACACATGCAAAGGACTTCATCAGCGTATATTATGATCCCTTATATGATGGAATATGTTGCGGACAGTGGCAGATGGGCTCTGGGCGCTGGCGCGCTCCCGCCAGCTCAGCTGGAGAAGTCAGAAAAAAGTGACCTACTCAGTGCATGGGCGCAATGCTCCCCAGACATACGCCAAATCACTTCATCAGCATGGATTATGATCACTCATATGAAAGAATATGTTGTGGACCGTGGGAGATGAGCTCTAGGGAGCAGGCGCGCTCCCGCCAGCTCAGCTGGAGAAGGTCAGAAAAAAGTGACCTACTCAGTGCATGGGCGCAATGCTCCCCAGACATACGCCAAATCACTTCATCAGCATGGATTATGATCACTCATATGAAAGAATATGTTGTGGACCGTGGGAGATGAGCTCTAGGGAGCAGGCGCGCTCCCGCCAGCTCAGCTGGAGAAGGTCAGAAAAAAGTGACCTACAAAGTGCATGGGCGCAATGCTCCCCAGACATACGCCAAATCACTTCATCAGCATAAATTATGATCACTCATATGAAAAAATATGTTGTGGACCGTGGGAGATGAGCTCTAGGGAGCAGGCGCGCTCCCGCCAGCTCAGCTGGAGAAGGTCAGAAAAAAGTGACCTACACAGTGCATGGGCGCAATGCTCCCCAGACATACGCCAAATCACTTCATCAGCATGGATTATGATCACTCATATGAAAGAATATGTTGTAGACCGTGGGAGATGAGCTCTAGGGAGCAGGCGCGCTCCCGCCAGCTCAGCTGGAGAAGGTCAGAAAAAAGTGACCTACAAAGTGCATGGGCGCAATGCTCCCCAGACATACGCCAAATCACTTCATCAGCATAATTATGATCACTCATATGAAAGAATATGTTGTGGGCCGTGGCAGCTGAGCTCTAGGGAGCAGGCGCGCTCCCGCCAGCTCAGCTGAAAAAGGACAGAAAAAAGTGACCTACTCATTACATGAGCCCAATGGCCCCAGACATATGCCAAGGACTTCATCAGCGTATATTATGATCCCTTATATGATGGAATATGTTGCGGACAGTGGCAGATGGGCTCTGGGGCGCTGGCGCGCTCCCGCCAGCTCAGCTGGAGAAGTTCAGAAAAAAGTGACCTACTCAGTGCATGGGCGCAATGCTCCCCAGACATACGCCAAATCACTTCATCAGCATGGATTATGATCACTCATATGAAAGAATATGTTGTGGACCGTGGGAGATGAGCTCTAGGGAGCAGGCGCGCTCCCGCCAGCTCAGCTGGAGAAGGTCAGAAAAAAGTGACCTACTCAGTGCATGGGCGCAATGCTCCCCAGACATACGCCAAATCACTTCATCAGCATGGATTATGATCACTCATATGAAAGAATATGTTGTGGACCGTGGGAGATGAGCTCTAGGGAGCAGGCGCGCTCCCGCCAGCTCAGCTGGAGAAGGTCAGAAAAAAGTGACCTACAAAGTGCATGGGCGCAATGCTCCCCAGACATACGCCAAATCACTTCATCAGCATGGATTATGATCACTCATATGAAAGAATATGTTGTGGACCGTGGGAGATGAGCTCTAGGGAGCAGGCGCGCTCCCGCCAGCTCAGCTGGAGAAGGTCAGAAAAAAGTGACCTACAAAGTGCATGGGCGCAATGCTCCCCAGACATACGCCAAATCACTTCATCAGCATGGATTATGATCACTCATATGAAAGAATATGTTGTGGGCCGTGGCAGATGAGCTCTAGGGAGCAGGCGCGCTCCCGCCAGCTCAGCTGGAGAAGGTCAGAAAAAAGTGACCTACACAGTGCATGGGCGCAATGCTCCCCAGACATACGCCAAATCACTTCATCAGCATGGATTATGATCACTCATATGAAAGAATATGTTGTGGACCGTGGCAGATGAGCTCTAGGGAGCAGGCGCGCTCCCGCCAGCTCAGCTGGAGAAGGTCAGAAAAAAGTGACCTACACAGTGCATGGGCGCAATGCTCCCCAGACATATGCCAAATCACTTCATCAGCATGGATTATGATCACTCATATGAAAGAATATGTTGTGGACCGTGGGAGATGAACTCTAGGGAGCAGGCGCGCTCCCGCCAGCTCAGCTGGAGAAGGTCAGAAAAAAGTGACCTACACAGTGCATGGGCGCAATGCTCCCCAGACATACGCCAAATCACTTCATCAGCATGGATTATGATCACTCATATGAAAGAATATGTTGTGGGCCGTGGCAGATGAGCTCTAGGGAGCAGGCGCGCTCCCGCCAGCTCAGCTGGAGAAGGTCAGAAAAAAGTGACCTACACAGTGCATGGGCGCAATGCTCCCCAGACATACGCCAAATCACTTCATCAGCATGAATTATGATCACTCATATGAAAGAATATGTTGTGGACCGTGGCAGATGAGCTCTAGGGAGCAGGCGCGCTCCCGCCAGCTCAGCTGAAAAAGGACAGAAAAAAGTGACCTACTCATTGCATGGGCCAATGGCCCCAGACACATGCCAAGGACTTCATCAGCGTATATTATGATCCTTATATGAAAGAATATGTTGCGGACCGTGGCAGATGGGCTCTGGGAGCAGGCGCGCTCCCGCCAGCTCAGCTGGAGAAGTTCAGAAAAAAGTGACCTACTCAGTGCATGGGCGCAATGCTCCCCAGACATACGCCAAATCACTTCATCAGCATGGATTATGATCACTCATATGAAAGAATGTGTTGTAGACCGTGGGAGATGAGCTCTAGGGAGCAGGCGCGCTCCCGCCAGCTCAGCTGGAGAAGGTCAGAAAAAAGTGACCTACAAAGTGCATGGGCGCAATGCTCCCCAGACATACGCCAAATCACTTCATCAGCATAAATTATGATCACTCATATGAAAAAATATGTTGTGGACCGTGGCAGATGAGCTCTAGGGAGCAGGCGCGCTCCCGCCAGCTCAGCTGGAGAAGGTCAGAAAAAAGTGACCTACACAGTGCATGGGCGCAATGCTCCCCAGACATACGCCAAATCACTTCATCAGCATGGATTATGATCACTCATATGAAAGAATATGTTGTGGACCGTGGGAGATGAGCTCTAGGGAGCAGGCGCGCTCCCGCCAGCTCAGCTGGAGAAGGTCAGAAAAAAGTGACCTACAAAGTGCATGGGCGCAATGCTCCCCAGACATACGCCAAATCACTTCATCAGCATGGATTATGATCACTCATATGAAAGAATATGTTGTGGACCGTGGCAGATGAGCTCTAGGGAGCAGGCGCGCTCCCGCCAGCTCAGCTGGAGAAGGTCAGAAAAAAGTGACCTACACAGTGCATGGGCGCAATGCTCCCCAGACATACGCCAAATCACTTCATCAGCATGATTATGATCACTCATATGAAAGAATATGTTGTGGACCGTGGGAGATGAGCTCTAGGGAGCAGGCGCGCTCCCGCCAGCTCAGCTGGAGAAGGTCAGAAAAAAGTGACCTACACAGTGCATGGGCGCAATGCTCCCCAGACATATGCCAAATCACTTCATCAGCATGGATTATGATCACTCATATGAAAGAATATGTTGTGGACCGTGGGAGATGAGCTCTAGGGAGCAGGCGCGCTCCCGCCAGCTCAGCTGGAGAAGGTCAGAAAAAAGTGACCTACACAGTGCATGGGCGCAATGCTCCCCAGACATACGCCAAATCACTTCATCAGCATGAATTATGATCACTCATATGAAAGAATATGTTGTGGACCGTGGGAGATGAGCTCTAGGGAGCAGGCGCGCTCCCGCCAGCTCAGCTGGAGAAGGTCAGAAAAAAGTGACCTACACAGTGCATGGGCGCAATGCTCCCCAGACACATGCCAAGGACTTCATCAGCGTATATTATGATCCCTATATGAGGAATATGTTGCGGACAGTGGCAGATGGGCTCTGGCGCTGGCGCGCTCCCGCCAGCTCAGCTGGAGAAGTTCAGAAAAAAGTGACCTACTCAGTGCATGGGCGCAATGCTCCCCAGACATACGCCAAATCACTTCATCAGCATGGATTATGATCACTCATATGAAAGAATATGTTGTGGGCCGTGGCAGCTGAGCTCTAGGGAGCAGGCGCGCTCCCGCCAGCTCAGCTGAAAAAGGACAGAAAAAAGTGACCTACTCATTACATGAGCCCAATGGCCCCAGACACATGCCAAGGACTTCATCAGCGTATATTATGATCCCTTATATGATGGAATATGTTGCGGACAGTGGCAGATGGGCTCTGGGGCGCTGGCGCGCTTCCGCCAGCTCAGCTGGAGAAGCAGAAAAAAGTGACCTACTCAGTGCATGGGCGCAATGCTCCCAGACATACGCCAAATCACTTCATCAGCATGAATTATGATCTCATATGAAAGAATATGTTGTGGACCGTGGGAGATGAACTCTAGGGAGCAGGCGCGCTCCCGCCAGCTCAGCTGGAGAAGGTCAGAAAAAATTGACCTACATAGTGCATGGGCGCAATGCTCCCCAGCCATATGCGAAATCACTTCATCAGCATGGACTTATGATCACTGATATGAAAGAATATGTTGTGGCCGTGGCAGCTGAGCTCTAGGGAGCAGGCGCGCTCCCGCCAGCTCAGCTGGAGAAAGGTCAGAAAAAAGTGACCTACAAAGTGCATGGGCGCAATGCTCCCCAGACATACGCCGAATCACTTCATCAGCATAATTATGATCACTCATATGAAAGAATATGTTGTGGACCGTGGGAGATGAACTCTAGGGAGCAGGCGCGCTCCCGCCAGCTCAGCTGGAGAAGGTCAGAAAAAATTGACCTACATAGTGCATGGGCGCAATGCTCCCCAGCCATATGCGAAATCACTTCATCAGCATGGACTATGATCACTGATATGAAAGAATATGTGTGGGGCCGTGGCAGCTGAGCTCTAGGGAGCAGGCGCGCTCCGCCAGCTCAGCTGGAGAAGGTCAGAAAAAAGTGACCTACAAAGTGCATGGGCGCAATGCTCCCCAGACATACGCCGAATCACTTCATCAGCATAAATTATGATCACTCATATGAAAGAATATGTTGTGGACCGTGGGAGATGAACTCTAGGGAGCAGGCGCGCTCCCGCCAGCTCAGCTGGAGAAGGTCAGAAAAATTGACCTACACAGTGCATGGGCGCAATGCTCCCCAGCCATATGCGAAATCACTTCATCAGCATGGATTATGATCACTCATATGAAAGAATATGTTGTGGACCGTGGGAGATGACTCTAGGGAGCAGGCGCGCTCCCGCCAGCTCAGCTGGAGAAGGTCAGAAAAAATTGACCTACACAGTGCATGGGCGCAATGCTCCCCAGCCATATGCGAAATCACTTCATCAGCATGTATTATGATCACTGATATGAAAGAATATGTTGTGGCCGTGGCAGCTGAGCTCTAGGGAGCAGGCACGCTCCCGCCAGCTAAGCTGGAGAAGGTCAGAAAAAAGTGACCTACACAGTGCATGGGCGCAATGCTCCCCAGACATACGCCGAATCACTTCATCAGCATGAATTATGATCACTCATATGAAAGAATATGTTGTGGACCGTGGGAGATGAACTCTAGGGAGCAGGCGCGCTCCCGCCAGCTCAGCTGGAGAAGGTCAGAAAAAACTGACCTACACATAGTGCATGGGCGCAATGCTCCCCAGCCATATGCGAAATCACTTCATCAGCATGGACTATGATCACTCATATGAAAGAATATGTTGTGGCCGTGGCAGCTGAGCTCTAGGGAGCAGGCGCGCTCCCGCCAGCTCAGCTGAAAAAGGACAGAAAAAAGTTACCTACTCATTACATGAGCCCAATGGCCCCAGACACATGCAAAGGACTTCATCAGCGTATATTATGATCCCTATATGATGGAATATGTTGCGGACAGTGGCAGATGGGCTCTGGGGCGCTGGCGCGCTTCCGCCAGCTCAGCTGGAGAAGCAGAAAAAAGTGACCTACTCAGTGCATGGGCGCAATGCTCCCCAGACATACGCCAAATCACTTCATCAGCATGAATTATGATCACTCATATGAAAGAATATGTGTTGTGGACCGTGGGAGATGAACTCTAGGGAGCAGGCGCGCTCCCGCCAGCTCAGCTGGAGAAGTTCAGAAAAAAAGTGACCCGCTCAGTGCATGGGCGCAATGCTCCCCAGACATACGCCAAATCACTTCATCAGCATGGATTATGATCACTCATATGAAAGAATGTGTTGTGGGACCGTGGCAGATGAGCTCTAGGGAGCAGGCGCGCTCCCGCCAGCTCAGCTGGAGAAGGTCAGAAAAAAGTGACCTACAAAGTGCATGGCGCAATGCTCCCCAGACATACGCCAAATCACTTCATCAGCATAAATTATGATCACTCATATTAAAAAAAATGTTGTGGACCGTGGGAGATGAACTCTAGGGAGCAGGCGCGCGCTCCCGCCAGCTCAGCAGGAGAAGGTCAGAAAAAAGTGACCTACACAGTGCATGGGCGCAATGCTCCCAGACATACGCCAAATCACTTCATCAGCATGGATTATGATCACTCATATGAAAGAATGTGTTGTAGACCGTGGGAGATGAGCTCTAGGGAGCAGGCGCGCTCCCGCCAGCTCAGCTGGAGAAGGTCAGAAAAAAGTGACCTACAAAGTGCATGGGCGCAATGCTCCCCAGACATACGCCAAATCACTTCATCAGCATGGATTATGATCACTCATATGAAAGAATATGTTGTGGGCCGTGGCAGCTGAGCTCTAGGGAGCAGGCGCGCTCCTGCCACCTCAGCTGAAAAAGGACAGAAAAAAGTGACCTACTCATTACATGAGCCCAATGGCCCCAGACATATGCCAAGGACTTCATCAGCGTATATTATGATCCCTATATGATGGAATATGTTGCGGACAGTGGCAGATGGGCTCTGGGGCGCTGGCGCGCTTCCGCCAGCTTAGCTGGAGAAGTTCAGAAAAAAGTGACCTACTCAGTGCATGGGCGCAATGCTCCCCAGACATACGCCAAATCACTTCATCAGCATGGATTATGATCACTCATATGAAAGATTATGGTGTGGACCGTGGGAGATGAGCTCTAGGGAGCAGGCGCGCTCCCGCCAGCTCAGCTGGAGAAGGTCAGAAAAAAGTGACCTACTCGTGCATGGGCGCAATGCTCCCCAGACATACGCCAAATCACTTCATCAGCATGGATTATGATCACTCATATGAAAGAATATGTTGTGGACCGTGGGAGATGAACTCTAGGGAGCAGGCGCGCTCCCGCCAGCTCAGCTGGAGAAGGTCAGAAAAAAGTGACCTACAAAGTGCATGGGCGCAATGCTCCCCAGACATACGCCAAATCACTTCATCAGCATGGATTTATGATCACTCATATGAAAGAATGTGTTGTGGACCGTGGGAGATGAGCTCTAGGGAGCAGGCGCGCTCCCGCCAGCTCAGCTGGAGAAGGTCAAAAAAAAGTGACCTACAAAGTGCATGGGCGCAATGCTCCCCAGACATACGCCAAATCACTTCATCAGCATGGATTATAATCACTCATATGAAAGAATATGTTGTGGGCCGTGGCAGATGAGCTCTAGGGAGCAGGCGCGCTCCCGCCAGCTCAGCTGGAGAAGGTCAGAAAAAAGTGACCTACACAGTGCATGGGCGCAATGCTCCCCAGACATACGCCAATCACTTCATCAGCATGAATTATGATCACTCATATGAAAGAATATGTTGTGGACGTGGGAGATGAACTCTAGGGAGCAGGCGCGCTCCCGCCAGCTCAGCTGGAGAAGGTCAGAAAAAATGACCTACAAGTGCATGGGCGCAATGCTCCCCAGCCATATGCGAAATCACTTCATCAGCATGGATTATGATCACTCATATGAAAGAATATGTTGTGGACCGTGGGAGATGAACTCTAGGGAGCAGGCGCGCTCCGCCAGCTCAGCTGGAGAAGGTCAGAAAAAATTGACCTACAGTGCATGGGCGCAATGCTCCCCAGCCATATGCGAAATCACTTCATCAGCATGTATTATTATCACTGATATGAAAGAATATGTTGTGGGCCGTGGCAGCTGAGCTCTAGGGAGCAGGCGCGCTCCCGCCAGCTCAGCTGGAGAAAGGTCAGAAAAAAGTGACCTACACAGTGCATGGGCGCAATGCTCCCCAGACATACGCCGAATCACTTCATCAGCATGAATTATGATCACTCATATGAAAGAATATGTTGTGGACCGTGGGAGATGAACTCTAGGGAGCAGGCGCGCTCCCGCCAGCTCAGCTGAAAAGGACAGAAAAAAGTGACCTACTCATTACATGAGCCCAATGGCCAGACACATACCAGGACTTCATCAGCGTATATTATGATCCCTTATATGATGGAATATGTTGCGGACAGGACGTGGCAGATGGGCTCTGGGGCGCTGGCGCGCTCCCGCCAGCTCAGCTGGAGAAGTTCAGAAAAAAGTGACCCGCTCAGTGCATGGGCGCAATGCTCCCCAGACATACGCCAAATCACTTCATCAGCATGGATTATGATCACTCATATGAAAGAATGTGTTGTAGACCGTGGGAGATGAGCTCTAGGGAGCAGGCGCGCTCCCGCCAGCTCAGCTGGAGAAGGTCAGAAAAAAGTGACCTACAAAGTGCATGGGCGCAATGCTCCCCAGACATACGCCAAATCACTTCATCAGCATAAATTATGATCACTCATATTAAAAAAAATGTTGTGGACCGTGGGAGATGAACTCTAGGGAGCAGGCGCGCTCCCGCCAGCTCAGCAGGAGAAGGTCAGAAAAAAGTGACCTACACAGTGCATGGGCGCAATGCTCCCCAGACATACGCCAAATCACTTCATCAGCATGGATTATGATCACTCATATGAAAGCATGTGTTGTAGACCGTGGGAGATGAGCTCTAGGGAGCAGGCGCGCTCCCGCCAGCTCAGCTGGAGAAGGTCAAAAAAAAGTGACCTACAAAGTGCATGGCGCAATGCTCCCAGACATACGCCAAATCACTTCATCAGCATGGATTATAATCACTCATATGAAAGAATATGTTGTGGCCGTGGCAGCTGAGCTCTAGGGAGCAGGCGCGCTCCCGCCAGCTAAGCTGGAGAAGGTCAGAAAAAAGTGACCTACACAGTGCATGGGCGCAATGCTCCCAGACATACGCCGAATCACTTCATCAGCATGAATTATGATCACTCATATGAAAGAATATGTTGTGGACCGTGGGAAATGAACTCTAGGGAGCAGGCGCGCTCCCGCCAGCTCAGCTGGAGAAGGTCAGAAAAAATTGACCTACACAGTGCATGGGCGCAATGCTCCCCAGCCATATGCGAAATCACTTCATCAGCATGGATTATGATCACTCATATGAAAGAATATGTTGTGGACCGTGGGAGATGAACTCTAGGGAGCAGGCGCGCTCCCGCCAGCTCAGCTGGAGAAGGTCAGAAAAAAAGTGACCTACACAGTGCATGGCGCAATGCTCCCCAGACATACGCCAAATCACTTCATCAGCATGAATTATGATCACTCATATGAAAGAATATGTTGTGGACCGTGGGAGATGAACTCTAGGGAGCAGGCGCGCTCCCGCCAGCTCAGCTGGAGAAGGTCAGAAAAAATTGACCTACACAGTGCATGGGCGCAATGCTCCCCAGCCATATGCGAAATCACTTCATCAGCATGTATTATTATCACTGATATGAAAGATATGTTGTGGGCCGTGGCAGCTGAGCTCTAGGGAGCAGGCACGCTCCCGCCAGCTAAGCTGGAGAAGGTCAGAAAAAAGTGATCTACACAGTGCATGGCGCAATGCTCCCCAGACATACGCCAAATCACTTCATCAGCATGGATTATGATCACTCATATGAAAGAATGTGTTGTAGACCGTGGAGATGAGCTCTAGGAAGCAGGCGCGCTCCCGCCAGCTCAGCTGGAGAAGGTCAGAAAAAGTGACCAACCAAAGCATATGGGCGCAATGCTCCCCAGACATACGCCAAATCACTTCATCCGCATGGATTATGATCACTCATATGAAAGAATATGTTGTGGGCCGTGGCAGCTGAGCTCTAGGGAGCAGGCGCGCTCCCGCCAGCTCAGCTGAAAAAGGACAGAAAAAAGTGACCTACTCATTACATGAGCCCAATGCCCCAGACACATGCCAAGGACTTCATCAGCGTTAGGGGTTAGGGGTTAGGGTTAGGGGTTAGGGGTTAGGGGTTAGGGGTTAGGGGT
>UNSF01000058.1:0-72734 GCA_900538255.1 Ulva mutabilis | reverse complement strand
CAATGCTCCCCAGCCATTGCGAAATCACTTCATCAGCATGGATTATGATCACTGATATGAAAGAATATGTTGTGGGCCGTGGCAGCTGAGCTCTAGGGAGCAGGCGCGCTCCCGCCAGCTCAGCTGAAAAGGACAGAAAAAGTGACCTACTCATTACATGAGCCCAATGGCCCCAGACACATGCAAGGACTTCATCAGCGTATAATATGATTCCTTATATGATGGAATATGTTGCGGACAGTGGCAGATGGGCTCGGGGCGCTGGCGCGCTCCCGCCAGCTCAGCTGGCGAAGTTCAGAAAAAAGTGACCTACTCAGTGCATGGGCGCAATGCTCCCCAGACATACGCCAAATCACTTCATCAGCATGGATTATGATCACTCATATGAAAGAATATGTTGTGGACCGTGGGAGATGAACTCTATGTCGTAATTCAGTAGACCGTAGCCCGTAGGCACTGTGGGATCTAAGCATGGCGTAGCCGTGCGCAGGGGTCGCGCTGTCACATACCTGGCTGGTGTACAGGCCTCCGCTGTGACAGTGCGCTCTCAGTCTTGGATTATAGCACGTGAGTCTTTGGCAGAGTAGAGTGATTACACTTTGATCAGTAGAGCCTATATAAGCGTTCAACCAAACGTCTCATACGGATACGATCAGAATCATTGTCTGCGGCACGCAATCTAGCATGCATTGCTCGTGCATATGGTAAGCCATCGGTGCATGGCGTCCCATAGCCACTCCGGATCAGCACCGTGCATCCATGCATACATGGTCTCCGTAGTCCTGTGTATGCCACCATGCATGGTCTCCGTAGTCCTGTGCATGGCTGGATCACGACACTCCCCTAGACTAGGCTTGTACTACCGCAAGCTGTAGTCTATCTCTAAATTTTGCTAGTGCTGGTCCGCCAACACTTTCGTAAACATATCAGCTAGCATGTCTACCGTGCTAACCCAGCTGATAGTTAACTCATCGAGTTCTACGAACTCGCGGACCCTCAGGTCCCTGACCCTGATGTGCTTGGAGCGGTCACTAGAGATGGGGTTCACAGCTAGCAAGTTGGCACTCTTGTTGTCACCCCACAGAGTTGGCTTCACAGCCGACAAACCAAGATCAGTGCACAACTGCTTTGCCCACATCACCTCATTGGCTGCTGAACTCATAGCAATGAGCTCTGCCTCAGTTGTATCACCAGCCACAATAGTCTGCCTCTTCGAACGCCAGAACACACAGTTCCCATGCATCCGGACTATCACTCCTGACACGCTCTTCAAGCAAGCACCATTGGCGAAGTCAGCATCCGTAAATGCTTCCAACACCTCACTTCCCTCATTGGAGCCACTAAAAGTCAAGCCAAGATCTATGGTCCCTCGCAGGTATCTCAGTACATGCTGGACAGCAGCCCAATGACACTTCGCACTCCCAGCCATATGCCTGGCCAGGACATTGGCCGGAAAGGAAATATCAGGACGCGACACAGCAGCCACATACTGGATGCTTCCTACGGCTTGCATAAACCTCTTATGCTCTGCGACAGTAGCCTTCTCCTGGCTAGGATCATCCTTCAGACTAAACACTTTCTGCTTTGGTACCAACGGCGTTGGTGCCTTTCTGCACTCACTCATACTGAACCTTTCCAGCATGTCCCTGATGTTCTTTCTGTGCGTTATGGTGATAGTGCGAGCAAGCCGATCACGTATGACCTCCATACCCAGCACATATCCCAGCTCCCCCAGGTCACGACCCTCAAATGCCTCAAGGATCCTGCTGATGGCATCATCCATCTGCTCCTTACGACCGAAGATCAACAGATCATCGACCCATAGGAAAATAAGACATCGTCCTATTTGCAAATAAACAGTGCGGGGTCACTGGCTGATCTCACAAAGCCCATTCTCGACAAGAGCTCTGCAAGCGCTTTATGCCACTCCCTGGCAGCTTGCTTCAGACCATACACGCCTTTTTCAGACGCCACACCATACCAGACCCATCATCCAGTACAGGAGGTTGTGCCACATACACTTCTCCTCCAGAACACCATTCAGGAAAGCACATTTAATGTCTATGTGTCTCGTCTCCAGATCCTCTACAGCACAGACAGACAACAGAGCCCTGAAGGTAGGCATAAACTGCCCACAGGTGCCCATGTCTCAAGAAATCTACGCCCTCAACTTGCGTAAATCCCCTGGCTACATATCTAGCTTTGAATCGCTCAATCTCACCCTGTGCTCCTCGCTTAATCTTAAGCACCCACTTGCCTGTCACAGGCTTCACTCCTGCTGGGCACCTGACTAACTCGAACACATCATGTTCCCTAAGGAGGTCAACTCATCAAGCATTGCTATGATCCACTGCTCACGATGGCAGCCTCTCATGGCTTGCTTCACCGTTGGATCGTCCAGCACAGCTTTGACCTTCTTCCTCGCAGGCAGCTGCACACCGGGACTCACTGCGGCTAGCAGTCTTGCCACTGCTCGGAATCACCTCCTGCCCCGTCGTGTTCTCTGCATCAGGAGTCACACTGTCAGCCGTAGCAAACACTCCATCCGCCAGATCACCGACGTCACTCTCCATATGGACTACTGTGGAGCTCCCAGCATCATTCATGCTCACGTGCATCATCCGGGGAAATGCGCTCAACAGCAGCATTCTCACTTTCATCACTCCCACAGCATGGACAGCAGGTCTTAAGGTTTTGCGAATCAATTTGAAAGGTTTTGGAACCCATCGAACCCTCACCTCTTGTGGTGGATCCAGATGTTCTCCGCTGCCTCCTGCGGCACTTGGTGCTAACTCTCCCCCTGAGCCAGCTCCGCCTGCCTCTACTCCACTAGGCACATGCCGTAGCTTGCCTTGCCCCTGACTATCAACACGCTGTGGCATATGCCGTGGCTCATCATGCTCCCAGCGTACTGCACGTCCTGACACCGCTGACCCTTGCCATCGGTTGTACATCCCGTGGTCTTCAGATTTCGCAGGTGGGGGTGGCTCACTCGGCGCCTTGCCCATCGACCGTTGGACTCGCTGCGGTGAACGCCGAGCGCGATCGAGACCGAGATCCTGAGGGCTCAGATGCCCCTGAGAATGACTCAGCAGAGTCACTGGCAGCCCCTGGCTGTTCCTCCCCCTCAGACTCATCATTCTCACTACCCTGTGGCTCAATGCGGCAGCCACTCAAATCCAGCACAGCTCTATCCCGCGTAGGGATCACATCTCTCGGTCGCATCTCAGCATTGTGCGGACCGGATGGTTGCTGAACCGCATCATACTCCCAGTGTGTACCCTGTTCACACAGTCCTCGGCCGTGTAAGCGCAACGCGCTGTCACCACTGCCTCACTGATCTCAGGCGTGTGCCACCGCTCATGCCTGGCTATCAGCTCAGAGCCTAAAACACGCGGTGAAAACGGCGGCTCACCCTCAGGCAACTCATCATCCGGCACATAGCGCCGATGCAACTGCCTGCCTGGTTCCCAGTGTGTGTGCCCCAGCGCTGGATGCTCCCCCTCAGCCCAATCCACATTTCTGCCCCTCTCTGGCATCATGTGATCACGACTGGCTGGTGGTCGCACTGCCCTAACACTAGTTGATCTCAACCATTTCTGCATGTTGGGCAAGAAACCAACGTCAGGTACTACACGAGTATGCTCATCGGGCATGATCTCGAATTCTCCCAGCTCGTAGTTCTCCAACATGACCGGATCCACCGTAGCTTGCTCCGACATGTGGAAACGTTTCGCGAACTCTCTCAGCAGAGCTGGTGGAGAAGCCGTATGCCTATACATACGCACTGCTCCCCCCATTCCCTCGCTTCACGTAAGCTCTATCCATGTGAGGACCAGCACCCGGTCCCATGTAGAAACCGAGCACTCCTCCTCTCATCCAGGTGTCTGAAGTCCTCTCTCCGGGCATATACATACATCGGACACCCGAAAGGCTTCCACCTGGGCCACCACCAGATGGAACGTGTCCTCACTCACATTCCTGAACCATAACAGATATGCACAATCTGTCTGACATCAACATTCTTCACACACTGGGCGACAAACTTCCCATCGCCCCTGGCCATACCCTCATCAGCCAGAGCCTGCAGACTCATCTGCTGAGCCTGAGCCTCCTCGTCTGCAACTGTGCAGCTCTCACAGCCTCCTTCGTTGACCACGGGTCACGACTGGTCTGCACATGCCTCTCCTCCAGTTTCTGCTTGGCCTCCTTCCGCCTAACACCCTCTAGAGCTGTGCTAGGCGTCAGGTTATGCGCATGGTTCACACACATATACGCCTCTGGCCACAGAAATGCAGGCACAGCCGCTTTGCAGCAGGCTTGCCCTCACACTCCTGTTCAGCACACCGATCTTTCTCTCCACCATTCATTGGACTCATGCTGGCCCCGTGGCAGTGTACGTGTGGCTCAATGCCACGCCACGCGAGGTACTGAGCCAGCTGGTTAGAGCTGAACTCACCACCTGGTCAGTGTGCAGCCTCCGCACCCAACCTCTCTATCATACACGATCTGAGTGCGGATTCGCTCAATCAGCAGGCATATCATTTCCGCAGCCCCACTCTTGGACTTCAACGGAATCACATGGAGTACGGGAGTACTCATCCACCACTACCAGGATGTAGTTCATACCCCCGATTCCTACTGGCTTGATCTGCCCTGCTAGCATCAGGCATCGCAACACTTCCCCAGCATAGGTGCATTCTCCGTCACCTTGCCCCCGTGCTGTGCTCTATCGCCGCTTCTCTGTTCAGCCACGTGGCAACCATGACACTGAAGCGCTACCCCCGTAGGTTTCAGCATCTTCAGGTCATACAGTTGTGGGTTGTCTCTCATCAACTGGAGTACCCGATTTGCCAGCATGGTGAAAAGCGATATGCACTAGGAATGATGGATCAACCTGAAGGAATAACCTTGTTCATTCGGTACACCGGTCACCGCAGCAACCTTGCTGCTGCTCACGTACCCCATTTCCCATTCCTATGAAACAAGTTATTCGCACTTGTCCAGGCTGCTCCTCTATCTACCGGTCGCATTTGCCATATCGGCCTGCCTTTCCCACAGAACCATGTCAGAGTAGGTTTTCCATCCTCATCCTCACCTGCTCACAGTTCCTGTGGAACCCATAGCTCTGGTCATGAAACCCAGGCATCACTACCCGGTTTGCATGCTTGCCCGTATGCAAGTATATCTCAGACTTTTTCAACTCCTTTGTTGAAAGGATGTTGATAGGACTGGCCGGCACCCAGTAGACGTTGGTCAACTCTATGTCTACTGGTGTGATAGTGCCCTGTGCACTCACATACTCTCCCAGATTAGCTCTGATCGTGCCCACACCATACATGTCTAGCCTGCCCTGGTCAGAGGCTGACCACTGCGGCATATCTGGTGGCTTGATCTCGCAAAACATATCATAGTCAAAGCATATGTTTATGTCTGAGCCACTATCTATTAGGAAAGTGTTACGGCATGTTGGGAGACGGCCCATCAGCACAGTCAGCTCGCAGCTTATCTAGGTCAACTACAGCTACCTGAGGGCCACCGCGGCCTCTGCGCACGGCCTCTCGCCCTGCAGTGCTTGCTTCTGCAGGAATTGTATGACCTCTGCGGAGAGCAATGGACAATCCTTTTGCACGATGTTCCAGGCTTATCACAGTTGAAGCATTTCCCTCTTTTCTGCTCCCCCTGCTGCCCCTGCATCCCACAGCTGCTACCTGTGGGGCGTGAACCTTGGCGACCACCGTAGCGTCCACCTCGGTACCCAACCGTCCCCCATGGCGCTGTTGTCCACCCGATCCGTCCCGTGGGAATCGCGACGGACCCTGCTTGCTGTTCGTCTGGGCATGTGTCAACAGCGTAGACACTATCTGCTGCACTGGCATGGCCCTGCAGCATGGGCTGCAACAGGCTGTACTCTTTGTCTACTGCCAGCAACCGTGATCTGTACAACTGATCAGACACAGTCTCACCCAGTCCTCTCATCTGGTTTACTATGCCCACCACCTCATTCACATGCTTCTCAGCGGCTTGCCAGCCTGCTGGGTACTGCTGAGCTGGTGATACAGCTTCTGTATTTCTACCTCACTGATGGCATATACTAGCATGCAGCAACGACCAGACCTCATGGACGAAACTACAGTCTGCCACGAAGTCTCTATCCTCCTTTGCGCAGTGTGGTGAACAACCAGTGCATGACATTGCTCATGAGCCTGGCTGCTCTGAGCAAGCGGATCATTGACTAGCAGGCTACTCTCACCCACCATCTTCGCCCAGCTCTCTACCTCCTTCTTAAATACTCGGAAGTGATCAGTCTTATAGTGCCACACCGGAAATCTGTTCTTCTCTACTAGAGATTTCCCGGTACTGGCCTGGGCATGGCAAGCGACAGCGCTTGCGCTAGCGTGCTTACGTCAATTGATCCAGCCGTAGCTGGTACTCCTGATGACATCGCAGCCTGCGAAGGCTGCGGTATCGGAGGCGGTATCTGTTGGGTCATCCACGCAGCTGGCGCTGCGAGATGTGCTGGCTGTGTTCCTTGCGCCGCAGCCTGAGCTCCTGCTTCCCCCGTAGGATCAGCATTTCCGGCAATGCCGCCTGCAGAGGACCTGCATTGGGATACCCGTAGTCCCAACGCGCTGTTCTTCCCCGTAGGTCACGAACTGGTCCTCCGCGGCCTGCTCGCGGCGCGCTGTGGAACGTGTGTGTGGCGAGGACGAACTTCTTCTCCATCCTCGCCGTCAGAGCCAATAGATCCCTGGCGAGATGCCATTGGACTTCTCGGCGTGGTGGCATCCTGCAACACGACTTCGTGCGTCGCAGGACACGCAGACCCGTAGGCCCTTTCTGCGAGACCAGTACCCTGACAGAATGCAGTCCAGCCGTAGCGTTATGCATCTGTGTACTCTAGTCTCTCTACGGACTCTACAGCTAAACGCCTAGAGCGGTGTGAATCGCTCATCGGACGCTTACAAGCCGTAGCCGTAAGACCCCTGGACTCTATCGCAAGCATACAACCATCGCTAGAATACCCACAAACATCACCGATACCATGTCGTAATTCAGTAGACCGTAGCCCGTAAGCACTGTGGGATCTAAGCATGGCGTAGCCTGCGCAGGGGTCGCGCTGTCACATACCTGGCTGGTTGTACAGGCCTCCGCTTGACAGTGCGCTCTCAGTCTTGGATTATAGACACGTGAGTCTTGGCAGAGTAGAGTGATTACACTCTTTGATCAGTAGAGCCTATATAAGCGTTCAACCAAACGTCTCATACGGATACGATCAGAATCATTGTCTGCGGCACGCAATCTAGCATGCATTGCTCGTGCATATGGTAAGCCATCGGTGCATGGCGTCCCATAGCCACTCCGGATCAGCACCGTGCATCCATGCATACATGGTCTCCGTAGTCCTGTGTATGCCACCATGCATGGTCTCCGTAGTCCTGTGCATGGCTGGATCACGACACTCTAGGGAGCAGGCGCGCTCCCGCCAGCTCAGCTGGAGAAGGTCAGAAAAAAGTGACCTACAAAGTGCATGGGCGCAATGCTCCCCAGACATACGCCAAATCACTTCATCAGCATAAATTATGATCACTGATATGAAAGAATATGTTGTGGGCCGTGGCAGCTGAGCTCTAGGGAGCAGGCGCGCTCCTGCCACCTCAGCTGAAAAAGGACAGAAAAAAGTGACCTACTCATTACATGAGCCCAATGCCCCAGACACATGCCAAGGACTTCATCAGCGTATATTATGATCCCTTATATGATGGAATATGTTGCGGACAGTGGCAGATGGGCTCTGGGGCGCTGGCGCGCTCCCGCCAGCTCAGCTAGAGAAGTTCAGAAAAAAGTGACCTACTCAGTGCATGGGCGCAATGCTCCCCAGACATACGCCAAATCACTTCATCAGCATGGATTATGATCACTCATATGAAAGATTATGTTGTGGACCGTGGGAGATGAGCTCTAGGGAGCAGGCGCGCTTACGCCAGCTCAGCTGGAGAAGGTCAGAAAAAAGTGACCTACACAGTGCATGGGCGCAATGCTCCCCAGCCATATGCGAAATCACTTCATCAGCATGGATTATGATCACTGATATGAAAGAATATGTTGTGGGCCGTGGCAGCTGAGCTCTAGGGAGCAGGCGCGCTCCCGCCAGCTCAGCTGAAAAAGGACAGAAAAAAGTGACCTACTCATTACATGAGCCCAATGGCCCCAGACACATGCCAAGGACTTCATCAGCGTATATTATGATCCCTTATATGATGGAATATGTTGCGGACAGTGGCAGATGGGCTCTGGGCGCTGGCGCGCTCCCGCCAGCTCAGCTGGAGAAGTTCAGAAAAAAGTGACCCGCTCAGTGCATGGGCGCAATGCTCCCCAGACATACGCCAAATCACTTCATCAGCATGGATTATGATCACTCATATGAAAGAATGTGTTGTAGACCGTGGGAGATGAGCTCTAGGGAGCAGGCGCGCTCCCGCCAGCTCAGCTGGAGAAGGTCAGAAAAAAGTGACCAACAAAGTGCATGGGCGCAATGCTCCCCAGACATACGCCAAATCACTTCATCAGCATAAATTATGATCACTCATATGAAAGAATATGTTGTGGGCCGTGGCAGCTGAGCTCTAGGGAGCAGGCGCGCTCCCGCCAGCTCAGCTGGAGAAGGTCAGAAAAAAGTGACCTACAAAGTGCATGGGCGCAATGCTCCCCAGACATACGCCAAATCACTTCATCAGCATAAATTATGATCACTCATATTAAAAAATATGTTGTGGACCGTGGGAGATGAACTCTAGGGAGCAGGCGCGCTCCCGCCAGCTCAGCTGGAGAAGGTCAGAAAAAAGTGACCTACACAGTGCATGGGCGCAATGCTCCCCAGACATACGCCAAATCACTTCATCAGCATGGATTATGATCACTCATATGAAAGCATGTGTTGTAGACCGTGGAGATGAGCTCTAGGGAGCAGGCGCGCTCCCGCCAGCTCAGCTGGAGAAGGTCAAAAAAAAGTGACCTACAAAGTGCATGGGCGCAATGCTCCCCAGACATACGCCAAATCACTTCATCAGCATGGATTATAATCACTCATATGAAAGAATATGTTGTGGGCCGTGGCAGCTGAGCTCTAGGGAGCAGGCGAGCTCCCGCCAGCTCAGCTGAAAAAGGACAGAAAAAAGTGACCTACTCATTACATGAGCCCAATGGCCCCAGACACATGCCAAGGACTTCATCAGCGTATATTATGATCCCTTATATGATGGAATATGTTGCGGACAGTGGCAGATGGGCTCTGGGGCGCTGGCGCGCTCCCGCCAGCTCAGCTGGCGAAGTTCAGAAAAAAGTGACCTACTCAGTGCATGGGCGCAATGCTCCCCAGACATACGCCAAATCACTTCATCAGCATGGATTATGATCACTCATATGAAAGAATATGTTGTGTACCGTGGGAGATGAACTCTAGGGAGCAGGCGCGCTCCCGCCAGCTCAGCTGGAGAAGGTCAGAAAAAATTGACCTACACTGTGCATGGGCGCA
Organism: Ulva mutabilis; assembly: GCA_900538255.1. Taxonomy (NCBI): domain Eukaryota; kingdom Viridiplantae; phylum Chlorophyta; class Ulvophyceae; order Ulvales; family Ulvaceae; genus Ulva; species Ulva mutabilis. The sequence continues at coordinate 63,199 of UNSF01000058.1, read as the reverse complement.
ATGCTCCCCAGACATATGCGAAATCACTTCATCAGCATGGATTATGATCACTCATATGAAAGAATATGTTGTGGGCGTGGCAGCTGAGCTCTAGGAGCAGGCGCGCTCCCGCCAGCTCAGCTGGAGAAGGTCAAAAAAAAGTGACCTACAAAGTGCATGGGCGCAATGCTCCCCAGACATACGCCAAATCACTTCATCAGCATGGATTATAATCACTCATATGAAAGAATATGTTGTGGGCCGTGGCAGCTGAGCTCTAGGGAGCAGGCGCGCTCCCGCCAGCTCAGCTGAAAAAGGACAGAAAAAAGTGACCTACTCATTACATGAGCCAATGCCCCAGACACATGCCAAGGACTTCATCAGCGTATATTATGATCCCTTATATGATGGAATATGTTGCGGACAGTGGCAGATGGGCTCTGGGGCGCTGGCGCGCTCCCGCCAGCTCAGCTGGAGAAGTCAGAAAAAAGTGACCTACTCAGTGCATGGGCGCAATGCTCCCCAGACATACGCCAAATCACTTCATCAGCATGGATTATGATCACTCATATGAAAGAATATGTTGTGGACCGTGGGAGATGAGCTCTAGGGAGCAGGCGCGCTCCCGCCAGCTCAGCTGGAGAAGGTCAGAAAAAAGTGACCTACTCAGTGCATGGGCGCAATGCTCCCCAGACATACGCCAAATCACTTCATCAGCATGGATTATGATCACTCATATGAAAGAATATGTTGTGGCCGTGGGAGATGACTCTAGGGAGCAGGCGCGCTCCCGCCAGCTCAGCTGGAGAAGGTCAGAAAAAAGTGACCTACACAGTGCATGGGCGCAATGCTCCCCAGACATACGCCAAATCACTTCATCAGCATGGATTATGATCACTCATATGAAAGAATATGTTGTGGACCGTGGGAGATGAACTCTAGGGAGCAGGCGCGCTCCCGCCAGCTCAGCTGGAGAAGGTCAGAAAAAAGTGACCTACACAGTGCATGGGCGCAATGCTCCCCAGACATACGCCAATCACTTCATCAGCATGGATTATGATCACTCATATGAAAGAATATGTTGTGGACCGTGGGAGATGAACTCTAGGGAGCAGGCGCGCTCCCGCCAGCTCAGCTGGAGAAGGTCAGAAAAAAGTGACCTACACAGTGCATGGGCGCAATGCTCCCCAGACATACGCCAAATCACTTCATCAGCATGGATTATGATCACTCATATGAAAGAATATGTTGTGGACCGTGGGAGATGAGCTCTAGGGAGCAGGCGCGCTCCCGCCAGCTCAGCTGGAGAAGGTCAGAAAAAAGTGACCTACACAGTGCATGGGCGCAATGCTCCCCAGACATACGCCAAATCACTTCATCAGCATGGATTATGATCACTCATATGAAAGAATATGTTGTGGACCGTGGCAGCTGAGCTCTAGGGAGCAGGCGCGCTCCCGCCAGCTCAGCTGGAGAAGGTCAGAAAAAAGTGACCTACTCAGTGCATGGGCCAATGGCCCCAGACACGCCAAATCACTTCATCAGCATATATTATGATCACTTATATGATGGAATATGTTGTGGACCGTGGCAGATGGGCTCTGGGGCGCTGGCGCGCTCCCGCCAGCTCAGCTGGAGAAGTTCAGAAAAAAGTGACCTACTCAGTGCATGGGCGCAATGCTCCCCAGACATACGCCAAATCACTTCATCAGCATGGATTATGATCACTCATATGAAGAATATGTTGTGGACCGTGGGAGATGAGCTCTAGGGAGCAGGCGCGCTCCGCCAGCTCAGCTGGAGAAGGTCAGAAAAAAGTGACCTACACAGTGCATGGGCGCAATGCTCCCCAGACATACGCAAATCACTTCATCAGCATGGATTATGATCACTCATATGAAAGAATATGTTGTGGGCCGTGCAGCTGAGCTCTAGGGAGCAGGCGCGCTCCCGCCAGCTCAGCTGAAAAAGGACAGAAAAAAGTGACCTACTCAGTACATGAGCCAATGGCCCCAGAACATTGCCAATCACTTCATCAGCGGTATATATGATCCCTTATGATGGAATATGTTGCGGACAGTGGAGATGGCTCTGGGAGCTGGCGCGCTCCGCCAGCTCAGCTGGAGAAGTTCAGAAAAAAGTGACCTACTCAGTGCATGGGCGCAATGCTCCCCAGACATACGCCAAATCACTTCATCAGCATGGATTATGATCACTCATATGAAAGAATGTGTTGTGGACCGTGGGAGATGAGCTCTAGGGAGCAGGCGCGCTCCCGCCAGCTCAGCTGGAGAAGGTCAGAAAAAAGTGACCTACAAAGTGCATGGGCGCAATGCTCCCCAGACATACGCAAATCACTTCATCAGCATAAATTATGATCACTCATATGAAAGAATATGTTGTGGGCCGTGGCAGCTGAGCTCTAGGGAGCAGGCGCGCTCCCGCCAGCTCAGCTGGAGAAGGTCAGAAAAAGTGACCTACTCAGTGCATGGGCGCAATGCTCCCCAGACATACGCCAATCACTTCATCAGCGTATATATGATCACTCATATGATGGAATATGTTGCGGACGTGGCAGATGGCTCTGGGGAGCAGGCGCGCTCCCGCCAGCTCAGCTGGAGAAGGTCAGAAAAAAGTGACCTACACAGTGCATGGGCGCAATGCTCCCCAGACATACGCCAAATCACTTCATCAGCATGGATTATGATCACTCATATGAAAGAATATGTTGTGGACCGTGGGAGATGAGCTCTAGGGAGCAGGCGCGCTCCCGCCAGCTCAGCTGGAGAAGGTCAGAAAAAGTGACCTACTCAGTGCATGGGCGCAATGCTCCCCAGACATACGCCAAATCACTTCATCAGCATGGATTATGATCACTCATATGAAAGAATATGTTGTGGGACCGTGGCAGATGAGCTCTAGGGAGCAGGCGCGCTCCCGCCAGCTCAGCTGGAGAAGGTCAGAAAAAAGTGACCTACACAGTGCATGGGCGCAATGCTCCCCAGACATACGCCAAATCACTTCATCAGCATGGATTATTATGATCACTCATATGAAAGAATATGTTGTGGACCGTGGAGATGAACTCTAGGGAGCAGGCGCGCCGCCAGCTCAGCTGGAGAGGTCAGAAAAAAGTGACCTACACAGTGCATGGGCGCAATGCTCCCCAGACATACGCCAAATCACTTCATCAGCATGGATTATGATCACTCATATGAAAGAATATGTTGTGGGACCGTGGGAGATGAGCTCTAGGGAGCAGGCGCGCTCCCGCCAGCTCAGCTGGAGAAGGTCAGAAAAAAGTGACCTACACAGTGCATGGGCGCAATGCTCCCCAGACATACGCCAAATCACTTCATCAGCATGGATTATGATCACTCATATGAAAGAATATGTTGTGGACGTGGCAGCTGAGCTCTAGGGAGCAGGCGCGCTCCCGCCAGCTCAGCTGAAAAGGTCAGAAAAAAGTGACCTACTCAGTGCATGGGCGCAATGGCCCAGACATATGCCAATCACTTCATCAGCATATATTATGATCACTTATATGAATGGAATATGTTGTGGACCGTGGCAGATGGGCTCTAGGGAGCAGGCGCGCTCCCGCCAGCTCAGCTGGAGAAGGTCAGAAAAAAGTGACCTACACAGTGCATGGGCGCAATGCTCCCCAGACATACGCCAAATCACTTCATCAGCATGGATTATGATCACTCATATGAAAGAATATGTTGTGGACCGTGGGAGATGAGCTCTAGGGAGCAGGCGCGCTCCCGCCAGCTCAGCTGGAGAAGGTCAGAAAAAAGTGACCTACACAGTGCATGGGCGCAATGCTCCCCAGACATATGCAAATCACTTCATCAGCATGGATTATGATCACTCATATGAAAGAATATGTTGTGGCCGTGGCAGCTGAGCTCTAGGAGCAGGCGCGCTCCCGCCAGCTCAGCTGAAAAGGACAGAAAAAAGTGACCTACTCATTACATGAGCCAATGGCCCCAGACACATGCCAANCCCCAGACATATGCCAAGGACTTCATCAGCATATATTATGATCACTTATATGATGGAATATGTTGCGGACAGTGGCAGATGAGCTTAGGGGCGCAGGCGCGCTCCCGCCAGCTCAGCTGGAGAAGTTCAGAAAAAAGTGACCTACTCAGTGCATGGGCGCAATGCTCCCCAGACATACGCCAAATCACTTCATCAGCATGGATTATGATCACTCATATGAAAGAATGTGTTGTGGACCGTGGGAGATGAGCTCTAGGGAGCAGGCGCGCTCCCGCCAGCTCAGCTGGAGAAGGTCAGAAAAAAGTGACCTACAAAGTGCATGGGCGCAATGCTCCCCAGACATACGCCAAATCACTTCATCAGCATGGATTATGATCACTCATATGAAAGAATATGTTGTGGGCCGTGGCAGCTGAGCTCTAGGGAGCAGGCGCGCTCCCGCCAGCTCAGCTGGAGAAGGTCAGAAAAAAGTGACCTACACAGTGCATGGGCGCAATGCTCCCCAGACATACGCCAAATCACTTCATCAGCATGGATTATGATCACTCATATGAAAGAATATGTTGTGGACCGTGGGAGATGAGCTCTAGGGAGCAGGCGCGCTCCCGCCAGCTCAGCTGGAGAAGGTCAGAAAAAAGTGACCTACACAGTGCATGGGCGCAATGCTCCCCAGACATACGCCAAATCACTTCATCAGCATGGATTATGATCACTCATATGAAAGAATATGTTGTGGACCGTGGCAGCTGAGCTCTAGGGAGCAGGCGCGCTCCTGCCAGCTCAGCTGAAAAAGGACAGAAAAAAGTGACCTACTCAGTGCATGGGCCCAATGGCCCCAGACATGCCCAAGGACTTCATCAGCATATATTATGATCACTTATATGATGGAATATGTTGTGGACCGTGGCAGATGAGCTCTAGGGAGCAGGCGCGCTCCCGCCAGCTCAGCTGGAGAAGTTCAGAAAAAAGTGACCTACTCAGTGCATGGGCGCAATGCTCCCCAGACATACGCCAAATCACTTCATCAGCATGGATTATGATCACTCATATGAAAGAATATGTTGTGGACCGTGGGAGATGAGCTCTAGGGAGCAGGCGCGCTCCCGCCAGCTCAGCTGGAGAAGGTCAGAAAAAAGTGACCTACAAAGTGCATGGGCGCAATGCTCCCCAGACATACGCCAAATCACTTCATCAGCATGGATTATGATCACTCATATGAAAGAATATGTTGTGGGCCGTGGCAGCTGAGCTCTAGGGAGCAGGCGCGCTCCCGCCAGCTCAGCTGGAGAAGGTCAGAAAAAAGTGACCTACAAAGTGCATGGGCGCAATGCTCCCAGACATACGCCAAATCACTTCATCAGCATAATTATGATCACTCATATGAAAGAATATGTTGTGGCCGTGGCAGCTGAGCTCTAGGGAGCAGGCGCGCTCCCGCCAGCTCAGCTGGAAAAGGACAGAAAAAAGTGACCTACATTGCATGGCCCAATGCTCCCCAGACACATGCCAAATCACTTCATCAGCATATATTATGATCACTTATATGATGGAATATGTTGTGGACCGTGGCAGATGAGCTCTGGGAGCAGGCGCGCTCCCGCCAGCTCAGCTGGAGAAGTTCAGAAAAAAGTGACCTACTCAGTGCATGGGCGCAATGCTCCCCAGACATACGCCAAATCACTTCATCAGCATGGATTATGATCACTCATATGAAAGAATATGTTGTGGGCCGTGGCAGCTGAGCTCTAGGGAGCAGGCGCGCTCCCGCCAGCTCAGCTGAAAAAGGACAGAAAAAAGTGACCTACTCATTACATGAGCCAATGGCCCCCAGACACATGCCAAGGACTTCATCAGCGTATATTATGATCCTTATATGATGAATATGTTGGGACAGTGGCAGATGGCTCTGGGGCGCTGGCGCGCTCCCGCCAGCTCAGCTGGAGAAGTTCAGAAAAAAGTGACCTACTCAGTGCATGGGCGCAATGCTCCCCAGACATACGCCAAATCACTTCATCAGCATGGATTATGATCACTCATATGAAAGAATATGTTGTGGACCGTGGGAGATGAGCTCTAGGGAGCAGGCGCGCTCCCGCCAGCTCAGCTGGAGAAGGTCAGAAAAAAGTGACCTACACAGTGCATGGGCGCAATGCTCCCAGACATATGCCAAATCACTTCATCAGCATGGATTATGATCACTGATATGAAAGAATATGTTGTGGGCCGTGGCAGCTGAGCTCTAGGGAGCAGGCGCGCTCCCGCCAGCTCAGCTGAAAAAGGAAGAAAAGTGACCTACTCATTACATGAGCCCAATGGCCCCAGACACATGCCAAGGACTTCATCAGCGTATATTATGATCCCTTATATGATGGAATATGTTGCGGACAGTGGCAGATGGGCTCTGGGGCGCTGGCGCGCTCCCGCCAGCTCAGCTGGAGAAGTTCAGAAAAAAGTGACCTACTCAGTGCATGGGCGCAATGCTCCCCAGACATACGCCAAATCACTTCATCAGCATGGATTATGATCACTCATATGAAAGAATGTGTTGTGGACCGTGGGAGATGAGCTCTAGGGAGCAGGCGCGCTCCCGCCAGCTCAGCTGGAGAAGGTCAGAAAAAAGTGACCTACAAAGTGCATGGGCGCAATGCTCCCCAGACATACGCCAAATCACTTCATCAGCATAAATTATGATCACTCATATGAAAGAATATGTTGTGGCCGTGGCAGCTGAGCTCTAGGGAGCAGGCGCGCTCCCGCCAGCTCAGCTGGAGAAGGTCAGAAAAAAGTGACCTACACAGTGCATGGGCGCAATGCTCCCCAGACATACGCCAAATCACTTCATCAGCATGGATTATGATCACTCATATGAAAGAATATGTTGTGGACCGTGGGAGATGAGCTCTAGGGAGCAGGCGCGCTCCCGCCAGCTCAGCTGGAGAAGGTCAGAAAAAAGTGACCTACACAGTGCATGGGCGCAATGCTCCCCAGACATACGCCAAATCACTTCATCAGCATGGATTATGATCACTCATATGAAAGAATATGTTGTGGGCCGTGGCAGATGAGCTCTAGGGAGCAGGCGCGCTCCCGCCAGCTCAGCTGGAGAAGGTCAGAAAAAAGTGACCTACTCAGTGCATGGGCGCAATGGCCCCAGACATATGCCAAGGACTTCATCAGCATATATTATGATCACTCATATGATGAATATGTTGTGGACCGTGGCAGATGGGCTCTGGGAGCAGGCGCGCTCCCGCCAGCTCAGCTGGAGAAGGTCAGAAAAAAGTGACCTACTCAGTGCATGGGCGCAATGCTCCCCAGACATACGCCAAATCACTTCATCAGCATGGATTATGATCACTCATATGAAAGAATATGTTGTGGACCGTGGGAGATGAGCTCTAGGGAGCAGGCGCGCTCCCGCCAGCTCAGCTGGAGAAGGTCAGAAAAAAGTGACCTACACAGTGCATGGGCGCAATGCTCCCCAGACATACGCCAAATCACTTCATCAGCATGGATTATGATCACTCATATGAAAGAATATGTTGTGGGCCGTGGCAGCTGAGCTCTAGGGAGCAGGCGCGCTCCCGCCAGCTCAGCTGGAGAAGGTCAGAAAAAAGTGACCTACAAAGTGCATGGGCGCAATGCTCCCCAGACATACGCCAAATCACTTCATCAGCATAAATTATGATCACTCATATGAAAGAATATGTTGTGGGCCGTGGCAGCTGAGCTCTAGGGAGCAGGCGCGCTCCCGCCAGCTCAGCTGAAAAAGACAGAAAAAAGTGACCTACTCAGTGCATGGGCCAATGGCCCCAGACATATGCCAAATCACTTCATCAGCGTATATTATGATCCTTATATGAAAGAATATGTTGCGACCGTGGCAGATGAGCTCTGGGAGCAGGCGCGCTCCCGCCAGCTCAGCTGGAGAAGGTCAGAAAAAAGTGACCTACTCAGTGCATGGGCGCAATGCTCCCCAGACATACGCCAAATCACTTCATCAGCATGGATTATGATCACTCATATGAAAGAATATGTTGTGGGCCGTGGCAGCTGAGCTCTAGGGAGCAGGCGCGCTCCCGCCAGCTCAGCTGAAAAAGGACAGAAAAAAGTGACCTACTCATTACATGAGCCCAATGGCCCCAGACACATGCCAAGGACTTCATCAGCGTATATTATGATCCCTTATATGATGGAATATGTTGCGGACAGTGGCAGATGGGCTCTGGGGCGCTGGCGCGCTCCCGCCAGCTCAGCTGGAGAAGTTCAGAAAAAAGTGACCTACTCAGTGCATGGGCGCAATGCTCCCCAGACATACGCCAAATCACTTCATCAGCATGGATTATGATCACTCATATGAAAGAATATGTTGTGGACCGTGGGAGATGAGCTCTAGGGAGCAGGCGCGCTCCCGCCAGCTCAGCTGGAGAAGGTCAGAAAAATGACCTACACAGTGCATGGGCGCAATGCTCCCCAGACATATGCCAAATCACTTCATCAGCATGGATTATGATCACTCATATGAAAGAATATGTTGTGGCCGTGGCAGCTGAGCTCTAGGGAGCAGGCGCGCTCCCGCCAGCTCAGCTGAAAAGGACAGAAAAAAGTGACCTACTCATTGCATGAGCCCAATGGCCCCAGACATATGCCAAGGACTTCATCAGCATATATTATGATCACTCATATGAATGGATATGTTGTGGACCGTGGCAGATGAGCTCTGGGAGCAGGCGCGCTCCCGCCAGCTCAGCTGGAGAAGGTCAGAAAAAAGTGACCTACTCAGTGCATGGGCGCAATGCTCCCCAGACATACGCCAAATCACTTCATCAGCATGGATTATGATCACTCATATGAAAGAATATGTTGTGGACCGTGGGAGATGAGCTCTAGGGAGCAGGCGCGCTCCCGCCAGCTCAGCTGGAGAAGGTCAGAAAAAAGTGACCTACAAAGTGCATGGGCGCAATGCTCCCCAGACATACGCCAAATCACTTCATCAGCATGGATTATGATCACTCATATGAAAGAATATGTTGTGGACCGTGGCAGATGAGCTCTAGGGAGCAGGCGCGCTCCGCCAGCTCAGCTGGAGAAGGTCAGAAAAAAGTGACCTACAAAGTGCATGGGCGCAATGCTCCCCAGACATACGCCAAATCACTTCATCAGCATGGATTATGATCACTCATATGAAAGAATATGTTGTGGACCGTGGGAGATGAGCTCTAGGGAGCAGGCGCGCTCCCGCCAGCTCAGCTGGAGAAGGTCAGAAAAAATGACCTACACAGTGCATGGGCGCAATGCTCCCCAGACATACGCCAAATCACTTCATCAGCATGGATTATGATCACTCATATGAAAGAATATGTTGTGGGCCGTGGCAGCTGAGCTCTAGGGAGCAGGCGCGCTCCCGCCAGCTCAGCTGAAAAAGACAGAAAAAAGTGACCTACTCATTACATGAGCCCAATGGCCCCAGACATGCCAAGGACTTCATCAGCGTATATTATGATCCTTATATGATGGAATATGTTGCGGACAGTGGCAGATGGGCTCTGGGGCGCTGGCGCGCTCGCCAGCTCAGCTGGAGAAGTTCAGAAAAAAGTGACCTACTCAGTGCATGGGCGCAATGCTCCCCAGACATACGCCAAATCACTTCATCAGCATGGATTATGATCACTCATATGAAAGAATGTGTTGTGGACCGTGGGAGATGAGCTCTAGGGAGCAGGCGCGCTCCCGCCAGCTCAGCTGGAGAAGGTCAGAAAAAAGTGACCTACAAAGTGCATGGGCGCAATGCTCCCCAGACATACGCCAAATCACTTCATCAGCATAAATTATGATCACTCATGAAAGAATATGTTGTGGGCCGTGGCAGCTGAGCTCTAGGGAGCAGGCGCGCTCCCGCCAGCTCAGCTGGAGAAGGTCAGAAAAAAGTGACCTACAAAGTGCATGGGCGCAATGCTCCCCAGACATACGCCAAATCTTCATCAGCATAAATTATGATCACTCATATGAAAGAATATGTTGTGGGCGTGGCAGATGAGCTCTAGGGAGCAGGCGCGCTCCCGCCAGCTCAGCTGAGAAAGGTCAGAAAAAAGTGACCTACTCAGTGCATGGGCGCAATGCTCCCCAGACATGCCAAATCACTTCATCAGCATATATTATGATCACTCATATGAAAGAATATGTTCGGACCGTGGCAGATGGCTCTGGGAGCAGGCGCGCTCCCGCCAGCTCAGCTGGAGAAGGTCAGAAAAAAGTGACCTACTCAGTGCATGGGCGCAATGCTCCCCAGACATACGCCAAATCACTTCATCAGCATGGATTATGATCACTCATATGAAAGAATATGTTGTGGGCCGTGGCAGCTGAGCTCTAGGGAGCAGGCGCGCTCCCGCCAGCTCAGCTGAAAAAGGACAGAAAAAAGTGACCTACTCATTACATGAGCCAATGGCCCCAGACACATGCCAAGGACTTCATCAGCGTATATTATGATCCCTTATATGATGGAATATGTTGCGGACAGTGGCAGATGGGCTCTGGGGCGCTGGCGCGCTCCGCCAGCTCAGCTGGAGAAGTTCAGAAAAAAGTGACCTACTCAGTGCATGGGCGCAATGCTCCCCAGACATACGCCAAATCACTTCATCAGCATGGATTATGATCACTCATATGAAAGAATATGTTGTGGACCGTGGGAGATGAACTCTAGGGAGCAGGCGCGCTCCCGCCAGCTCAGCTGGAGAAGGTCAGAAAAAATGACCTACACAGTGCATGGGCGCAATGCTCCCCAGCATATGCGAAATCACTTCATCAGCATGGATTATGATCACTCATATGAAAGAATATGTTGTGGGCCGTGGCAGCTGAGCTCTAGGGAGCAGGCGCGCTCCCGCCAGCTCAGCTGAAAAGGACAGAAAAAAGTGACCTACTCATTACATGAGCCAATGGCCCCAGACACATGCCAAGGACTTCATCAGCGTATATTATGATCCTTATATGATGGAATATGTTGCGGACAGTGGCAGATGGGCTCTGGGGCGCTGGCGCGCTCCCGCCAGCTCAGCTGGAGAAGTTCAGAAAAAAGTGACCTACTCAGTGCATGGGCGCAATGCTCCCCAGACATACGCCAAATCACTTCATCAGCATGGATTATGATCACTCATATGAAAGAATGTGTTGTAGACCGTGGGAGATGAGCTCTAGGGAGCAGGCGCGCTCCCGCCAGCTCAGCTGGAGAAGGTCAGAAAAAGTGACCTACAAAGTGCATGGGCGCAATGCTCCCCAGACATACGCCAAATCACTTCATCAGCATGGATTATGATCACTCATATGAAAGAATATGTTGTGGGCCGTGGCAGCTGAGCTCTAGGGAGCAGGCGCGCTCCCGCCAGCTCAGCTGGAGAAGGTCAGAAAAAAGTGACCTACAAAGTGCATGGGCGCAATGCTCCCCAGACATACGCCAAATCACTTCATCAGCATAAATTATGATCACTCATATAAAGAATATGTTGTGGACCGTGGGAGATGAACTCTAGGGAGCAGGCGCGCTCCCGCCAGCTCAGCTGGAGAAGGTCAGAAAAAAGTGACCTACACAGTGCATGGGCGCAATGCTCCCCAGACATACGCCAAATCACTTCATCAGCATGGATTATGATCACTCATATGAAAGAATTGTTGTAGGACCGTGGGAGATGAGCTCTAGGGAGCAGGCGCGCTCCCGCCAGCTCAGCTGGAGAAGGTCAGAAAAAAGTGACCTACAAAGTGCATGGGCGCAATGCTCCCCAGACATACGCCAAATCACTTCATCAGCATGGATTATGATCACTCATATGAAAGAATATGTTGTGGGCCGTGGCAGCTGAGCTCTAGGGAGCAGGCGCGCTCCCGCCAGCTCAGCTGAAAAAGGACAGAAAAAAGTGACCTACTCATTACATGGGCCAATGGCCCCAGACATGCCAAGGACTTCATCAGCGTATATTATGATCCCTTATATGATGGAATATGTTGCGGACAGTGGCAGATGGGCTCTGGGGCGCTGGCGCGCTCCCGCCAGCTCAGCTGGAGAAGTTCAGAAAAAAGTGACCTACTCAGTGCATGGGCGCAATGCTCCCCAGACATACGCCAAATCACTTCATCAGCATGGATTATGATCACTCATATGAAAGAATATGTTGTGACCGTGGGAGATGAGCTCTAGGGAGCAGGCGCGCTCCCGCCAGCTCAGCTGGAGAAGGTCAGAAAAAAGTGACCTACACAGTGCATGGGCGCAATGCTCCCCAGACATATGCCAAATCACTTCATCAGCATGGATTATGATCACTCATATGAAAGAATATGTTGTGGGCCGTGGCAGCTGAGCTCTAGGGAGCAGGCGCGCTCCCGCCAGCTCAGCTGAAAAGGACAGAAAAAAGTGACCTACTCATTGCATGGGCCCAATGGCCCCAGACACATGCAAATCACTTCATCAGCGTATATTATGATCCCTTATATGATGGAATATGTTGCGGACAGTGGCAGATGGGCTCTGGGGCGCAGGCGCGCTCCCGCCAGCTCAGCTGGAGAAGTTCAGAAAAAAGTGACCTACTCAGTGCATGGGCGCAATGCTCCCCAGACATACGCCAAATCACTTCATCAGCATGGATTATGATCACTCATATGAAAGAATGTGTTGTGGACCGTGGGAGATGAGCTCTAGGGAGCAGGCGCGCTCCCGCCAGCTCAGCTGGAGAAGGTCAGAAAAAAGTGACCTACAAAGTGCATGGGCGCAATTCCCCAGACATACGCCAAATCACTTCATCAGCATGGATTATGATCACTCATATGAAAGAATATGTTGTGGGCCGTGGCAGCTGAGCTCTAGGGAGCAGGCGCTCCCGCCAGCTCAGCTGGAGAAGGTCAGAAAAAAGTGACCTACAAAGTGCATGGGCGCAATGCTCCCCAGACATACGCCAAATCACTTCATCAGCATAAATTATGATCACTCATATGAAAGAATATGTTGTGGACCGTGGGAGATGAGCTCTAGGGAGCAGGCGCGCTCCCGCCAGCTCAGCTGGAGAAGGTCAGAAAAAGTGACCTACACAGTGCATGGGCGCAATGCTCCCCAGACATACGCCAAATCACTTCATCAGCATGGATTATGATCACTCATATGAAAGAATGTGTTGTGACCGTGGGAGATGAGCTCTAGGGAGCAGGCGCGCTCCCGCCAGCTCAGCTGGAGAAGGTCAGAAAAAAGTGACCTACAAAGTGCATGGGCGCAATGCTCCCCAGACATACGCCAAATCACTTCATCAGCATGGATTATGATCACTCATATGAAAGAATATGTTGTGGGCCGTGGCAGCTGAGCTCTAGGGAGCAGGCGCGCTCCCGCCAGCTCAGCTGGAAAAACTTCATCAGCATATATTATGATCCCTTATATGAAAGAATATGTTGCGGACAGTGGGCAGATGGCTCTAGGGACGCTGGCGCCGCTCCCGCCAGCTCAGCTGGAGAAGTTCAGAAAAAAGTGACCTACTCAAGTGCATGGGCCAATGCTCCCCAGACATACGCCAAATCACTTCATCAGCATGGATTATTGATCACTCATATGAAAGAATATGTTGTGGGCCGTGGCAGCTGAGCTCTAGGGAGCAGGCGCGCTCCCGCCAGCTCAGCTGAAAAGGACAGAAAAAAGTGACCTACTCATTACATGAGGCCCAATGGCCCCAGACACATGCCAATCACTTCATCAGCGTATATTTATGATCCCTTCATATGATGGAATATGTTGCGGACAGTGGCAGATGGGCTCTGGGGCGCTGGCGCGCTCCCGCCAGCTCAGCTGGAGAAGTTCAGAAAAAAGTGACCTACTCAGTGCATGGGCGCAATGCTCCCCAGACATACGCCAAATCACTTCATCAGCATGGATTATGATCACTCATATGAAAGAATATGTTGGACCGTGGAGATGAACTCTAGGGAGCAGGCGCGCTCCCGCCAGCTCAGCTGGAGAAGGTCAGAAAAAAGTGACCTACACAGTGCATGGGCGCAATGCTCCCCAGCCATATGCGAAATCACTTCATCAGCATGGATTATGATCACTGATATGAAAGAATATGTTGTGGGCCGTGGCAGCTGAGCTCTAGGGAGCAGGCGCGCTCCCGCCAGCTCAGCTGAAAAAGGACAGAAAAAAGTGACCTACTCATTGCATGGCGCAATGCTCCCCAGACACACGCCAATCACTTCATCAGCGTATATTATGATCACTTATATGATGGAAATATGTTGTGGACCGTGGCAGATGAGCTCTAGGGAGCAGGCGCGCTCCCGCCAGCTCAGCTGGAGAAGGTCAGAAAAAAGTGACCTACTCAGTGCATGGGCGCAATGCTCCCCAGACATACGCCAAATCACTTCATCAGCATGGATTATGATCACTCATATGAAAGAATATGTTGTAGACCGTGGGAGATGAGCTCTAGGGAGCAGGCGCGCTCCCGCCAGCTCAGCTGGAGAAGGTCAGAAAAAAGTGACCTACAAAGTGCATGGGCGCAATGCTCCCCAGACATACGCCAAATCACTTCATCAGCATAAATTATGATCACTCATATGAAAGAATATTGTTGTGGCCGTGGCAGATGAGCTCTAGGGAGCAGGCGCGCTCCCGCCAGCTCAGCTGGAGAAGGTCAGAAAAAAGTGACCTACAAAGTGCATGGGCGCAATGCTCCCCAGACATACGCCAAATCACTTCATCAGCATGGATTATGATCACTCATATGAAAGAATATGTTGTGGACCGTGGGAGATGAGCTCTAGGGAGCAGGCGCGCTCCCGCCAGCTCAGCTGGAGAAGGTCAGAAAAAAGTGACCTACACAGTGCATGGGCGCAATGCTCCCCAGCCATACGCCAAATCACTTCATCAGCATGGATTATGATCACTCATATGAAAGAATATGTTGTGGGCCGTGGCAGCTGAGCTCTAGGGAGCAGGCGCGCTCCCGCCAGCTCAGCTGAAAAAGGACAGAAAAAAGTGACCTACTCATTACATGAGCCCAATGGCCCCAGACACATGCCAAGGACTTCATCAGCGTATATTATGATCCCTTATATGATGGAATATGTTGCGGACAGTGGCAGATGGGCTCTGGGGCGCTGGCGCGCTCCCGCCAGCTCAGCTGGAGAAGTTCAGAAAAAAGTGACCGCTCAGTGCATGGGCGCAATGCTCCCCAGACATACGCCAAATCACTTCATCAGCATGGATTATGATCACTCATATGAAAGAATGTGTTGTAGACCGTGGGAGATGAGCTCTAGGGAGCAGGCGCGCTCCCGCCAGCTCAGCTGGAGAAGGTCAGAAAAAAGTGACCAACAAAGTGCATGGGCGCAATGCTCCCCAGACATACGCCAAATCACTTCATCCGCATAAATTATGATCACTCATATGAAAGAATATGTTGTGGGCCGTGGCAGCTGAGCTCTAGGGAGCAGGCGCGCTCCCGCCAGCTCAGCTGGAGAAGGTCAGAAAAAAGTGACCTACAAAGTGCATGGGCGCAATGCTCCCCAGACATACGCCAAATCACTTCATCAGCATGAATTATGATCACTCATATGAAAGAATATGTTGTGGGCCGTGGGAGATGAGCTCTAGGGAGCAGGCGCGCTCCCGCCAGCTCAGCTGGAGAAGGTCAGAAAAAAGTGACCTACTCAGTGCATGAGCGCAATGCTCCCCAGACACATGCCAAATCACTTCATCAGCGATATATTATGATCACTCATATGAAAGAATATGTTGTGGACCAGTGGCAGATGGGCTCTGGGAGCAGGCGCGCTCCCGCCAGCTCAGCTGGAGAAGGTCAGAAAAAAAGTGACCTACAAAGTGCATGGGCGCAATGCTCCCAGACATACGCCAAATCACTTCATCAGCATGGATTATGATCACTGATATGAAAGAATATGTTGTGGGCCGTGGCAGCTGAGCTCTAGGGAGCAGGCGCGCTCCCGCCAGCTCAGCTGAAAAAGGACAGAAAAAAGTGACCTACTCATTACATGAGCCCAATGGCCCCAGACACATGCCAAGGACTTCATCAGCGTATATTATGATCCCTTATATGATGGAATATGTTGCGGACAGTGGCAGATGGGCTCTGGGGCGCTGGCGCGCTCCCGCCAGCTCAGCTGGAGAAGTTCAGAAAAAAGTGACCTACTCAGTGCATGGGCGCAATGCTCCCAGACATACGCCAAATCACTTCATCAGCATGGATTATGATCACTCATATGAAAGAATATGTTGTGGACCGTGGGAGATGAACTCTAGGGAGCAGGCGCGCTCCCGCCAGCTCAGCTGGAGAAGGTCAGAAAAAAATGACCTACACAGTGCATGGGCGCAATGCTCCCCAGACATATGCGAAATCACTTCATCAGCATGGGATTATGATCACTGATATGAAAGAATATGTTGTGGGCCGTGGCAGCTGAGCTCTAGGAGCAGGCGCGCTCCCGCCAGCTCAGCTGAAAAAGGACAGAAAAAAGTGACCTACTCATTACATGAGCCCAATGCCCCAGACACATGCCAAGGACTTCATCAGCGTATATTATGATCCCTTATATTGATGGAATATGTTGTGGACAGTGGCAGATGGGCTCTGGGGCGCTGGCGCGCTCCCGCCAGCTCAGCTGGAGAAGTTCAGAAAAAAAGTGACCTACAAAGTGCATGGGCGCAATGCTCCCCAGACATACGCCAAATCACTTCATCAGCATGGATTATGATCACTCATATGAAAGAATGTGTTGTAGACCGTGGGAGATGAGCTCTAGGGAGCAGGCGCGCTCCCGCCAGCTCAGCTGGAGAAGGTCAGAAAAAAGTGACCTACAAAGTGCATGGGCGCAATGCTCCCCAGACATACGCCAAATCACTTCATCAGCATGGATTATGATCACTCATATGAAAGAATATGTTGTGGACCGTGGGAGATGAGCTCTAGGGAGCAGGCGCGCTCCCGCCAGCTCAGCTGGAGAAGGTCAGAAAAAAGTGACCTACAAAGTGCATGGGCGCAATGCTCCCCAGACATACGCCAAATCACTTCATCAGCATGGATTATGATCACTCATATGAAAGAATATGTTGTGGACCGTGGGAGATGAACTCTAGGGAGCAGGCGCGCTCCCGCCAGCTCAGCTGGAGAAGGTCAGAAAAAAGTGACCTACACAGTGCATGGGCGCAATGCTCCCCAGACATACGCCAAATCACTTCATCAGCATGGATTATGATCACTGATATGAAAGAATATGTTGTGGGCCGTGGCAGCTGAGCTCTAGGGAGCAGGCGCGCTCCCGCCAGCTCAGCTGGAGAAGGTCAGAAAAAAGTGACCTACAAGTGCATGGGCGCAATGCTCCCCAGACATACGCCAAATCACTTCATCAGCATGGATTATGATCACTCATATGAAAGAATGTGTTGTGGACCGTGGAGATGAGCTCTAGGGAGCAGGCGCGCTCCCGCCAGCTCAGCTGGAGAAGGTCAGAAAAAAGTGACCTACAAAGTGCATGGGCGCAATGCTCCCCAGACATACGCCAAATCACTTCATCAGCATAAATTATGATCACTCATATGAAAGAATATGTTGTGGCCGTGGGAGCTGAGCTCTAGGGAGCAGGCGCGCTCCCGCCAGCTCAGCTGGAGAAGGTCAGAAAAAAGTGACCTACAAAGTGCATGGGCGCAATGCTCCCAGACATACGCCAAATCACTTCATCAGCATAAATTATGATCACTCATATGAAAGAATATGTTGTGGCCGTGGCAGATGAGCTCTAGGGAGCTGGCGCGCTCCCGCCAGCTCAGCTGGAGAAGTTCAGAAAAAAGTGACCTACAAAGTGCATGGGCGCAATGCTCCCCAGACATACGCCAATCACTTCATCAGCATGGATTATGATCACTCATATGAAAGAATATGTTGTGGACCGTGGCAGATGAGCTCTAGGGAGCAGGCGCGCTCCCGCCAGCTCAGCTGGAAGGTCAAAAAAAAGTGACCTACAAAGTGCATGGGCGCAATGCTCCCCAGACATACGCAAATCACTTCATCAGCATGGATTATGATCACTCATATGAAAGAATATGTTGTGGGCCGTGGCAGCTGAGCTCTAGGGAGCAGGCGCGCTCCCGCCAGCTCAGCTGAAAAAGGACAGAAAAAAGTGACCTACTCATTACATGAGCCCAATGCCCCCAGACACATGCCAAGGACTTCATCAGCGTATATTATGATCCCTTATATGATGGAATATGTTGCGGACAGTGGCAGATGGGCTCTGGGGCGCTGGCGCGCTCCCGCCAGCTCAGCTGGAGAAGTTCAGAAAAAGTGACCTACTCAGTGCATGGGCGCAATGCTCCCCAGACATACGCCAAATCACTTCATCAGCATGGATTATGATCACTCATATGAAAGAATATGTTGTGACCGTGGGAGATGAGCTCTAGGGAGCAGGCGCGCTCCCGCCAGCTCAGCTGGAGAAGGTCAGAAAAAAGTGACCCAACAAGTGCATGGGCGCAATGCTCCCCAGACATACGCCAAATCACTTCATCAGCATAATTATGATCACTCATATGAAAGAATATGTTGTGGGCCGTGGGAGATGAGCTCTAGGGAGCAGGCGCGCTCCCGCCAGCTCAGCTGGAGAAGGTCAGAAAAAAGTGACCTACAAAGTGCATGGGCGCAATGCTCCCCAGACATACGCCAAATCACTTCATCAGCATAATTATGATCACTCATATGAAAGAATATGTTGTGGGCCGTGGCAGCTGAGCTCTAGGGAGCAGGCGCGCTCCCGCCAGCTCAGCTGGAGAAGGTCAGAAAAAAGTGACCTACAAAGTGCATGGGCGCAATGCTCCCCAGACATACGCCAAATCACTTCATCAGCATGAATTATGATCACTCATATGAAAGAATATGTTGTGGACCGTGGGAGATGAGCTCTAGGGAGCAGGCGCGCTCCCGCCAGCTCAGCTGGAGAAGGTCAGAAAAAAGTGACCTACACAGTGCATGGGCGCAATGCTCCCCAGACATACGCCAAATCACTTCATCAGCATGGATTATGATCACTCATATGAAAGAATATGTTGTGGACCGTGGGAGATGAGCTCTAGGGAGCAGGCGCGCTCCCGCCAGCTCAGCTGGAGAAGGTCAGAAAAAAAGTGACCTACAAAGTGCATGGGCGCAATGCTCCCAGACATACGCCAAATCACTTCATCAGCATGGATTATGATCACTCATATGAAAGAATATGTTGTGGGCCGTGGCAGCTGAGCTCTAGGGAGCAGGCGCGCTCCCGCCAGCTCAGCTGAAAAAGGACAGAAAAAAGTGACCTACTCATTACATGAGCCAATGGCCCCAGACACATGCCAAGGACTTCATCAGCGTATATTATGATCCCTTATATGATGGAATATGTTGCGGACAGTGGCAGATGGGCTCTGGGGCGCTGGCGCGCTCCCGCCAGCTCAGCTGGAGAAGTTCAGAAAAAAGTGACCTACTCAGTGCATGGGCGCAATGCTCCCCAGACATACGCCAAATCACTTCATCAGCATGGATTATGATCACTCATATGAAAGAATATGTTGTGGACCGTGGGAGATGAACTCTAGGGAGCAGGCGCGCTCCCGCCAGCTCAGCTGGAGAAGGTCAGAAAAAAGTGACCTACACAGTGCATGGGCGCAATGCTCCCCAGACATATGCGAAATCACTTCATCAGCATGGATTATGATCACTGATATGAAAGAATATGTTGTGGGCCGTGGCAGATGAGCTCTAGGGAGCAGGCGCGCTCCCGCCAGCTCAGCTGGAGAAGGTCAAAAAAAAGTGACCTACAAAGTGCATGGGCGCAATGCTCCCCAGACATACGCCAAATCACTTCATCAGCATGGATTATGATCACTCATATGAAAGAATATGTTGTGGGCCGTGGCAGCTGAGCTCTAGGGAGCAGGCGCGCTCCCGCCAGCTCAGCTGAAAAAGGACAGAAAAAAGTGACCTACTCATTACATGAGCCCAATGGCCCCAGACACATGCCAAGGACTTCATCAGCGTATATTATGATCCCTTATATGATGGAATATGTTGCGGACAGTGGCAGATGGCTCTGGGGCGCTGGCGCGCTCCCGCCAGCTCAGCTGGAGAAGTTCAGAAAAAAGTGACCTACTCAGTGCATGGGCGCAATGCTCCCCAGACATACGCCAAATCACTTCATCAGCATGGATTATGATCACTCATATGAAAGAATATGTTGTGACCGTGGGAGATGAACTCTAGGGAGCAGGCGCGCTCCCGCCAGCTCAGCTGGAGAAGGTCAGAAAAAAGTGACCTACACAGTGCATGGGCGCAATGCTCCCCAGCATATGCCAAATCACTTCATCAGCATGGATTATGATCACTGATATGAAAGAATATGTTGTGGGCCGTGGCAGCTGAGCTCTAGGGAGCAGGCGCGCTCCCGCCAGCTCAGCTGGAGAAGGTCAAAAAAAAGTGACCTACAAAGTGCATGGGCGCAATGCTCCCCAGACATACGCCAAATCACTTCATCAGCATGGATTATGATCACTCATATGAAAGAATATGTTGTAGACCGTGGGAGATGAGCTCTAGGGAGCAGGCGCGCTCCCGCCAGCTCAGCTGGAGAAGGTCAGAAAAAGTGACCTACACAGTGCATGGGCGCAATGCTCCCCAGACATACGCCAAATCACTTCATCAGCATATTATGATCACTCATATGAAAGAATATGTTGTGGACCGTGGGAGATGAGCTCTAGGGAGCAGGCGCGCTCCCGCCAGCTCAGCTGGAGAAGGTCA
Organism: Ulva mutabilis; assembly: GCA_900538255.1. Classification (NCBI taxonomy): domain Eukaryota; kingdom Viridiplantae; phylum Chlorophyta; class Ulvophyceae; order Ulvales; family Ulvaceae; genus Ulva; species Ulva mutabilis. The sequence goes on along the minus strand of UNSF01000058.1, from coordinate 42,401 downwards.
GAAAAAAGTGACCAACAAAGTGCATGGGCGCAATGCTCCCCAGACATACGCCAAATCACTTCATCCGCATAAATTATGATCACTCATATGAAAGAATATGTTGTGGGCCGTGGGAGATGAGCTCTAGGGAGCAGGCGCGCTCCCGCCAGCTCAGCTGGAGAAGGTCAGAAAAAAGTGACCAACAAAGTGCATGGGCGCAATGCTCCCCAGACATACGCCAAATCACTTCATCAGCATGGATTATGATCACTCATATGAAAGAATATGTTGTGGACCGTGGAGATGAGCTCTAGGGAGCAGGCGCGCTCCCGCCAGCTCAGCTGGAGAAGGTCAGAAAAAAGTGACCTACAAAGTGCATGGGCGCAATGCTCCCCAGACATACGCCAAATCACTTCATCAGCATGGATTATGATCACTCATATGAAAGAATATGTTGTGGGCCGTGGCAGCTGAGCTCTAGGGAGCAGGCGCGCTCCCGCCAGCTCAGCTGAAAAGGACAGAAAAAAGTGACCTACTCATTACATGAGCCCAATGGCCCCAGACACATGCCAAGGACTTCATCAGCGTATATTATGATCCCTTATATGATGGAATATGTTGCGGACAGTGGCAGATGGGCTCTGGGCGCTGGCGCGCTCCCGCCAGCTCAGCTGGAGAAGTTCAGAAAAAAGTGACCTACTCAGTGCATGGGCGCAATGCTCCCCAGACATACGCCAAATCACTTCATCAGCATGGATTATGATCACTCATATGAAAGAATATGTTGTAGACCGTGGGAGATGAGCTCTAGGGAGCAGGCGCGCTCCCGCCAGCTCAGCTGGAGAAGGTCAGAAAAAAGTGACCTACAAAGTGCATGGGCGCAATGCTCCCCAGACATACGCCAAATCACTTCATCAGCATGGATTATGATCACTCATATGAAAGAATATGTTGTGGACCGTGGGAGATGAGCTCTAGGGAGCAGGCGCGCTCCCGCCAGCTCAGCTGGAGAAGGTCAGAAAAAAGTGACCTACAAGTGCATGGGCGCAATGCTCCCCAGACATACGCCAAATCACTTCATCAGCATGGATTATGATCACTCATATGAAAGAATATGTTGTGGACCGTGGCAGCTGAGCTCTAGGGAGCAGGCGCGCTCCCGCCAGCTCAGCTGGAGAAGGTCAGAAAAAAGTGACCTACAAAGTGCATGGGCGCAATGCTCCCCAGACATACGCCAAATCACTTCATCAGCATAAATTATGATCACTCATATGAAAAAAAATGTTGTGGACCGTGGGAGATGAGCTCTAGGGAGCAGGCGCGCTCCCGCCAGCTCAGCTGGAGAAGGTCAGAAAAAAGTGACCTACACAGTGCATGGGCGCAATGCTCCCCAGACATACGCCAAATCACTTCATCAGCATGGATTATGATCACTCATATGAAAGAATATGTTGTGGACCGTGGAGATGAGCTCTAGGGAGCAGGCGCGCTCCCGCCAGCTCAGCTGGAGAAGGTCAGAAAAAAGTGACCTACAAGTGCATGGGCGCAATGCTCCCCAGACATACGCCAAATCACTTCATCAGCATGGATTATGATCACTCATATGAAAGAATATGTTGTGGGCCGTGGCAGCTGAGCTCTAGGGAGCAGGCGCGCTCCCGCCAGCTCAGCTGAAAAAGGACAGAAAAAAGTGACCTACTCATTACATGAGCCCAATGGCCCCAGACACATGCCAAGGACTTCATCAGCGTATATTATGATCCCTTATATGATGGAATATGTTGCGGACAGTGGCAGATGGGCTCTGGGGCGCTGGCGCGCTCCCGCCAGCTCAGCTGGAGAAGGTCAGAAAAAAGTGACCTACTCAGTGCATGGGCGCAATGCTCCCCAGACATACGCCAAATCACTTCATCAGCATGGATTATGATCACTCATATGAAAGAATATGTTGTGGACCGTGGGAGATGAGCTCTAGGGAGCAGGCGCGCTCCCGCCAGCTCAGCTGGAGAAGGTCAGAAAAAAGTGACCTACACAGTGCATGGGCGCAATGCTCCCCAGCCATATGCGAAATCACTTCATCAGCATGGATTATGATCACTGATATGAAAGAATATGTTGTGGGCCGTGGCAGCTGAGCTCTAGGGAGCAGGCGCGCTCCCGCCAGCTCAGCTGAAAAAGGACAGAAAAAAGTGACCTACTCATTACATGAGCCCAATGGCCCCAGACACATGCCAAGGACTTCATCAGCGTATATTATGATCCCTTATATGATGGAATATGTTGCGGACAGTGGCAGATGGGCTCTGGGGCGCTGGCGCGCTCCCGCCAGCTCAGCTGGAGAAGTTCAGAAAAAAGTGACCGCTCAGTGCATGGGCGCAATGCTCCCCAGACATACGCCAAATCACTTCATCAGCATGGATTATGATCACTCATATGAAAGAATGTGTTGTAGACCGTGGGAGATGAGCTCTAGGGAGCAGGCGCGCTCCCGCCAGCTCAGCTGGAGAAGGTCAGAAAAAAGTGACCTACAAAGTGCATGGGCGCAATGCTCCCCAGACATACGCCAAATCACTTCATCAGCATAAATTATGATCACTCATATGAAAGAATATGTTGTGGGCCGTGGCAGCTGAGCTCTAGGGAGCAGGCGCGCTCCCGCCAGCTCAGCTGGAGAAGGTCAGAAAAAAGTGACCTACAAAGTGCATGGGCGCAATGCTCCCCAGACATACGCCAAATCACTTCATCAGCATAAATTATGATCACTCATATGAAAAAAATGTTGTGGACCGTGGGAGATGAACTCTAGGGAGCAGGCGCGCTCCCGCCAGCTCAGCTGGAGAAGGTCAGAAAAAAGTGACCTACACAGTGCATGGGCGCAATGCTCCCCAGACATACGCCAAATCACTTCATCAGCATGGATTATGATCACTCATATGAAAGAATATGTTGTGGACCGTGGGAGATGAGCTCTAGGGAGCAGGCGCGCTCCCGCCAGCTCAGCTGGAGAAGGTCAGAAAAAAGTGACCTACAAAGTGCATGGGCGCAATGCTCCCCAGACATACGCCAAATCACTTCATCAGCATGGATTATGATCACTCATATGAAAGAATATGTTGTGGGCCGTGGCAGCTGAGCTCTAGGGAGCAGGCGCGCTCCCGCCAGCTCAGCTGAAAAAGGACAGAAAAAAGTGACCTACTCATTACATGAGCCAATGGCCCCAGACACATGCCAAGGACTTCATCAGCGTATATTATGATCCTTATATGATGGAATATGTTGCGGACAGTGGCAGATGGGCTCTGGGAGCAGGCGCGCTCCCGCCAGCTCAGCTGGAGAAGTTCAGAAAAAAGTGACCTACTCAGTGCATGGGCGCAATGCTCCCCAGACATACGCCAAATCACTTCATCAGCATGGATTATGATCACTCATATGAAAGAATATGTTGTGGACCGTGGGAGATGAGCTCTAGGGAGCAGGCGCGCTCCCGCCAGCTCAGCTGGAGAAGGTCAGAAAAAAGTGACCTACTCAGTGCATGGGCGCAATGCTCCCCAGACATACGCCAAATCACTTCATCAGCATGGATTATGATCACTCATATGAAAGAATATGTTGTGGACCGTGGGAGATGAGCTCTAGGGAGCAGGCGCGCTCCCGCCAGCTCAGCTGGAGAAGGTCAGAAAAAAGTGACCTACACAGTGCATGGGCGCAATGCTCCCCAGACATACGCCAAATCACTTCATCAGCATGGATTATGATCACTCATATGAAAGAATATGTTGTGGACCGTGGGAGATGAGCTCTAGGGAGCAGGCGCGCTCCCGCCAGCTCAGCTGGAGAAGGTCAGAAAAAAGTGACCTACAAAGTGCATGGGCGCAATGCTCCCCAGACATACGCCAAATCACTTCATCAGCATGGATTATGATCACTCATATGAAAGAATATGTTGTGGGCCGTGGCAGCTGAGCTCTAGGGAGCAGGCGCGCTCCCGCCAGCTCAGCTGAAAAAGGACAGAAAAAAGTGACCTACTCATTACATGAGCCCAATGGCCCCAGACACATGCCAGGACTTCATCAGCGTATATTATGATCCCTTATATGATGGAATATGTTGCGGACAGTGGCAGATGGGCTCTGGGGCGCTGGCGCGCTCCCGCCAGCTCAGCTGGAGAAGTTCAGAAAAAAGTGACCTACTCAGTGCATGGGCGCAATGCTCCCCAGACATACGCCAAATCACTTCATCAGCATGGATTATGATCACTCATATGAAAGAATATAATGTGGACCGTGGGATATGAACTCTAGGGAGCAGGCGCGCTCCCGCCAGTTCAGCTGGAGAAGGTCAGAAAAAAGTGACCTACACAGTGCATGGGCGCAATGCTCCCCAGACATACGCCAAATCACTTCATCAGCATGGATTATGATCACTCATATGAAAGAATATGTTGTGGACCGTGGCAGCTGAGCTCTAGGGAGCAGGCGCGCTCCCGCCAGCTCAGCTGAAAAAGGACAGAAAAAAGTGACCTACTCGTTACATGAGCCCAATGGCCCCAGACACATGCCAAGCACTTCATTAGCGTATATTATGATCCCTTATATGATGGAATATGTTTCGGACAGTGGCAGATGGGCTCTGGGGCGCTGGCGCGCTCCCGCCAGCTCAGCTGGAGAAGTTCAGAAAAAAGTGACCCACTCAGTGCATGGGCGCAATGCTCCCCAGACATACGCCAAATCACTTCATCAGCATGGATTATGATCACTCATATGAAAGAATGTGTTGTAGACCGTGGGAGATGAGCTCTAGGGAGCAGGCGCGCTCCCGCCAGCTCAGCTGGAGAAGGTCAGAAAAAAGTGACCTACAAAGTGCATGGGCGCAATGCTCCCCAGACATACGCCAAATCACTTCATCAGCATGGATTATGATCACTCATATGAAAGAATATGTTGTGGGCCGTGGCAGCTGAGCTCTAGGGAGCAGGCGCGCTCCCGCCAGCTCAGCTGAAAAAGGACAGAAAAAAGTGACCTACTCATTACATGAGCCCAATGGCCCCAGACACATGCCAAGCACTTCATCAGCGTATATTATGATCCCTTATATGATGGAATATGTTGCGGACAGTGGCAGATGGGCTCTGGGGCGCTGGCGCGCTCCCGCCAGCTCAGCTGGAGAAGTTCAGAAAAAAGTGACCTACTCAGTGCATGGGCGCAATGCTCCCCAGACATACGCCAAATCACTTCATCAGCATGGATTATGATCACTCATATGAAAGAATATGTTGTGGACCGTGGGAGATGAGCTCTAGGGAGCAGGCGCGCTCCCGCCAGCTCAGCTGGAGAAGGTCAGAAAAAAGTGACCTACACAGTGCATGGGCGCAATGCTCCCCAGACATACGCCAAATCACTTCATCAGCATGGATTATGATCACTCATATGAAAGAATATGTTGTGGACCGTGGGAGATGAGCTCTAGGGAGCAGGCGCGCTCCCGCCAGCTCAGCTGGAGAAGGTCAGAAAAAAGTGACCTACACAGTGCATGGGCGCAATGCTCCCCAGACATACGCCAAATCACTTCATCAGCATGGATTATGATCACTCATATGAAAGAATATGTTGTGGACCGTGGGAGATGAGCTCTAGGGAGCAGGCGCGCTCCCGCCAGCTCAGCTGGAGAAGGTCAGAAAAAAGTGACCTACACAGTGCATGGGCGCAATGCTCCCCAGACATACGCCAAATCACTTCATCAGCATGGATTATGATCACTCATATGAAAGAATATGTTGTGGACCGTGGGAGATGAGCTCTAGGGAGCAGGCGCGCTCCCGCCAGCTCAGCTGGAGAAGGTCAGAAAAAAGTGACCTACACAGTGCATGGGCGCAATGCTCCCCAGACATACGCCAAATCACTTCATCAGCATGGATTATGATCACTCATATGAAAGAATATGTTGTGGACCGTGGCAGATGAGCTCTAGGGAGCAGGCGCGCTCCCGCCAGCTCAGCTGGAGAAGGTCAGAAAAAAGTGACCTACACAGTGCATGGGCGCAATGCTCCCCAGACATACGCCAAATCACTTCATCAGCATGGATTATGATCACTCATATGAAAGAATATGTTGTGGACCGTGGGAGATGAGCTCTAGGGAGCAGGCGCGCTCCCGCCAGCTCAGCTGGAGAAGGTCAGAAAAAAGTGACCTACTCAGTGCATGGGCGCAATGCTCCCCAGACATACGCCAAATCACTTCATCAGCATGGATTATGATCACTCATATGAAAGAATATGTTGTGGACCGTGGGAGATGAGCTCTAGGGAGCAGGCGCGCTCCCGCCAGCTCAGCTGGAGAAGGTCAGAAAAAAGTGACCTACACAGTGCATGGGCGCAATGCTCCCCAGACATACGCCAAATCACTTCATCAGCATGGATTATGATCACTCATATGAAAGAATATGTTGTGGACCGTGGGAGATGAGCTCTAGGGAGCAGGCGCGCTCCCGCCAGCTCAGCTGGAGAAGGTCAGAAAAAAGTGACCTACTCGGTGCATGGGCGCAATGCTCCCCAGACATACGCCAAATCACTTCATCAGCATGGATTATGATCACTCATATGAAAGAATATGATGTGGACCGTGGGAGATGAGCTCTAGGGAGCAGGCGCGCTCCCGCCAGCTCAGCTGGAGAAGGTCAGAAAAAAGTGACCTACACAGTGCATGGGCGCAATGCTCCCCAGACATACGCCAAATCACTTCATCAGCATGGATTATGATCACTCATATGAAAGAATATGTTGTGGACCGTGGCAGCTGAGCTCTAGGGAGCAGGCGCGCTCCCGCCAGCTCAGCTGAAAAAGGACAGAAAAAAGTGACCTACTCATTACATGAGCCCAATGGCCCCAGACACATGCCAAGGACTTCATCAGCGTATATTATGATCCTTATATGATGGAATATGTTGCGGACAGTGGCAGATGGGCTCTGGGGCGCTGGCGCGCTCCCGCCAGCTCAGCTGGAGAAGTTCAGAAAAAAGTGACCTACTCAGTGCATGGGCGCAATGCTCCCCAGACATACGCCAAATCACTTCATCAGCATGGATTATGATCACTCATATGAAAGAATATGTTGTGGACCGTGGGAGATGAGCTCTAGGGAGCAGGCGCGCTCCCGCCAGCTCAGCTGGAGAAGGTCAGAAAAAAGTGACCTACACAGTGCATGGGCGCAATGCTCCCCAGACATACGCCAAATCACTTCATCAGCATGGATTATGATCACTCATATGAAAGAATATGTTGTGGGCCGTGGCAGCTGAGCTCTAGGGAGCAGGCGCGCTCCCGCCAGCTCAGCTGAAAAAGGACAGAAAAAAGTGACCTACTCATTACATGAGCCCAATGGCCCCAGACACATGCCAAGGACTTCATCAGCGTATATTATGATCCCTTATATGATGGAATATGTTGCGGACAGTGGCAGATGGGCTCTGGGGCGCTGGCGCGCTCCCGCCAGCTCAGCTGGAGAAGTTCAGAAAAAAGTGACCCGCTCAGTGCATGGGCGCAATGCTCCCCAGACATACGCCAAATCACTTCATCAGCATGGATTATGATCACTCATATGAAAGAATGTGTTGTAGACCGTGGGAGATGAGCTCTAGGGAGCAGGCGCGCTCCCGCCAGCTCAGCTGGAGAAGGTCAGAAAAAAGTGACCAACAAAGTGCATGGGCGCAATGCTCCCCAGACATACGCCAAATCACTTCATCAGCATAAATTATGATCACTCATATGAAAGAATATGTTGTGGGCCGTGGCAGCTGAGCTCTAGGGAGCAGGCGCGCTCCCGCCAGCTCAGCTGGAGAAGGTCAGAAAAAAGTGACCTACAAAGTGCATGGGCGCAATGCTCCCCAGACATACGCCAAATCACTTCATCAGCATAAATTATGATCACTCATATGAAAAAAAATGTTGTGGACCGTGGGAGATGAACTCTAGGGAGCAGGCGCGCTCCCGCCAGCTCAGCTGGAGAAGGTCAGAAAAAAGTGACCTACACAGTGCATGGGCGCAATGCTCCCCAGACATACGCCAAATCACTTCATCAGCATGGATTATGATCACTCATATGAAAGAATGTGTTGTAGACCGTGGGAGATGAGCTCTAGGGAGCAGGCGCGCTCCCGCCAGCTCAGCTGGAGAAGGTCAGAAAAAAGTGACCTACAAAGTGCATGGGCGCAATGCTCCCCAGACATACGCCAAATCACTTCATCAGCATGGATTATGATCACTCATATGAAAGAATATGTTGTGGGCCGTGGCAGCTGAGCTCTAGGGAGCAGGCGCGCTCCCGCCAGCTCAGCTGAAAAAGGACAGAAAAAAGTGACCTACTCATTACATGAGCCCAATGGCCCCAGACACATGCCAAGGACTTCATCAGCGTATATTATGATCCCTTATATGATGGAATATGTTGCGGACAGTGGCAGATGGGCTCTGGGGCGCTGGCGCGCTCCCGCCAGCTCAGCTGGAGAAGTTCAGAAAAAAGTGACCTACTCAGTGCATGGGCGCAATGCTCCCCAGACATACGCCAAATCACTTCATCAGCATGGATTATGATCACTCATATGAAAGAATATGTTGTGGACCGTGGGAGATGAACTCTAGGGAGCAGGCGCGCTCCCGCCAGCTCAGCTGGAGAAGGTCAGAAAAAAGTGACCTACACAGTGCATGGGCGCAATGCTCCCCAGACATATGCGAAATCACTTCATCAGCATGGATTATGATCACTCATATGAAAGAATATGTTGTGGGCCGTGGCAGCTGAGCTCTAGGGAGCAGGCGCGCTCCCGCCAGCTCAGCTGGAGAAGGTCAAAAAAAGTGACCTACAAAGTGCATGGGCGCAATGCTCCCCAGACATACGCCAAATCACTTCATCAGCATGGATTATGATCACTCATATGAAAGAATATGTTGTGGGCCGTGGCAGCTGAGCTCTAGGGAGCAGGCGCGCTCCCGCCAGCTCAGCTGAAAAAGGACAGAAAAAAGTGACCTACTCATTACATGAGCCCAATGGCCCCAGACACATGCCAAGGACTTCATCAGCGTATATTATGATCCCTTATATGATGGAATATGTTGCGGACAGTGGCAGATGGGCTCTGGGGCGCTGGCGCGCTCCCGCCAGCTCAGCTGGAGAAGTTCAGAAAAAAGTGACCTACTCAGTGCATGGGCGCAATGCTCCCCAGACATACGCCAAATCACTTCATCAGCATGGATTATGATCACTCATATGAAAGAATATGTTGTAGACCGTGGGAGATGAGCTCTAGGGAGCAGGCGCGCTCCCGCCAGCTCAGCTGGAGAAGGTCAGAAAAAAGTGACCTACAAAGTGCATGGGCGCAATGCTCCCCAGACATACGCCAAATCACTTCATCCGCATAAATTATGATCACTCATATGAAAGAATATGTTGTGGGCCGTGGCAGCTGAGCTCTAGGGAGCAGGCGCGCTCCCGCCAGCTCAGCTGGAGAAGGTCAGAAAAAAGTGACCTACAAAGTGCATGGGCGCAATGCTCCCCAGACATACGCCAAATCACTTCATCAGCATAAATTATGATCACTCATATGAAAAAAATGTTGTGGACCGTGGGAGATGAACTCTAGGGAGCAGGCGCGCTCCCGCCAGCTCAGCTGGAGAAGGTCAGAAAAAAGTGACCTACACAGTGCATGGGCGCAATGCTCCCCAGACATACGCCAAATCACTTCATCAGCATGGATTATGATCACTCATATGAAAGAATGTGTTGTGGACCGTGGGAGATGAGCTCTAGGGAGCAGGCGCGCTCCCGCCAGCTCAGCTGGAGAAGGTCAAAAAAAGTGACCTACAAAGTGCATGGGCGCAATGCTCCCCAGACATACGCCAAATCACTTCATCAGCATGGATTATGATCACTCATATGAAAGAATATGTTGTGGGCCGTGGCAGCTGAGCTCTAGGGAGCAGGCGCGCTCCCGCCAGCTCAGCTGAAAAAGGACAGAAAAAAGTGACCTACTCATTACATGAGCCCAATGGCCCCAGACACATGCCAAGGACTTCATCAGCGTATATTATGATCCCTTATATGATGGAATATGTTGCGGACAGTGGCAGATGGGCTCTGGGGCGCTGGCGCGCTCCCGCCAGCTCAGCTGGAGAAGTTCAGAAAAAAGTGACCTACTCAGTGCATGGGCGCAATGCTCCCCAGACATACGCCAAATCACTTCATCAGCATGGATTATGATCACTCATATGAAAGAATATGTTGTGGACCGTGGGAGATGAACTCTAGGGAGCAGGCGCGCTCCCGCCAGCTCAGCTGGAGAAGGTCAGAAAAAAGTGACCTACACAGTGCATGGGCGCAATGCTCCCCAGCCATATGCGAAATCACTTCATCAGCATGGATTATGATCACTGATATGAAAGAATATGTTGTGGGCCGTGGCAGCTGAGCTCTAGGGAGCAGGCGCGCTCCCGCCAGCTCAGCTGGAGAAGGTCAAAAAAAGTGACCTACAAAGTGCATGGGCGCAATGCTCCCCAGACATACGCCAAATCACTTCATCAGCATGAATTATGATCACTCATATGAAAGAATATGTTGTGGGCCGTGGCAGATGAGCTCTAGGGAGCAGGCGCGCTCCCGCCAGCTCAGCTGAAAAAGGTCAGAAAAAAGTGACCTACTCATTACATGGGCCAATGGCCCCAGACATATGCCAAGGACTTCATCAGCGTATATTATGATCCCTTATATGATGGAATATGTTGCGGACAGTGGCAGATGGGCTCTAGGGAGCTGGCGCGCTCCCGCCAGCTCAGCTGGAGAAGTTCAGAAAAAAGTGACCTACTCAGTGCATGGGCGCAATGCTCCCCAGACATACGCCAAATCACTTCATCAGCATGGATTATGATCACTCATATGAAAGAATATGTTGTGGACCGTGGGAGATGAACTCTAGGGAGCAGGCGCGCTCCCGCCAGCTCAGCTGGAGAAGGTCAGAAAAAATTGACCTACACTGTGCATGGGCGCAATGCTCCCCAGCCATATGCAAATCACTTCATCAGCATGGATTATGATCACTCATATGAAAGAATATGTTGTGGGCCGTGGCAGCTGAGCTCTAGGGAGCAGGCGCGCTCCCGCCAGCTCAGCTGGAGAAGGTCAAAAAAAGTGACCTACAAAGTGCATGGGCGCAATGCTCCCCAGACATACGCCAAATCACTTCATCAGCATGGATTATGATCACTCATATGAAAGAATATGTTGTGGGCCGTGGCAGCTGAGCTCTAGGGAGCAGGCGCGCTCCCGCCAGCTCAGCTGAAAAGGACAGAAAAAAGTGACCTACTCATTGCATGAGCCCAATGGCCCCAGACACATGCCAAGACTTCATCAGCGTATATTATGATCTTATATGATGGAATATGTTGCGGACAGTGGCAGATGGCTCTGGGGCGCTGGCGCGCTCCCGCCAGCTCAGCTGGAGAAGTTCAGAAAAAAGTGACCCGCTCAGTGCATGGGCGCAATGCTCCCCAGACATACGCCAAATCACTTCATCAGCATGGATTATGATCACTCATATGAAAGAATGTGTTGTAGACCGTGGGAGATGAGCTCTAGGGAGCAGGCGCGCTCCCGCCAGCTCAGCTGGAGAAGGTCAGAAAAAAGTGACCTACAAAGTGCATGGGCGCAATGCTCCCCAGACATACGCCAAATCACTTCATCCGCATAAATTATGATCACTCATATGAAAGAATATGTTGTGGGCCGTGGCAGCTGAGCTCTAGGGAGCAGGCGCGCTCCCGCCAGCTCAGCTGGAGAAGGTCAGAAAAAAGTGACCTACAAAGTGCATGGGCGCAATGCTCCCCAGACATACGCCAAATCACTTCATCAGCATAAATTATGATCACTCATATTAAAAAAAATGTTGTGGACCGTGGGAGATGAACTCTAGGGAGCAGGCGCGCTCCCGCCAGCTCAGCAGGAGAAGGTCAGAAAAAAGTGACCTACACAGTGCATGGGCGCAATGCTCCCCAGACATACGCCAAATCACTTCATCAGCATGGATTATGATCACTCATATGAAAGCATGTGTTGTGACCGTGGGAGATGAGCTCTAGGGAGCAGGCGCGCTCCCGCCAGCTCAGCTGGAGAAGGTCAAAAAAAGTGACCTACAAAGTGCATGGGCGCAATGCTCCCCAGACATACGCCAAATCACTTCATCAGCATGGATTATGATCACTCATATGAAAGATATGTTGTGGGCCGTGGCAGCTGAGCTCTAGGGAGCAGGCGCGCTCCCGCCAGCTCAGCTGAAAAAGGACAGAAAAAAGTGACCTACTCATTACATGAGCCCAATGGCGACACATGCCAAGGACTTCATCAGCGTATATTATGATCCTTATATGATGGAATATGTTGCGGACAGTGGCAGATGGGCTCTGGGGCGCTGGCGCGCTCCCGCCAGCTCAGCTGGAGAAGTTCAGAAAAAAGTGACCTACTCAGTGCATGGGCGCAATGCTCCCCAGACATACGCCAAATCACTTCATCAGCATGGATTATGATCACTCATATGAAAGAATATGTTGTAGACCGTGGGAGATGAGCTCTAGGGAGCAGGCGCGCTCCCGCCAGCTCAGCTGGAGAAGGTCAGAAAAAAGTGACCTACAAAGTGCATGGGCGCAATGCTCCCCAGACATACGCCAAATCACTTCATCAGCATAAATTATGATCACTCATATGAAAGAATATGTTGTGGGCCGTGGCAGCTGAGCTCTAGGGAGCAGGCGCGCTCCCGCCAGCTCAGCTGGAGAAGGTCAGAAAAAAGTGACCTACAAAGTGCATGGGCGCAATGCTCCCCAGACATACGCCAAATCACTTCATCAGCATGGATTATGATCACTCATTAAAAAAAATATGTTGTGGACCGTGGCAGATGAGCTCTAGGGAGCAGGCGCGCTCCCGCCAGCTCAGCTGGAGAAGGTCAGAAAAAAGTGACCTACACAGTGCATGGGCGCAATGCTCCCCAGACATACGCCAAATCACTTCATCAGCATGGATTATGATCACTCATATGAAAGAATATGTTGTGGACCGTGGCAGATGAGCTCTAGGGAGCAGGCGCGCTCCCGCCAGCTCAGCTGGAGAAGGTCAGAAAAAAGTGACCTACAAGTGCATGGGCGCAATGCTCCCCAGACATACGCCAAATCACTTCATCAGCATGGATTATGATCACTCATATGAAAGAATATGTTGTGGGCCGTGGCAGATGAGCTCTAGGGAGCAGGCGCGCTCCCGCCAGCTCAGCTGAAGAAGGTCAGAAAAAAGTGACCTACTCATTGCATGGCCCAATGCTCCCCAGACACATGCCAAATTCATCAGCGTATATTATGATCACTCATATGAAAGAATATGTTGTGGACCGTGGCAGATGAACTCTGGGAGCAGGCGCGCTCCCGCCAGCTCAGCTGGAGAAGTTCAGAAAAAAGTGACCTACACAGTGCATGGGCGCAATGCTCCCCAGACATACGCCAAATCACTTCATCAGCATGGATTATGATCACTCATATGAAAGAATATGTTGTGGACCGTGGGAGATGAGCTCTAGGGAGCAGGCGCGCTCCCGCCAGCTCAGCTGGAGAAGGTCAGAAAAAAGTGACCTACAAAGTGCATGGGCGCAATGCTCCCAGACATACGCCAAATCACTTCATCAGCATGGATTATGATCACTCATATGAAAGAATATGTTGTGGGCCGTGGCAGCTGAGCTCTAGGGAGCAGGCGCGCTCCCGCCAGCTCAGCTGGAGAAGGTCAGAAAAAAGTGACCTACAAAGTGCATGGGCGCAATGCTCCCCAGACATACGCCAAATCACTTCATCAGCATAAATTATGATCACTCATATGAAAAAAATGTTGTGGACCGTGGAGATGAGCTCTAGGGAGCAGGCGCGCTCCCGCCAGCTCAGCAGGAGAAGGTCAGAAAAAAGTGACCTACACAGTGCATGGGCGCAATGCTCCCCAGACATACGCCAAATCACTTCATCAGCATGGATTATGATCACTCATATGAAAGAAGTGTTGTGGACCGTGGGAGATGAGCTCTAGGGAGCAGGCGCGCTCCCGCCAGCTCAGCTGGAGAAGGTCAAAAAAAGTGACCTACAAGTGCATGGGCGCAATGCTCCCAGACATACGCCAAATCACTTCATCAGCATGGATTATGATCACTCATATGAAAGAATATGTTGTGGGCCGTGGCAGCTGAGCTCTAGGGAGCAGGCGCGCTCCCGCCAGCTCAGCTGAAAGGACAGAAAAAAGTGACCTACTCATTGCATGAGCCAATGGCCCCAGACATATGCCAAGGACTTCATCAGCATATTATGATCCCTTATATGATGGAATATGTTGCGGACAGTGGCAGATGGGCTCGGGCGCTGGCGCGCTCCCGCCAGCTCAGCTGGAGAAGTTCAGAAAAAAGTGACCTACTCAGTGCATGGGCGCAATGCTCCCGACATACGCCAAATCACTTCATCAGCATGGATTATGATCACTCATATGAAAGAATATGTTGTGGACCGTGGGAGATGAACTCTAGGGAGCAGGCGCGCTCCCGCCAGCTCAGCTGGAGAAGGTCAAAAAAAGTGACCTACAAGTGCATGGGCGCAATGCTCCCCAGACATACGCCAAATCACTTCATCAGCATGGATTATGATCACTCATATGAAAGAATATGTTGTGGGCCGTGGCAGCTGAGCTCTAGGGAGCAGGCGCGCTCCCGCCAGCTCAGCTGAAAAAGGACAGAAAAAGTGACCTACTTTACATGAGCCCAATGGCCCCAGACACATGCCAAGGACTTCATCAGCGTATATTATGATCCCTTATATGATGGAATATGTTGCGGACAGTGGCAGATGGGCTCTGGGCGCTGGCGCGCTCCCGCCAGCTCAGCTGGAGAAGTTCAGAAAAAAGTGACCCGCTCAGTGCATGGGCGCAATGCTCCCCAGACATACGCCAAATCACTTCATCAGCATGGATTATGATCACTCATATGAAAGAATATGTTGTGGACCGTGGGAGATGAGCTCTAGGGAGCAGGCGCGCTCCCGCCAGCTCAGCTGGAGAAGGTCAGAAAAAAGTGACCTACAAAGTGCATGGGCGCAATGCTCCCCAGACATACGCCAAATCACTTCATCAGCATAATTATGATCACTCATATGAAAGAATATGTTGTGGCCGTGGCAGCTGAGCTCTAGGGAGCAGGCGCGCTCCCGCCAGCTCAGCTGGAGAAGGTCAGAAAAAAGTGACCTACAAGTGCATGGGCGCAATGCTCCCAGACATACGCCAAATCACTTCATCAGCATAATTATGATCACTCATATGAAAAAAAATGTTGTGACCGTGGGAGATGAACTCTAGGGAGCAGGCGCGCTCCCGCCAGCTCAGCTGGAGAAGGTCAGAAAAAGTGACCTACACAGTGCATGGCGCAATGCTCCCCAGACATACGCCAAATCACTTCATCAGCATGGATTATGATCACTCATATGAAAGAATATGTTGTGGACCGTGGGAGATGAGCTCTAGGGAGCAGGCGCGCTCCCGCCAGCTCAGCNTCCTCCTCGTAAAACGTACGCGTGGGCAGGGAGCCGGCGATGGAGACAGTACCTGCTGTACCCTCTTCCCATATGCCAGGAGGTGTTTTTGGGCGTCGAGGATTCGCTGCCAGGTGTGCTGCCCTGGCGTGTACTTCATGAAGTACATGACTCCGGCCCGCAAGTCCGTCCACATCGCCTCAAATTGGTCGCGCACATGAACTTCATCAGGGTTGGTTTCATCCCACGGCAGGTCGTGCAGCAGCTGGAGACTCCACGCGTCTGTGAAATTCATCCAGCCTCCATGAGGTAATTGCCGCGATGCCTGCACGCCGATTGTGACCATGGTTGAGTAGGCAGGCCTGCAGGGGGGGCTGGGGTGGGCCTCAAAAATGTTGACAACATCAGAGTACACGACAGAACGGCTCGAGCAGGTGGCTATGTGGCTGTCGCCAGACAGCAGCCCCCGCCACAGTACAGTTGTACATGTACCTACGACTGGTCATACAAGATGCAGGAAGAGCATACTTGACAATATCTCGAATAGGGTTTCTTTATCAGCTCCGTCTGGTTCTGTAGGGCAGCTTCTGGAGGTTATCTTCCGACGCACCACCACAGGTAGAACATACTTCGCAGCCGGACCATGCCGTTTGGCAGTGGGGCCTGGTAGCCACTGCTTCCAGAAGTCCTTCAGGAGACCCTAGGAGGAAGATGTGGGCGACGCCGAACCGGAGGGAATGCACACGGACTGCACACGTCACCGGGGCCCGGGTCAAGCACTGACACAGAAACAGGTCTGTGCACACGTATGGGTCAGGGCTGGGAGCGCACTTGAAGTAGGACAGCTTATGGAACAATGGCAGCCTCCACAAGCCGATGTTCAGGCGCTCGGTGTGAGCGCGATTTGCACGCGTACTCCTGGCTGCGATACCAGTGTACGGCGGCCGAGTCGGATTGTCAACCTGCATACAGGATGCCAGCGACTGCGACGATGGTGGTGTCCATAGCAACCGACGGCCTATGCAAGGGGCAGACACCACCCCGCCTTGGGCGCATAGCCTTGGGCATCACAGTGCTGTTGGTAGCTCGCCGAACCTGGGACTCGATCTCGGCAGCCTTTTCCGCCCTGGACATGATCTCCGAGCCTGACCACTTCAACACACGATCTCCTGTCCACGTGCCCTCTGGGGTGACAGTCGTGGGGGAGTCCATTCATCTCTGCAGCCCTGCTCATCTGTGTCAAAGGACATGTAGCCAGGTGGCATGCGTGGCAGTGCGGGCTGCCCGCCCTGCGTCTGTGCTGAGGAGGCTGGCAGGGATCCGCCACCCGCGTAAGCAGGCACGGATTGAGTGATGTGGCAGTAGCTTTCCCACCTGCACACGGACCACCAGTAGTAGACCACTCCCAGAGGCTGCCAGGCAGAGCCTGCCAACCACGGGCATCGCGTTGCGAGATCGCGCGCGGGACAAGAGGGCGAAGCCGTATCAAGGGATTTGTAATGCGATTATAGAACAGCTGTGTATCACTATGTTTACAGCTATCAAGTGTTATTTGCATAGCCATGGATATTGCCTGAGTGTTCTCCCTACTAATCGAAGTGGAGCCTATCCCTGCAGTGAGTCACACCGGCCTATGGTATCGTGCCTGTCAATGGCCAGACGGGGGTGACGCACCGGACCGTGTTGGCATCCTTCACGGTTGCACCAAGGAAAGCGCAACGCACACAAGCTGACTTGGCCCCATGACCAACGGCGTTTGCCAGCTTCTCGAGCACAGGGATGTCTCCCTCTGCCCAGCCACAGACCGGCCAAAGCTTCACTAGCCTCTTATTGCTGTTTGGGATCAGCAGGGTCCTCCCAGATCTCCACAATGATCGGGGTGGTTCCGTCCCTGCCTGCAGAGGCTCCCTCACATGGTGGGAGGTGCGTGTGAGGGCGACAGGCAAGCACCGGCACGCAAGTGCAGGCAAGTGTACACACAGTTCAGCGCCTGATTACCGATTCGCAGTTGGCACACTAATGGCAGTACACCAGA
Organism: Ulva mutabilis; assembly: GCA_900538255.1. NCBI lineage: Eukaryota > Viridiplantae > Chlorophyta > Ulvophyceae > Ulvales > Ulvaceae > Ulva > Ulva mutabilis. The sequence goes on along the minus strand of UNSF01000058.1, from coordinate 24,804 downwards.
CAGGAGTGTATACCGCACCGGGATCGTGGTGCGAGGAAGAAGTCCTCCAGAGACTCCAAGACGCTGTCCAAACGATTGGGCTCGTCGGCCCCTCCACAACGCCCAGGGGAGCCCAGGTGTCATTCTTCGCGGCCATCCCGTCGTGCAGCTCCTGGAGCCGGATGCCCCAGATGAGGGCGCCATGCTGCTTATTAACAAAGAGCTGACCCACCGTCTGCCCCTGCACCGGGAGTCACCGCCTGAGGACACGGTTGCAGGCAAGTATCACGACAGGCACTCGTCTGAAGATCAGGAGGAGGACACGCATGCAAAGGCGACGCACCTAGGCTCACGAGCACTGCAAACTCGTCAGCTTCTATAGACGTCTCGTCGAATTTGTTCCCACACCGGGCGTTCAGCTCGCGGCCGGCGGGCGAGTTCCAAAAGGACTCTGGATCCTCGAAAGCCTCCTTGCGGTGACTCAAGATGGCTGGCAGCATATCTGCTTGCAGACGAGGTCCACAAAGGTGCCCTCATTCCCGAAGTAAAATGCGCTACGCTTGGGGGAGAGATGACCTCCCGGGCCACGCTTGAATCGGGGGTTGTTGCAACCCGGCCGCTGGCAGACCTCATCCGCATGGACCGCGTGTGAGTCACCCGGGATGTCCGGGAAGAGTTCCCAACAAGCGGTCACAGATGTGCCGCTCACAGTCGTGGCTATCTTCGACAGCGAGTGCACAGCAGAGCATGTGGTACGATTTGGGGAACAGGTTCCCTCTGGTAACAGCAGGGAAATGCACCATCTGGCAGAATGAGTCCATGGCCGAATTCGTGAATACGATGCTCTGATGCCAGCCTTGCCAGCCACACAGCACCTCACGTACCTTGACCGATGCCCGGCCACGATGGAATGTGCCAGGCGGAAGTTGAGATAGGCACCGGTGTCTCGCCTGGGCGCCTTCACGGGCTCCTCCTCCTCCTCCTCCTCCTCGTCTGGTTGTTCATCATCTGGCTCCAGGGCGTCATGCCATTCCTCCCCATCTTCGTCGCCGAGCTGATCAAGCCCATCGTACTGGGGTTCTACCTCGACGGGAAGCGCAGCCGCAGCGATGAGGTGTACCTGCAACTTATTGCTGGATTGCATATGTTGAAGGAGCGGTATGCGCGGCTGACACCATCATGCGATATACACATGTGCACAGTGACAGGGCAGTATCAGCTTACCGGTGCCTGTGGGATTGCGGGGTCTCCGACCGGGACGAGGTAATCGTGTGGATCTGATTCCGGTGGAGGGAGGGGTACTGGTGGAGGGAGGGGTGCTGGTGGTGGTGGCAGGGGTGCTGGTGGAGCGAGGGGTGATGGTAAAGGCGGGGGATCTTGGGGCATGGGTCCCCCGATATCTCGCGGGTCTTGCGTAGTGCCCGCGAGCTCTCTTGCTCCAATGCCGTCCAGGATCGCATCAGCACTTGCCTCGCGAGGGAAGCGCAAGCCATCATCAACTACCGCACAGTGATTGAGCAGAGGCGAATCAAAGGACCGTGCAGCAGCTGATCTCCACGCCGCAGCCCGCTTAGGACAAGCAGTGACTCTAAAATGGCGCTCCGCATGAGCGACATTATTGAAAAAACCTAGACAGTGATCACACTTGAACAAAGACCTAGAGTCTTTGGTTTCCGTAGGCACACGGCGCATCCCATACTGGGCGAAGTGATCATCGATCTCTTGAGCCCTGCGACGGACCTTCTTCTTGGGCTCGCCTGCCATCGTGTCACGACTGGTGGGATGAAGTTAAAGCCTATATAAAGGTTGATGACGGGTCCGCGCAAGCTATGTCGGAGCGCATCCGGAAAGCCACCGGGCAGCAGAGCGTCACGCACTGCACACTTCCTGTAGACACACCCCGACTTGACGGGGGTGGTCGAAACGACACCCTCTGCCCACACCCGCGTGTGAACGCTTCCTTTGAGGGTGGAGCATGTACAGTCTTCTACGCCCAGTCTTCTATCATGCCTATTGATATATCTCGCATAACTAAGTTTTGTTCGACTCGATTTTGCCAGGGTCTACCGTCGTCGCCACAGGAGTACGTTGTGCAAGATGGGCCAGCCGACGGACGAGACCACGATCATGCTGCAGTACGATATCGTCTACTATCAAATTGCGTATTGTGTGAATTCTGCTGCCCTTATTATACGACTGGGCCCCAACAGCCGGCCCGCGGTAACGCCAAGTAACAACTGCACGGCTTGTCAACTAGCCGGCGCTTGTTGCAGTGCCGGCGATGCTCCACCGTTTGAATGGAAGTCTGCGTATTCTAACACACCATGGGGGAGGGCTGTGGCAGACACTATCTTTTCGGTGTGTGGTGTGAAGCGGCCCTTCAGCAGCGCGACGCTGCGGGTGACAAGCAGGCCTAATCCCACATATTACATCGAATTACAGTATGCTGACTTCAATTCGCTTATGGATGTCGCTATGTCAACTGCCGCAGCGGCTGTGGGGAAGCAGGCGGTATGGTTACCGCCCTTCACCTGCACGCTGGCCCAGGAGCAATCCCCGGTGCTCACTGCCACCGCAACCGCTGTTTCTAAGGACACTGTGCGTATGATTTCAACCGTGAGTGGGCGGAAGGCGTCTGTGTCGCCATGGGTTACGTGGAAGCCACGATTCCTGCGGTCGACCGACAAGATACAGAGCATATTGAAGGACATCCCAGAAGGTATGAAGGCGTCGCTGGATCGCTGTAATGATGCGAAGATTGTAAAAGACCTCTTCGTGAAGTTCGTGAGGGCAAGCAAGCCAGGGGCCATCATGCTACAGTCGGTTGTTGAGGCGTTCGACATGTTGGCTGAGACGGTGCGCTTGCCCTCCTCCCGCACGTACGCTGCAACGAACCGACAATCACCGTGCTGTCTATGTTCCTAAACGTGCACGCCGCACGTCCAGCTGATACAGCCGTTTTCTTGCCACCGAATCCCATCCGGACATTGCGTCAGTATCTCGATCGGCCGGATGAAGTGACTACCACAGCTCGGTTTTGCTGATGCATTGGTCGATGTACTTTTTCCAGCGCACTGGTCTCGCAGATGTGGAGTGGTATTAACATCGAGCACGGGGGCTAGCGGTCCAGGTCATTCTGTTCTGCCATGCATCCCATTCGGCGCTTGCATTGCCATGCCACGATCGTCGTTTCAGATGGTAGGCACGACAGCGGCTGTGTGTGGTGCAGCTTCATGTGTCACAGGTGAGCCTGGTGGCGTCCGGCGGGTCGTGGTCGATTGGGTACAATCGACCATCGTGGCGTCCGGGGTGTCTTGGTCGATTGTAGCCGTGCAGGGCCCACATAATGTGTTCGTGCTTGATGCGAGTCACCATAGATGCATTGCCCCAGAACATTGTGTGCATGTTCCGCAGGACCACAAAGACTTCTTTGCCGGCTCCACCATGTCAGCCGCTGAACAGCAGGGTGCAAGGAACGCCATCGAGCTCTGCCGGAATCTATCCAAAGCCTGGACGAGCATGTGGAAGGTAGCTGCAAAGGAGCATGGTATTACGTACGCGCCGTCTATCTCACCTGTCGTGCGGGGCAAGTGTTCGGAGCCATGCTTGTATTGATTCTGGGTCCGACGCAGGTATGCTGATGTGCGCAAACGTGCATCAAGTGTTAACAGCGCCATAGATAAGGAGTACGGTATCAGCACTGGGCAAGAGATGCCTCCTACCCGCCTCGAAGCTAAGCTGTTGAGGGCCTTCACTACAAAGTTGGTATGCTGCCCGTGCAGTGTGCTACGATTGGCTGGTACTTGGGGTATGCGTGTAGAGTGTCAAAGCGTGTACAATGGACGTTGCTGAATGTGATTACCTATGCAAGCCGCGGTAAGCCGTAGCGATGTCCTGCTTGCTGCTTTGCGCGGCTCTGTGCCTAGACACGACAATGTATGTGACCTGCAGGTCCCGAATCCAGATGATCCAACTGCAGCCCCCCGCACGTGCGAAGAGTGGGCCATGGATGGGATTTATGCGGTTCCTGCTGACCTGTTGGAAGAGTCAGAACAGAGACCTGTGAAGCGCAAGGCATTGAAGAAGGCGCCGCAAGTGGCAGGACAGACTGCAGCCGAGGCCGCAGAAGATGTGGCTGAGTCACCCGCGAAAGCATCCGAAACGTCACAGGATGTGGATGAGGCTGATCAGGCACGCTTCCATCCATTTGCTAGTATCGCACGCTGAAGTTGCCAATGCACTGAACCTGACAGGTAAGTGGCTGGTACAGCGTCGTGCGCCTACAGGTTGTATGCATTCAGGTCGAACACCAAATCACTTGTAGCGTTGCCAACCCAGTGTGACGGTACATAGTCGAGCTATGCATCCGTCCGAACATGAGACCTTTTCGTGGACTACGTCACAGTGGTATCGGTCTGGGGTTCCAATGCGGCATGGCCCGAGTTCGATTCCTTTGGGCCGGGATTACGTAAGGCGTGGTCATGCTCGCATGGTCCTTGTGGTGCACGAATTGGTCGGGTTCTCTCCCCTACGCCAACTCGAGTCAGCCTCGAAGGGGCTCGAGGCGTATGAGGGGGGGAGCTCTGTGACGGTACATAGTCGAGCTATGCATCCGTCCGAACATGAGACCTTTTCGTGGACTACGTCACACCCAGTGTCATGTGTAGGGAAAGGCCGTCCGCCGCAAGCTGAATGTTACCGACGATGTTGAGCAGAGCCAAGCTGTGGCAAACAGCCTGTCAGCTCCCGCATGTTCGACAGCCGTACAGGCCTCAATTACCAGGCCCTCAGACCAAGATGCAGTTTATCCAGCCCCAACAGTACGTCCTGACTTACTGTTGTGGCTGCTTTTGATACTCCTCCACCTGTACCCAAGCCTGCAATCCACCACCACCTGCCAGGTCAGACCGGAATACAGCCGACAATATCCAACATCAACAGCACGTTGCTGTACAGGCCACATGGGCGCGTGCCTCAAAACTGCAGGACACAGTGACTAAGCTGAAGAACTTGCTCGGACCTGCAGCTGACGGGCCCCCTAAAACAGCAGGGCCATACGCCGGGATATGGCAGAAGCTACTCGCTACTCAGGTAAGATCCCTCTCGCAACATGTACCTTGCATCTGTGTTGGGATCTGGTCTGTTGTGATGTGAATCACAATTACTGTGGTGTACAAGTCATCGGGAACAGGTGCAAGCTAGTACAGTCGCCTCACACACATTATCTTGCAGGAAGAGTTAGCCAACCTTGAACGCGAGATTGCGGCAGCGCTGGAAGAGGCTATTAAGTAGGAGTCCTGGAGCCATTGCGGCGCACACAAGGCCTGCAGGCTTGCTTTCAGCCGCCAACGGCAGCAGTGTTGACGTCGCAGCGTTGGCGTGGCTGTGAACAGCATGTTAGGAGAGCAGATGAGGGTTATGTGCAGCAAGGGGGCAGGGGGCAGGGGGCAGGGGTAGGGCAGGGGGGGGAGGGCTAAGGCAAGGGGCATGTGAGAGGCCGTGCAGCGGTGTGCAGCGGTCCTCGTGGCTCCATGGGGGCTATGTGGTCGATTGGGCACGATCGACCAAAGTGGCGCCCGGGGTGCCTTGGTCGATTGGGCACGATCGACCAAAGTGGCGCCCGGGGTGCCTTGGTCGATTGGGCACGATCGACCAAAGTGGCGCCCGGGGTGCCTTGGTCAATTGGGCACGATCGACCAAAGTGGCGCCCGGGGTGCTGCGGTCGATTGGGCCTCCAGGCCTTTCTTGCATTTAGGATGTCCCTAAGCTGACCTCGTCCCCTAGGACTCCGTAGGGATTCATGCATGACTGACTTAGAGTCCTCGATCGTAGATGTAACAAGTCTTCATGATGCCCTGGTGACGTCACACTCCATCATCGGGATGTCCCATGACTGTTCCCGTGACTTCCCTGTTATGCAACCTGTGTCCCCCAAGGATCCTCAGCCCATCTGGCACAGGTCCCGCAGCTGTCCTTGCTCTGTCCCTCGTCAACTCCACGTCCTCTCGGACAGTCCTCATGCCGACCTGTTGCAGTCACTCCACTGTCCTTTCAGAGTCCCTATGGTGCCCTTCCGGCGTCCTGTAAGGACGTCCCGAAAGTGCTGGCACCATAGTTATAGTGGATGAGCTCTAGGGAGCAGGCGCGCTCCCGCCAGCTTAGCTGGAGAAGGTCAGAAAAAAGTGACCTACAAAGTGCATGGGCGCAATGCTCCCCAGACATACGCCAAATCACTTCATCAGCATAAATTATGATCACTCATATGAAAGAATATGTTGTGGGCCGTGGCAGCTGAGCTCTAGGGAGCAGGCGCGCTCCTGCCTCCTCAGCTGAAAAAGGACAGAAAAAAGTGACCTACTCATTACATGAGCCCAATGGCCCCAGACACATGCCAAGGACTTCATCAGGGTATATTATGATCCCTTATATGATGGAATATGTTGCGGACAGTGGCAGATGGGCTCTGGGGCGCTGGCGCGCTCCCGCCAGCTCAGCTGGAGAAGTTCAGAAAAAAGTGACCCGCTCAGTGCATGGGCGCAATGCTCCCCAGACATACGCCAAATCACTTCATCAGCATGGATTATGATCACTCATATGAAAGAATGTGTTGTAGACCGTGGGAGATGAGCTCTAGGGAGCAGGCGCGCTCCCGCCAGCTCAGCTGGAGAAGGTCAGAAAAAAGTGACCTACAAAGTGCATGGGCGCAATGCTCCCCAGACATACGCCAAATCACTTCATCAGCATAAATTATGATCACTCATATGAAAGAATATGTTGTGGGCCGTGGCAGCTGAGCTCTAGGGAGCAGGCGCGCTCCTGCCACCTCAGCTGAAAAAGGACAGAAAAAAGTGACCTACTCATTACATGAGCCCAATGGCCCCAGACACATGCCAAGGACTTCATCAGCGTATATTATGATCCCTTATATGATGGAATATGTTGCGGACAGTGGCAGATGGGCTCTGGGGCGCTGGCGCGCTCCCGCCAGCTCAGCTGGAGAAGTTCAGAAAAAAGTGACCTACTCAGTGCATGGGTGCAATGCTCCCCAGACATACGCCAAATCACTTCATCAGCATGGATTATGATCACTCATATGAAAGATTATGGTGTGGACCGTGGGAGATGAGCTCTAGGGAGCAGGCGCGCTCCCACCAGCTCAGCTGGAGAAGGTCAGAAAAAAGTGACCTACACAGTGCATGGGCGCAATGCTCCCCAGCCATATGCGAAATCACTTCATCAGCATGGATTATGATCACTGATATGAGAGAATATGTTGTGGGCCGTGGCAGCTGAGCTCTAGGGAGCAGGCGCGCTCCCGCCAGCTCAGCTGAAAAAGGACAGAAAAAAGTGACCTACTCATTACATGAGCCCAATGGCCCCAGACACATGCCAAGGACTTCATCAGCGTATATTATGATCCCTTATATGATGGAATATGTTGCGGACAGTGGCAGATGGGCTCTGGGGCGCTGGCGCGCTCCCGCCAGCTCAGCTGGAGAAGTTCAGAAAAAAGTGACCCGATCAGTGCATGGGCGCAATGCTCCCCAGACATACGCCAAACCACTTCATCAGCATGGATTATGATCACTCATATGAAAGAATGTGTTGTAGACCGTGGGAGATGAGCTCTAGGGAGCAGGCGCGCTCCCGCCAGCTCAGCTGGAGAAGGTCAGAAAAAAGTGACCAACAAAGTGCATGGGCGCAATGCTCCCCAGACATACGCCAAATCACTTCATCCGCATAAATTATGATCACTCATATGAAAGAATATGTTGTGGGCCGTGGCAGCTGAGCTCTAGGGAGCAGGCGCGCTCCCGCCAGCTCAGCTGGAGAAGGTCAGAAAAAAGTGACCTACAAAGTGCATGGGTGCAATGCTCCCCAGACATACGCCAAATCACTTCATCAGCATGGATTATGATCACTCATATGAAAGATTATGGTGTGGACCGTGGGAGATGAGCTCTAGGGAGCAGGCGCGCTCCCACCAGCTCAGCTGGAGAAGGTCAGAAAAAAGTGACCTACACAGTGCATGGGCGCAATGCTCCCCAGCCATATGCGAAATCACTTCATCAGCATGGATTATGATCACTGATATGAGAGAATATGTTGTGGGCCGTGGCAGCTGAGCTCTAGGGAGCAGGCGCGCTCCCGCCAGCTCAGCTGAAAAAGGACAGAAAAAAGTGACCTACTCATTACATGAGCCCAATGGCCCCAGACACATGCCAAGGACTTCATCAGCGTATATTATGATCCCTTATATGATGGAATATGTTGCGGACAGTGGCAGATGGGCTCTGGGGCGCTGGCGCGCTCCCGCCAGCTCAGCTGGCGAAGTTCAGAAAAAAGTGACCTACTCAGTGCATGGGCGCAATGCTCCCAAGACATACGCCAAATCACTTCATCAGCATGGATTATGATCACTCATATGAAAGAATATGTTGTGGACCGTGGGAGATGAACTCTAGGGAGCAGGCGCGCTCCCGCCAGCTCAGCTGGAGAAGGTCAGAAAAAATTGACCTACACTGTGCATGGGCGCAATGCTCCCCGGCCATATGCGAAATCACTTCATCAGCATGGATTATGATCACTGATATGAAAGAATATGTTGTGGGCCGTGGCAGCTGAGCTCTAGGGAGCAGGCGCGCTCCCGCCAGCTCAGCTGAAAAAGGACAGAAAAAAGTGACCTACTCGTTACATGAGCCCAATGGCCCCAGACACATGCCAAGCACTTCATTAGCGTATATTATGATCCCTTATATGATGGAATATGTTTCGGACAGTGGCAGATGGGCTCTGGGGCGCTGGCGCGCTCCCGCCAGCTCAGCTGGAGAAGTTCAGAAAAAAGTGACCCGCTCAGTGCATGGGCGCAATGCTCCCCAGACATACGCCAAATCACTTCATCAGCATGGCTTATGATCACTCATATGAAAGAATGTGTTGTAGACCGTGGGAGATGAGCTCTAGGGAGCAGGCGCGCTCCCGCCAGCTCAGCTGGAGAAGGTCAGAAAAAAGTGACCTACAAAGTGCATGGGCGCAATGCTCCCCAGACATACGCCAAATCACTTCATCCGCATAAATTATGATCACTCATATGAAAGAATATGTTGTGGGCCGTGGCAGCTGAGCTCTAGGGAGCAGGCGCGCTCCCGCCAGCTCAGCTGAAAAAGGACAGAAAAAAGTGACCTACTCATTACATGAGCCCAATGGCCCCAGACACATGCCAAGCACTTCGTCAGCGTATATTATGATTTCTTATATGATGGAATATGTTGCGGACAGTGGCAGATGGGCTCTGGGGCGCTGGCGCGCTTCCGCCAGCTTAGCTGGAGAAGTTCAGAAAAAAGTGACCTACTCAGTGCATGGGCGCAATGCTCCCCAGACATACGCCAAATCACTTCATCAGCATGGATTAGGATCACTCATATGAAAGATTATGGTGTGGACCGTGGGAGATGAGCTCTAGGGAGCAGGCGCGCTCCCACCAGCTCAGCTGGAGAAGGTCAGAAAAAAGTGACCTACTCGGTGCATGGGCGCAATGCTCCCCAGACATACGCCAAATCACTTCATCAGCATGGATTATGATCACTCATATGAAAGAATATAATGTGGACCGTGGGAGATGAACTCTAGGGAGCAGGCGCGCTCCCGCCAGCTCAGCTGGAGAAGGTCAGAAAAAAGTGACCTACACAGTGCATGGGCGCAATGCTCCCCAGCCATATGCGAAATCACTTCATCAGCATGGATTATGATCACTCATATGAAAGAATATGTTGTGGACCGTGGGAGATGAACTCTAGGGAGCAGGCGCGCTCCCGCCAGCTCAGCTGGAGAAGGTCAGAAAAAAGTGACCTACACAGTGCATGGGCGCAATGCTCCCCAGACATACGCCAAATCACTTCATCAGCATGGATTATGATCACTCATATGAAAGAATATGTTGTGGACCGTGGGAGATGAACTCTAGGGAGCAGGCGCGCTCCCGCCAGCTCAGCTGGAGAAGGTCAGAAAAAAGTGACCTACACAGTGCATGGGCGCAATGCTCCCCAGCCATATACGAAATCACTTCATCAGCATGGATTATGATCACTGATATGAAAGAATATGTTGTGGGCCGTGGCAGCTGAGCTCTAGGGAGCAGGCGCGCTCCCGCCAGCTAAGCTGGAGAAGGTCAGAAAAAAGTGACCTACACAGTGCATGGGCGCAATGCTCCCCAGACATACGCCAAATCACTTCATCAGCATGGATTATGATCACTCATATGAAAGAATGTGTTGTAGACCGTGGGAGATGAGCTATAGGGAGCAGGCGCGCTCCCGCCAGCTCAGCTGGAGAAGGTCAGAAAAAAGTGACCTACAAAGTGCATGGGCGCAATGCTCCCCAGCCATATGCGAAATCACTTCATCAGCATGGATTATGATCACTCATATGAAAGAATATGTTGTGGGCCGTGGGAGATGAACTCTAGGGAGCAGGCGCGCTCCCGCCAGCTCAGCTGGAGAAGGTCAGAAAAAAGTGACCTACACAGTGCATGGGCGCAATGCTCCCCAGACATACGCCAAATCACTTCATCAGCATGGATTATGATCACTCATATGAAAGAATATGTTGTGGACCGTGGGAGATGAACTCTATGGAGCAGGCGCGCTCCCGCCAGCTCAGCTGGAGAAGGTCAGAAAAAATTGACCTACACAGTGCATGGGCGCAATGCTCCCCAGCCATATACGAAATCACTTCATCAGCATGGATTATGATCACTGATATGAAAGAATATGTTGTGGGCCGTGGCAGCTGAGCTCTAGGGAGCAGGCGCCTTCCCGCCAGCTAAGCTGGAGAAGGTCAGAAAAAAGTGACCTACACAGTGCATGGGCGCAATGCTCCCCAGACATACGCCAAATCACTTCATCAGCATGGATTATGATCACTCATATGAAAGAATGTGTTGTAGACCGTGGGAGATGAGCTCTAGGGAGCAGGCGCGCTCCCGCCAGCTCAGCTGGAGAAGGTCAGAAAAAATTGACCTACACAGTGCATGGGCGCAATGCTCCCCAGCCATATACGAAATCACTTCATCAGCATGGATTATGATCACTCATATGAAAGAATATGTTGTGGGCCGTGGCAGCTGAGCTCTAGGGAGCAGGCGCGCTCCTGCCACCTCAGCTGAAAAAGGACAGAAAAAAGTGACCTACTCATTACATGAGCCCAATGGCCCCAGACACATGCCAAGGACTTCATCAGCGTATATTATGATCCCTTATATGATGGAATATGTTGCGGACAGTGGCAGATGGGCTCTGGGGCGCTGGCGCGCTCCCGCCAGCTCAGCTGGAGAAGTTCAGAAAAAAGTGACCTACTCAGTGCATGGGCGCAATGCTCCCCAGACATACGCCAAATCACTTCATCAGCATGGATTATGATCACTCATATGAAAGATTATGGTGTGGACCGTGGGAGATGAGCTCTAGGGAGCAGGCGCGCTCCCACCAGCTCAGCTGGAGAAGGTCAAGAAAAAAGTGACCTACACAGTGCATGGGCGCAATGCTCCGCAGCCATATGCGAAATCACTTCATCAGCATGGATTATGATCACTCATATGAAAGAATATGTTGTGGACCGTGGGAGATGAACTCTAGGGAGCAGGCGCGCTCCCGCCAGCTCAGCTGGAGAAGGTCAGAAAAAATTGACCTACACAGTGCATGGGCGCAATGCTCCCCAGCCATATGCGAAATCACTTCATCAGCATGGATTATGATCACTGATATGAAAGAATATGTTGTGGGCCGTGGCAGCTGAGCTCTAGGGAGCAGGCGCGCTCCCGCGAGCTCAGCTGAAAAAGGACAGAAAAAAGTGACCTACTCATTACATGAGCCCAATGGCCCCAGACACATGCCAAGGACTTCATCAGCGTATATTATGATCCCTTATATGATGGAATATGTTGCGGACAGTGGCAGATGGGCTCTGGGGCGCTGGCGCGCTCCCGCCAGCTCAGCTGGAGAAGTTCAGAAAAAAGTGACCCGCTCAGTGCATGGGCGCAATGCTCCCCAGACATACGCCAAATCACTTCATCAGCATGGATTATGATCACTCATATGAAAGAATGTGTTGTAGACCGTGGGAGATGAGCTCTAGGGAGCAGGCGCGCTCCCGCCAGCTCAGCTGGAGAAGGTCAGAAAAAAGTGACCTACAAAGTGCATGGGCGCAATGCTCCCCAGACATACGCCAAATCACTTCATCAGCATAAATTATGATCACTCATATGAAAGAATATGTTGTGGGCCGTGGCAGCTGAGCTCTAGGGAGCAGGCGCGCTCCTGCCACCTCAGCTGAAAAAGGACAGAAAAAGGTGACCTACTCATTACATGAGCCCAATGGCCCCAGACACATGCCAAGGACTTCATCAGCGTATATTATGATCCCTTATATGATGGAATATGTTGCGGACAGTGGCAGATGGGCTCTGGGGCGCTGGCGCGCTCCCGCCAGCTCAGCTGGAGAAGTTCAGAAAAAAGTGACCTACTCAGTGCATGGGTGCAATGCTCCCCAGACATACGCCAAATCACTTCATCAGCATGGATTATGATCACTCATATGAAAGATTATGGTGTGGACCGTGGGAGATGAGCTCTAGGGAGCAGGCGCGCTCCCACCAGCTCAGCTGGAGAAGGTCAGAAAAACGTGACCTACACAGTGCATGGGCGCAATGCTCCCCAGCCATATGCGAAATCACTTCATCAGCATGGATTATGATCACTGATATGAAAGAATGTGTTGTGGGCCGTGGCAGCTGAGCTCTAGGGAGCAGGCGCGCTCCCGCCAGCTCAGCTGAAAAAGGACAGAAAAAAGTGACCTACTCATTACATGAGCCCAATGGCCCCAGACACATGCCAAGGACTTCATCAGCGTATATTATGATCCCTTATATGATGGAATATGTTGCGGACAGTGGCAAATGGGCTCTGGGGCGCTGGCGCGCTCCCGCCAGCTCAGCTGGAGAAGTTCAGAAAACAGTGACCCGCTCAGTGCATGGGCGCAATGCTCCCCAGACATACGCCAAATCACTTCATCAGCATGGATTATGATCACTCATATGAAAGAATGTGTTGTAGACCGTGGGAGATGAGCTCTAGGGAGCAGGCGCGCTCCCGCCAGCTCAGCTGGAGAAGGTCAGAAAAAAGTGACCTACAAAGTGCATGGGCGCAATGCTCCCCAGCCATATGCGAAATCACTTCATCAGCATGGATTATGATCACTCATATGAAAGAATATGTTGTGGGCCGTGGGAGATGAACTCTAGGGAGCAGGCGCGCTCCCGCCAGCTCAGCTGGAGAAGGTCAGAAAAAAGTGACCTACACAGTGCATGGGCGCAATGCTCCCCAGACATACGCCAAATCACTTCATCAGCATGGATTATGATCACTCATATGAAAGAATATGTTGTGGACCGTGGGAGATGAACTCTAGGGAGCAGGCGCGCTCCCGCCAGCTCAGCTGGAGAAGGTCAGAAAAAATTGACCTACACAGTGCATGGGCGCAATGCTCCCCAGCCATATACGAAATCACTTCATCAGCATGGATTATGATCACTGATATGAAAGAATATGTTGTGGGCCGTGGCAGCTGAGCTCTAGGGAGCAGGCGCGCTCCCGCCAGCTAAGCTGGAGAAGGTCAGAAAAAAGTGACCTACACAGTGCATGGGCGCAATGCTCCCCAGACATACGCCAAATCACTTCATCAGCATGGATTATGATCACTCATATGAAAGAATGTGTTGTAGACCGTGGGAGATGAGCTCTAGGGAGCAGGCGCGCTCCCGCCAGCTTAGCTGGAGAAGGTCAGAAAAAAGTGACCTACAAAGTGCATGGGCGCAATGCTCCCCAGACATACGCCAAATCACTTCATCAGCATAAATTATGATCACTCATATGAAAGAATATGTTGTGGGCCGTGGCAGCTGAGCTCTAGGGAGCAGGCGCGCTCCTGCCTCCTCAGCTGAAAAAGGACAGAAAAAAGTGACCTACTCATTACATGAGCCCAATGGCCCCAGACACATGCCAAGGACTTCATCAGCGTATATTATGATCCCTTATATGATGGAATATGTTGCGGACAGTGGCAGATGGGCTCTGGGGCGCTGGCGCGCTCCCGCCAGCTCAGCTGGAGAAGTTCAGAAAAAAGTGACCCGCTCAGTGCATGGGCGCAATGCTCCCCAGACATACGCCAAATCACTTCATCAGCATGGATTATGATCACTCATATGAAAGAATGTGTTGTAGACCGTGGGAGATGAGCTCTAGGGAGCAGGCGCGCTCCCGCCAGCTCAGCTGGAGAAGGTCAGAAAAAAGTGACCTACAAAGTGCATGGGCGCAATGCTCCCCAGACATACGCCAAATCACTTCATCAGCATAAATTATGATCACTCATATGAAAGAATATGTTGTGGGCCGTGGCAGCTGAGCTCTAGGGAGCAGGCGCGCTCCTGCCACCTCAGCTGAAAAAGGACAGAAAAAAGTGACCTACTCATTACATGAGCCCAATGGCCCCAGACACATGCCAAGGACTTCATCAGCGTATATTATGATCCCTTATATGATGGAATATGTTGCGGACAGTGGCAGATGGGCTCTGGGGCGCTGGCGCGCTCCCGCCAGCTCAGCTGGAGAAGTTCAGAAAAAAGTGACCTACTCAGTGCATGGGTGCAATGCTCCCCAGACATACGCCAAATCACTTCATCAGCATGGATTATGATCACTCATATGAAAGATTATGGTGTGGACCGTGGGAGATGAGCTCTAGGGAGCAGGCGCGCTCCCGCCAGCTCAGCTGGAGAAGGTCAGAAAAAAGTGACCAACAAAGTGCATGGGCGCAATGCTCCCCAGACATACGCCAAATCACTTCATCCGCATAAATTATGATCACTCATATGAAAGAATATGTTGTGGGCCGTGGCAGCTGAGCTCTAGGGAGCAGGCGCGCTCCCGCCAGCTCAGCTGGAGAAGGTCAGAAAAAAGTGACCTACAAAGTGCATGGGCGCAATGCTCCCCAGACATACGCCAAATCACTTCATCAGCATAAATTATGATCACTCATATTAAAAAAATGTTGTGGACCGTGGGAGATGAACTCTAGGGAGCAGGCGCGCTCCCGCCAGCTCAGCAGGAGAAGGTCAGAAAAAAGTGACCTACACAGTGCATGGGCGCAATGCTCCCCAGACATACGCCAAATCACTTCATCAGCATGGATTATGATCACTCATATGAAAGCATGTGTTGTAGACCGTGGGAGATGAGCTCTAGGGAGCAGGCGCGCTCCCGCCAGCTCAGCTGGAGAAGGTCAAAAAAAAGTGACCTACAAAGTGCATGGGCGCAATGCCTCCCCAGACATACGCCAAATCACTTCATCAGCATGGATTATAATCACTCATATGAAAGAATATGTTGTGGGCCGTGGCAGCTGAGCTCTAGGGAGCAGGCGCGCTCCCGCCAGCTAAGCTGGAGAAGGTCAGAAAAACGTGACCTACACAGTGCATGGGCGCAATGCTCCCCAGACATACGCCAAATCACTTCATCAGCATGAATTATGATCACTCATATGAAAGAATATGTTGTGGACCGTGGGAGATGAACTCTAGGGAGCAGGCGCGCTCCCGCCAGCTCAGCTGGAGAAGGTCAGAAAAAATTGACCTACACAGTGCATGGGCGCAATGCTCCCCAGCCATATGCGAAATCACTTCATCAGCATGGATTATGATCACTCATATGAAAGAATATGTTGTGGACCGTGGGAGATGAACTCTAGGGAGCAGGCGCGCTCCCGCCAGCTCAGCTGGAGAAGGTCAGAAAAAAGTGACCTACACAGTGCATGGGCGCAATGCTCCCCAGACATACGCCAAATCACTTCATCCGCATAAATTATGATCACTCATATGAAAGAATATGTTGTGGGCCGTGGCAGCTGAGCTCTAGGGAGCAGGCGCGCTCCCGCCAGCTCAGCTGGAGAAGGTCAGAAAAAAGTGACCTACAAAGTGCATGGGCGCAATGCTCCCCAGACATACGCCAAATCACTTCATCAGCATAAATTATGATCACTCATATTAAAAAAAATGTTGTGGACCGTGGGAGATGAACTCTAGGGAGCAGGCGCGCTCCCGCCAGCTCAGCAGGAGAAGGTCAGAAAAAAGTGACCTACACAGTGCATGGGCGCAATGCTCCCCAGACATACGCCAAATCACTTCATCAGCATGGATTATGATCACTCATATGAAAGCATGTGTTGTAGACCGTGGGAGATGAGCTCTAGGGAGCAGGCGCGCTCCCGCCAGCTCAGCTGGAGAAGGTCAAAAAAAAGTGACCTACAAAGTGCATGGGCGCAATGCTCCCCAGACATACGCCAAATCACTTCATCAGCATGGATTATAATCACTCATATGAAAGAATATGTTGTGGGCCGTGGCAGCTGAGCTCTAGGGAGCAGGCGCGCTCCCGCCAGCTAAGCTGGAGAAGGTCAGAAAAACGTGACCTACACAGTGCATGGGCGCAATGCTCCCCAGACATACGCCAAATCACTTCATCAGCATGAATTATGATCACTCATATGAAAGAATATGTTGTGGACCGTGGGAGATGAACTCTAGGGAGCAGGCGCGCTCCCGCCAGCTCAGCTGGAGAAGGTCAGAAAAAATTGACCTACACAGTGCATGGGCGCAATGCTCCCCAGCCATATGCGAAATCACTTCATCAGCATGGATTATGATCACTCATATGAAAGAATATGTTGTGGACCGTGGGAGATGAACTCTAGGGAGCAGGCGCGCTCCCGCCAGCTCAGCTGGAGAAGGTCAGAAAAAAGTGACCTACACAGTGCATGGGCGCAATGCTCCCCAGACATACGCCAAATCACTTCATCAGCATGAATTATGATCACTCATATGAAAGAATATGTTGTGGACCGTGGGAGATGAACTCTAGGGAGCAGGCGCGCTCCCGCCAGCTCAGCTGGAGAAGGTCACAAAAAATTGACCTACACAGTGCATGGGCGCAATGCTCCCCAGCCATATGCGAAATCACTTCATCAGCATGGATTATGATCACTGATATGAAAGAATATGTTGTGGGCCGTGGCAGCTGAGCTCTAGGGAGCAGGCGCGCTCCCGCCAGCTAAGCTGGAGAAGGTCAGAAAAAAGTGACCTACACAGTGCATGGGCGCAATGCTCCCCAGACATACGCCAAATCACTTCATCCGCATAAATTCTGATCACTCATATGAAAGAATATGTTGTGGGCCGTGGCAGCTGAGCTCTAGGGAGCAGGCGCGCTCCCGCCAGCTCAGCTGGAGAAGGTCAGAAAAAAGTGACCTACAAAGTGCATGGGCGCAATGCTCCCCAGACATACGCCAAATCACTTCATCAGCATGGATTATGATCACTCATATGAAAGAATGTGTTGTAGACCGTGGGAGATGAGCTCTAGGGAGCAGGCGCGCTCCCGCCAGCTCAGCTGGAGAAGGTCAGAAAAAAGTGACCTACAAAGTGCATGGGCGCAATGCTCCCCAGACATACGCCAAATCACTTCATCAGCATAAATTATGATCACTCATATGAAAGAATATGTTGTGGGCCGTGGGAGCTGAGCTCTAGGGAGCAGGCGCGCTCCTGCCACCTCAGCTGAAAAAGGACAGAAAAAAGTGACCTACTCATTACATGAGCCCAATGGCCCCAGACACATGCCAAGGACTTCATCAGCGTATATTATGATCCCTTATATGATGGAATATGTTGCGGACAGTGGCAGATGGGCTCTGGGGCGCTGGCGCGCTTCCGCCAGCTTAGCTGGAGAAGTTCAGAAAAAAGTGACCTACTCAGTGCATGGGCGCAATGCTCCCCAGACATACGCCAAATCACTTCATCAGCATGGATTAGGATCACTCATATGAAAGATTATGGTGTGGACCGTGGGAGATGAGCTCTAGGGAGCAGGCGCGCTCCCACCAGCTCAGCTGGAGAAGGTCAGAAAAAAGTAACCTACTCGGTGCATGGGCGCAATGCTCCCCAGACATACGCCAAATCACTTCATCAGCATGGATTATGATCACTCATATGAAAGAATATGTTGTGGACCGTGGGAGATGAACTCTAGGGAGCAGGCGCGCTCCCGCCAGCTCAGCTGGAGAAGGTCAGAAAAAAGTGACCTACACAGTGCATGGGCGCAATGCTCCCCAGCCATATGCGAAATCACTTCATCAGCATGGATTATGATCACTCATATGAAAGAATATGTTGTGGACCGTGGGAGATGAACTCTAGGGAGCAGGCGCGCTCCCGCCAGCTCAGCTGGAGAAGGTCAGAAAAAAGTGACCTACACAGTGCATGGGCGCAATGCTCCCCAGACATACGCCAAATCACTTCATCAGCATGGATTATGATCACTCATATGAAAGAATATGTTGTGGACCGTGGGAGATGAACTCTAGGGAGCAGGCGCTGTTGTAATCCATTGGACCGCGGCCTAAGGCCTGTGGGATCCTGAGCATGCCGTAGCTATGCGCAGGGGTAGGGTACTGTCACATACCTTGCTGTCTAGGTATCTGCCGGTGACAGCACTGTATCTTCGTTGGAGGCGACGACACGTGAGACTTCGGACAGTAGAGAAAGAGTGATTACACTACGATCGACAGAGCCTATATAAGCGTTCTCTAAACGACTCATACGGATACGATCAGAATCAATGTCTGCTGGCACGCAATCTGCATGCATTGCTCGTGCATATGGTCAGCCATCGGTGCATGGCTGCCCCATAGCCACTCCGGATCAGCACCGTGTATCCTGGCACACATCCATGCATGGTCACCGTAGTCCTGTGCATGGCTGGATCACGACACTCCCCCTAGACTAAGCTTGTACTACCGCAAGCTGCAGTCTATCTCGAAATTTTCCCAGTGCTGGTCCTGCCAACACCTCACATCCCCCATTGGAGCCACTAAAGGTCAAGCCAAAGTCTATGGTCCCTCGCAGGTATCTCAGTACGTGAAGGACACCATTCCAATGACATTTGGCACTCCCAGCCATATGCCTGGCCAAGACATTAGCCGGAAACGCGATGTCTGGACGCGACACAACTGCCACATACTGGATGCTTCCTACGGCTTGCATAAACCTCTTATGCTCTGTGCCTGTAGCCTTCTCCTGGCTAGGATCTTCCTTCAGGCTAAACATTTTCTGCTTTGGCACCAAAGGAGTTGGCGCCCGTCTGCACTCACTCATGCTGAATCTCTCCAGCATGTCCCTGATGCTCTTTCTGTGTGTGATGGTGATAGTGCGAGCAGCGCGATCACGTATGACCTCCATGCCCAGCACATATCCCAGCTCCCCCAGGTCACGACCCTCAAATGCCTCAAGGCTCTTTCTGATGGCATCATCCATCTGCTCTACCAGACCGAAAATCAACAGATCATCGACCCACAGAAAAATCAGACAACGTCCTACTTTGCAGATAAACAGTGCGGGTCACTGGCTGATCTCACAAAGCCCATACTCAACAAGAGCTCTGCAAGCGCTTTGTGCCACTCCCTGGCAGCCTGCTTCAGACCATACAACGCCTTCTTCAGACGCCACACCATACCAGACCCATCATCTAGTACAGGAGGTTGTGCCACATACACTTCCTCCTCCAGAACACCATTCAGGAAAGCACATTTTATGTCTATATGCCTCGTCTCTAGATCCTCTACTGCACAGACCGATAACAGAGCCCTGAAGGTAGCATAACTGCCCACAGGTTGCCCATGTCTCAAAGAAATCTACGCCCTCCACTTGCGTAAACCCCCTGGCTACATATCTGGCTTTGAAACGCTCAATTTCACCCCTGTGCTCCTCGCTTGATCTTAAGCACCCACTTGCCTGTCACAGGCTTCGCTCCTAATGGGCACTCGACCAGCTCAAACACGTCATGTTCTCTCATGGAGGTCAGCTCATCGAGCATGGCCGTGATCCACTGCTCACGGTGAGTGCCACGCATGGCCTGCTGCACCGTTGGATCATCTACTACGACCTCGACCTTCTTCCTCACGGTAGCTGCAACGCCTGGACTCACAAAGGCTAGCAGTAGGGCCACCGTTCGGAGTCACCTCCTGCCCCGTCGGCTTTTCTGCATCAGGAGTCACACTGTCAGCCGTCGGCAGACACTCCTTCAGCTAAGTCACCGACGTCACTCTCATCATTGAACACTGTGGAGCTCCCAGCATCATGCTCACGTGCACCCTCCGGGGAGATGCGCTCAACAGCAACATTCACTCATAATGGCTCCCACAGCATGGACAGCAGGTCTCAAGACTTTGCGAATCAAATGAAAAGGCTTTGGAACCCATCGAATCCCCACCTCATGTGGCAGATCCAGACGTTCTCCGCTGCCCCTCGCGGCACTTGGTGCTGACTCTCCCCTGAGCCATCACCGCCTGTCGCTATTCCCCTAGGCACATGCCGTAGCTCGCCTTGCCCCTGGCCCTCAGACCCAGATATATGCCGTGGCTTATCATATCTGTCCCGGTCATCACGCCCTGACAACGTGGACCCGCGGTAACTTCGGCTGCCGCCGTGACCGTCAGCTCGCACAGATGGGGGTGGCTCACTCAGCTCCTTGCCATCAACCGCTGGACTGGCTCCGCTGAGCGTGAGCGGGATCTAGACTCAGGCTCAGAGTCATCCTCACTACCAGATGCATCTTCATCCGCCTCCTCATCAGTTGGAAGCGGATAGATGTCACAGTCTCCCATGTGCAGCACAGCTCTATCCCGCGTAGGGATTGTCTCTGCAGGCCTGAACTCGCAGTTCAGTGGCCCAGACGGCTGGTCTGCTGCATCATATTCCCAGTGCGGCACAGCTGCAGCACTGTCAGCCGCTGCAAGATCACAGCGCGCTGCAACCACTGCATCACTGATCTCCGGTGTGTGCCAGCGCTCATGGCGCGCCAGCAGCTCTGCACCCAACACTCTAGGAGAGAACTCAGGCTCACCCTCAGGTAGCTCCTCTCGTGGTTTGAAACGCCTATGCAACGTTCTGCTTGGTTCCCAGTGCTGATGGCCCAGACCCGGATGCTCCCCCTCAGCCCAATCCACATTTCTACCCCTCTCTGGCATCATGTGTTCACGACTGGCTGGTGACGCACTGCCCGCACACTGGTGCTCTTCACCCACTTCTTCATGTTGGGCAAGAACTCAGCCTCTGGCACTACACTGGTGAACTGATCTGGCAGGATCTCAAATTCACCCTGCTCATAGTTCTCTAGCACAACTGGGTCCGCCGTAGGTTCCCCAGCCATGTGAAATCGCTGCGCGAAATCCTTCACCAGAGCAGGTGGAGCAGCCGTGTGCCTGTACAGCCGCACTGCCTCCCCCATTCCCACGCTTCACATACACCCCTGTCCATATGAGGACCTCCACCCGGTCCCATATAGGCACCGAGGATTCCTCGCTCCTCCAGGTGCCTGAAGTGCTCCCTCCGCGGATACACATACATTGGGCACCCGAAAGGCTTCACCTGTGCCACCACGAGACGGAAGTCATCTTCACTGACTTTCCGAAAACCACAACAAGTATGGCACTATCTCCCTGACATCCACATTTCTCTATGCACCTTTCCACAAATGCCGCATCTCTCCTGGCATTCAGCTGCTCACAGAGCTCCTTCAGGCTCAGCGCAAGCGCTCCCGCTTCCGGACCCTCAGCTGCTTAGCCCGCTGCTGCTCATTCGTGGACCATTGGCTCATGGCTGGTGGCAACTAACCTCTCTTCCAGCCTCTGCTTCGCCTCCCTCCGCCGAACACCTTCCAGTGCTTGTACTCGACGTCAGGTTGTGTGCATGGTTCACGCACATGTATGCCTCCGGCCACAAGGAATGCAGGGACTGCTGCCTGCAGCAGGCTTGCCCGCACTGACGGTTCAGCACACCGATCTTTCGCTCTACCAACCCATTAGACTCATGCTGGGCGGTGTCAGTGAACGTGTGTACTATTCCCCGCCACTCAAGGTACTGAGCCAGGTGTTAGAGCTGACTCACGTCCCTGGTCCGTATGCAGCCTCCGCACCCCTATCTCCTTGTCATAGACAGTCTGAGTGCGGAATGCGTTCTAGCAGAAGGCATATCATTTCAGCAGCACCGCTTTTTCGACTTCAGCGGGATCACATGCGAGTACCTGCTGTACTCATCCGCCACTACCAGGATGAAGTTCATTCCTCCTATGCCCACTGGCTTTATCTGTCCAGCCAGATCCGCATGCAACACTTCTCCAGCATACGTGGCATTCTCTGTCACTTTGCCCCCATGCTGTGCTCTGTCACCACTTTCTCTGTTCCGCCACATGGCAACCATGACACTCAAGTGCTACTCCCGTAGGTTCAGGCAGCTTGAGGTCGAACAGGTCTGGATTATCTCGCATCAGTTTGAGAAACCGGTTGCGAGCACGGTGAAACGCGATATGCACCAGGAAAAATGGATCAACCTGGAAGGAAGATTCTGACCAATAGGTACACCATCCACTGCAGCGACTCTCGCCCTGCTCCACCTACCCATTTCCGTATTTCTGTGGGAAAAGATTTGTTAGCACTGGTCCAGATCGTACCTGAATCTACAAGGCGGCAGTTCCCATATTGGTCTGCCTGTCCCCGCAATAACCAGCTCGGTGTGGGAGTTGTCCTCACTATCCACACCCTGCTCACAGTTGCCCACAAACATCGGGCTTGATCATGAAAGCCAGGCATTTCTACTGTATTTGCCTTGCCTGTGTGCAAGAATATGTTCGACCGCTTCAGCACAGTCGTTGATAGGATGTTTATCGGGCTGGCTGGCAACCAGTAAACATGATCTAGCTCAATGTCCACAGGCACCAGCTCACCCTTCACTGTCACGTACTTCCCCACATTCGCCCTGATAGTGCCCATGCCATATATCTTTAGCCTGCCCTGATCTAGAGGCTGGCATTCTGTGATATCCGGTGGTTTGATCTCACTGAATATGCTATAGTCAAAGCAGATGTTCAGATCAGACCCGCTATCCACCAGAAACGTGGGCATATTGGGCGCTGGCCCATCACCACATTCAGCTCGCAGTTCAGCTAGATCAACTACAGCCACCTGCGGGCCACCGCGGCCTCTGCCACGGCCTCGCCCTGCAGCTGCTTGCTTCTGCAGAAACTGCTTGACTTCTGCTGAGAGCAAGGACACTCTTTCTGCAAATGACCAGGCTTATTGCAGTTGAAGCACTTACGGTTGTCTGCTCCCCCCGCTCCCACTGCAGCAACCTGTGGGGGTGTACCATGGCGACCACCGTGGCGTCCACCACGATACCCTCGTCCCCCATAACGCTGCTGACCACCGCGATCTTCCCGTGGGAACCGCGATGGAGCAGGTTGGCTGCTAGTCTGAGCGTGTGTCAGCAATGTGGACACTATCTGCTGCACTGGCAGCTGCTGCAGCATCGGCTGCAACAACGCATATTCTCTGTCTACTGCCAGTAGCCTAGAGCGGTACAACTGGTCAGGCACATTCTCCCCCAGACCCCTCATCTGGTTCACTATGCCCACTACTTCATTGACATGCCTTTCTAGTGGTTTGCCTGCTTGTCTAGCACCACTAAGCTGTTGGTACAGCTTCTGAATCTCTACCTCGACTGAAGGCATGTACTTGGCATGAAGCAATGACCACAACTCATGGACAAAGCTACAGTTGGACACGAAATCCCTATCCTCCTTTGGCAGAGTAATAAACAGCCAATGCTTGACCGACTCATGGGCCTGGCTATTCTGTGCTAGTGGATCGTTCACCAGCAAGCTACTCTCTCCCAGTGTGCATCCCAGTGTGCAACCCAGTGTGCATCCCAGTGTGCAGCCTGAGCCACTTGCTGCGCGTGCTTCGCTCCGTGCACCGCTGCCTCACTCGCATTCCCCGTAGGATCAGCGTTGCTCGGCATGGCGGCCTGCAGAGGGTTTACACTGAGATACCGTAGGTCCCAGCGTCTTGTCCTTCCCCGTGGGCATGAACTGACCCTCCGCGGCCTGCTCGCGGCGCACTGTGGAGCGAGTGCGGTGGTGCGGAGGGTTAACAGCTCCCTCCACACCGTCAGATCCGATAGATCCTTGGCGAGATGCCATTGAATCGTCTCGGAATGGTGGAGTCCTGCAACGATCACTGTACGTCGCAGGACACGCAGACCCGTAGGCCTCTTTGCGAGACCAGCACACCAGCATAATGCAGCTCCGCCGTAGCATTCTGCATCAGCCGTATCTAATCTCTCTACGGTCAGCTATACGCTAGAGCGCGGTGTGACTCGCTCATCGAAACGCACAGCCGCAACCGCAGGTTCCCCCTGGACTCTCTCGCATGCTAATAGACATCACAAGAACACCCACAATCATCATCGATACCATGTTGTAATCCATTGGACCGCGGCCTAAGGCCTGTGGGATCCTGAGCATGCCGTAGCTATGCGCAGGGTAGGGTACTGTCACATACCTTGCTGTCTAGGTATCTGCCGGTGACAGCACTGTATCTTCGTTGGAGGCGACGACACGTGAGACTTCGGACAGTAGAGAAGAGTGATTACACTACGATCGACAGAGCCTATATAAGCGTTCTCTAAACGACTCATACGGATACGATCAGAATCAATGTCTGCTGGCACGCAATCTGCATGCATTGCTCGTGCATATGGTCAGCCATCGGTGCATGGCTGCCCCATAGCCACTCCGATCAGCACCGTGTATCCTGGCACACATGGTCACCGTAGTCCTGTGTATGCCACCATGCGCATGTCACCGTAGTCCTGTGCATGGCTGGATC
>UNSF01000165.1:50058-152136 GCA_900538255.1 Ulva mutabilis | reverse complement strand
CACTCCCAGCCATATGCCTGGCCAAGACATTAGCCGGAAAGGAAATATCAGGACGCGACACAGCAGCCACATACTGGATGCTTCCTACGGCTTGCATAAACCTCTTATGCTCTGCGACAGTAGCCTTCTCCTGGCTAGGATCATCCTTCAGACTAAACACTTTCTGCTTTGGTACCAACGGCGTTGGTGCCTTTCTGCACTCACTCATACTGAACCTTTCCAGCATGTCCCTGATGTTCTTTCTGTGTGTGATGGTGATAGTGCGAGCAGACCGATCACGTATGACCTCCATACCCAGCACATATCCCAGCTCCCCCAGGTCACGACCCTCAAATGCCTCAAGGATCCTGCTGATGGCATCATCCATCTGCTCCTTCCGACCGAAGATCAACAGATCATCGACCCATAGGAAAATAAGACATCGTCCTACTTTGCAAATAAACAGTGCGGGGTCACTGGCTGATCTCACAAAGCCCATTCTCAACAAGAGCTCTGCAAGCGCTTTATGCCACTCCCTGGCAGCTTGCTTCAGACCATACAACGCCTTTTTCAGGCGCCACACCATACCAGACCCATCATCCAGTACAGGAGGTTGTGCCACATACACTTCCTCCTCCAGAACACCATTCAGGAAAGCACATTTAATGTCTATGTGTCTTGTCTCCAGATCCTCTACAGCACAGACAAAAGAGCCCTGAAAGTAGCATAGCTACCCACAGGCGCCCAAGTCTCAAAGAAATCTACGCCCTCTACTTGCGTAAATCCCCCTGGCTACATATCTAGCCTTGAATCGCTCAATCTCACCCTGTGCTCCTCGCTTAATCTTAAGCACCCACTTGCCTGTCACAGGCTTCACTCCTGCTGGGCACCTGACTAACTCGAACACATCATGTTCCCTTAAGGAGGTCAACTCATCATGCATTGCTATGATCCACTGCTCACGATGGCAGCCTCTCATGGCTTGCTGCACCGTTGGATCGTCCAGCACAGCTTTGACCTTCTTCCTCGCAGCAGCTGCACGCCGGGACTCACTACGGCTAGCAGTCTTGCCACTGCTCGGAATCACCTCCTGCCGCGTCGTCTTTTCTGCATCAGGAGTCACACTGTCAGCCGTAGCAAACACTCCATCCGCCCAGTCACCGACGTCACTCTCCATATGGACTACTGTGGAGCTCCCAGCATCATCATGCTCACGTGCATCATCCGGGGAAATGCGCTCAACAGCAGCATTCTCACTTTCATTCACTCCCACAGCATGGACAGCAGGTCTTAAGGTTTTGCGAATCAATTTGAAAGGTGTTGGAACCCATCGAACCCTCACCTCTTGTGGTGGATCCAGATGTTCTCCGCTGCCTCCTGCGGCACTTGGTGCTAACTCTCCCCCTGAGCCAGCTCCGCCTGCCTCTCCTCCACTAGGCACATGCCGTAGCTTGCCTTGCCCCTGACTATCAACACGCTGTGGCATATGCCGTGGCTCATCATGCTCCCAGCGTACTGCACGTCCTGACACCGCTGACCCTTGCCTTTGGTTGTACTTCCCGTGGCTATCAGATTTCGCAGGTGGGGGTGGCTCACTCGGCGCCTTGCCCATCGACCGTTGGACTCGCTGCGGTGAACGCGAGCGCGATCGAGACCGAGATTCTGAGGGCTCAGATACCCCTGGGTATGACTTAGCCGAGTCACTGACAGCCTCTGGCTGTTCCTCCTACTCAGACTCATCATTCTCACTACCCTGTGGCTCAATGCGGCAGCCACTCAAATCCAGCACTGCTCTATCCCGCGTAGGGATCACATCTCTCGGTCGCATCTCAGCATTGTGCGGACCGGATGGTTGCTGAACCGCATCATACTCCCAGTGTGGTACCCTGTTCACACAGTCCTCGGCCGTGTAAGCGCAACGCGCTGTCACCACTGCCTCACTGATCTCAGGCGTGTGCCACCGCTCATGCCTGGCTATCAGCTCAGAGCCTAAAACACGCGGTGAAAACGGCGGCTCACCCTCAGGCAACTCATCATCCGGCACATAGCGCCGATGCAACTGCCTGCCTGGTTCCCAGTGTGTGTGCCCCAGCGCTAGATGCTCCCCCTCAGCCCAATCCACATTTCTGCCCCTCTCTAGCATCATGGGATCTCGACTGGCTGGTGGTCCCACTGCCCTAACACTAGTTGATCTCAACCATTTCTGCATGTTGGGCAAGAAACCAACGTCAGGTACTACACGAGTATGCTCATCGGGCATGATCTCGAATTCTCCCAGCTCGTAGATCTCCAACATGACCGGATCCACCGTAGCTTGCTCCGACATGTGGAAACGTTTCGCGAACTCTCTCTCAGCAGAGCTGGTGGAGAAGCCGCATGCCTATACATACGCACTGCCCCCCCATTCCCTCGCTTTACGTAAGCTCTATCCATGTGAGGACCAGCACCCGGTCCCATATAGAAACCAAGCACTCCTCTCTCATCCAGGTGTCTGAAGTCCTCTCTCCGGGCATATACATACATCGGACACCCGAAAGGCTTCACCTGGGCCACCACCAGATGGAATGTGTTCTCACTCACATTCCTGAACCACAACAGATATGGCACAATCTGCCTGACATCAACATTCTTCACACACTGGGCGACAAACTTCCCATCGCCCCTGGCCATACCCTCATCAGCCAGAGCCTGCAGACTCATCTGCTGAGCCTGAGCCCTCCTCGTCTGCAAGTGTGCAGCTCTCACAGCCTCATTCGTTGACCACGGGTCAAGACTGGTCTGCACATGTCTCTCTTCCAGTTTCTGCTTGGCCTCCTTCCGCCTAACACCCTCTAGAGCTGTGCTAGGCGTCAGGTTATGTGCATGGTTCACACACATATACGCCTCTGGCCACAGAAATGCAGGCACAGCTGCTTGCAGCAGGCTTGCCCTCACACTCCTGTTCAGCACACCGATCTTTCTCTCCACCATTCCATTGGACTCATGCTGGCACGTGGCAGTGTACGTGTGCTCAATGCCACGCCACGCGAGGTACTGAGCCAGCTGGTTAGAGCTGAACTCACCACCCTGGTCAGTGTGCAGCCTCCGCACCCCAACCTCTCTATCATACACGATCTGAGTGCGGATTCGCTCAATCAGCAGGCATATCATTTCCGCAGCCCCACTCTTGGACTTCAACGGAATCACATGGGAGTACCGGGAGTACTCATCCACCACTACCAGTATGTAGTTCATACCCCCGATTCCTACTGGCTTGATCTGCCCTGCTAGATCAGCATGCAACACTTCTCCAGCATAGGTGGCATTCTCCGTCACCTTGCCCCCGTGCTGTGCTCTATCGCCACTTCTCTGTTCAGCCACGTGGCAACCATGACACTGAAGCGCTACCCCCGTAGGTTTCAGCATCTTCAGGTCATACAGTTGTGGGTTGTCTCTCATCAACTGGAGTACCCGATTGCCGGCATGATGAAAAGCGATATGCACTAGGAATGATGGATCAACCTGAAAGGAATATCCTTGTTCATTCGGTACACCGGTCACTGCAGCAACTTGCTGCTGCTCACGTACCCATTTCCCATTCCTATGAAACAAGTTATTCGCACTTGTCCAGGCTGCTCCTCTATCTACCGGCCGCATTTGCCATATCCGGCTGCCTTTCCCACAGAACCATGTCAGAGTAGGTTTTCCATCCTCATCCTCACCGTGCTCACAGTTCCTGTGGAACCCATAGCTCTTGTCATGAAACCCAGGCATCACTACCCGGTTTGCATGCTTGCCCGTATGCAAGTATATCTCGGACTTTTTCAACTCCTTTGTTGAAAGGATGTTGATGGGACTGGCCGGCACCCAGTAGACGTTTGTCAACTCTATGTCTACTGGTGTGATAGTGCCCTGTGCACTCACATACTCTCCCAGATTAGCTCTGATCGTGCCCACACCATACATGTCTAGCCTGCCCTGGTCAAGAGGCTGACACTGCGGCATATCTGGTGGCTTGATCTCGCAAAACATATCATAGTCAAAGCATATGTTTATGTCTGAGCCACTATCTATTAGGAAAGTGTACGGCATGTTGGGAGACGGCCCATCAGCACAGTCAGCTCGCAGCTTATCTAGGTCAACTACAGCTACCTGAGGGCCACCGCGGCCTCTGCCACGGCCTCGCCCTGCAGCTGCTTGCTTCTGCAGGAATTGTTTGACCTCTGCGGAGAGCAATGGACAATCCTTTTGCACATGTCCAGGCTTATCACAGTTGAAGCATTTTCTCTTTTCTGCTCCCCCTGCTGCCCCTGCTCCCACAGCTGCTACCTGTGGGGGTGAACCTTGGCGACCACCGTAGCGTCCACCTCGGTACCCACGTCCCCCATGGCGCTGTTGTCCACCGCGATCGTCCCGTGGGAATCGCGATGAACCCTGCTTGCTGTTTGTCTGGGCATGTGTCAACAGCGTAGACACTACCTGCTGTACTGGCATGGCCTGCAGCATGGGCTACAACAGGCTGTACTCTCTGTCTACTGCCAGCAACCGTGATCTGTACAACTGATCAGACACAGTCTCACCCAGTCCTCTCATCTGGTTCACTATGCCCACCACCTCATTCACATGCTTCTCCAGCGGCTTGCCAGCCTGCTGGGTACTGCTGAGCTGGTGATACAGCTTCTGTATTTCTACTTCCACTGATGGCATATACTTAGCATGCAGCAACGACCAGACCTCATGGACGAAACTACAGTCTGCCACGAAATCTCTATCCACCTTTGGCAGTGTGGTGAACAACCAGTGCATGACTTGCTCATGAGCCTGGCTGCTCTGAGCAAGCGGATCATTGACTAGCAGGCTACTCTCACCCACCATCTTTGCCCATCTCTCTACCTCCTTCTTAAGTATTCGGAAGTGATCAGTCTTATAGTGCCACACCGGAAATCTGTTCTTCTCTACTAGAGATTTCCCCGGTACTGGCCTGGGCATGGCAAGCGACAGCGCTTGCGCCAGCGTGCTTACGTCAATAGATCCAGCCGTAGCTGGTACTCCTGATGACATCGCAGCCTGCAAAGGCTGCGGTATCGGAGGCGGTATCTGTTGGGTCATCCACGCAGCTGGCGCTGCGAGATGTGCTGGCTGTGTTCCTTGCGCCGCAGCCTGAGCTCCTGCTTCCCCCGTAGGATCAGCATTTCCCGGCAATGCCACCTGCAGAGGACCTGCATTGGGATACCCGTAGGTCCCAACGCGCTGTTCTTCCCCGTAGGTCACGAACTGGTCCTCCGCGGCCTGCTCGCGGCGCGCTGTGGAACGTGTGTGGTGGCGAGGACGAACTTCTTCTCCATCCTCGCCGTCAGAGCCAATAGATCCCTGGCGAGATGCCACTGGAACTTCTCGGCGTGGTGGCATCCTGCAACACGACCATCGTGCGTCGCAGGACACGCAGACCCGTAGGCCTTTCTGCGAGACCAGTACCCTGACAGAATGCAGTCCAGCCGTAGCGTTATGCATCTGTGTACTCTAGTCTCTCTACGGACTCTACAGCTAAACGCTAGAGCGGTGCGAATCGCTCATCGGGACGCTCAGCCGTAGCCGTAGACCCCTGGACTCTATCGCAAGCATACAACCATTGCTAGAATACCCACAATCATCACCGATACCATGTCGTAATTCAGTGGACCGCAGCCCTAAAGGCACTGTGGGATCTGAGCACTGTGTAGCTGTGCGCAGGGGGTCGCGCTGTCACATACCTGGCTGGTGTACAGGCCTCCGCTGTGACAGTGCGCTCTCAGTCTTTGGAATATAGCACGTGAGACTTAGCAGAGAAGAGTGATTACACTACGATCGACAGAGCCTATATAAGCGTTCTCTAAACGACTCATACGGATACGATCAGAATCATTGTCTGCTGGCACGCAATCTAGCATGCATTGCTCGTGCATATGGTAAGCCATCGGTGCATGGCGTCCCATAGCCACTCCGGATCAGCACCGTGCATCCACTCCATGCATGGTGACCGTAGTCCTGTGCATGGCTGGATCACGACAAGTTCAGCTCTAACCAACTGGCTCAGTACCTCGCGTGGCGTGGCATTGAGCACACGTACACTGCCACGTGCCAGCATGAGTCCAACGGAATGGTGGAGAGAAAGATCGGTGTGCTGAACAGGAGTGTGAGGGCAAGCCTGCTACAAGCGGCTGTGCCTGCATTTCTGTGGCCAGAGGCGTATATGTGTGTGAACCATGCGCATAACCTGACGCCTAGCATAGCTCTAGAGGGTGTTAGGCGGAAGGAGGCCAAACAGAAACTGGAGGAGAGACATGTGCAGTCCAGTCATGAACCGTGGTCAACGAATGAGGCTGTGAGAGCTGCACAGTTGCAGACGAGGAGAGCTAAGGCTCAGCAGATGAGTCTGCAGGCTCTGGCTGATGAGGGTATGGCCAGGGGCGATGGGAAGTTTGTCGCCCAGTGTGTGAAAAAGAGGATGTCAGGCAGATTGTGCCATATCTGTTATGGTTCAGGAATGTGAGTGAGGACACGTTCCATCTGGTGGTGGCCCAGGTGAAGCCTTTCGGGTGTCCAATGTATGTATATGCCCGGAGAGAGGACTTCAGACACCTGGACGAGAGAGGAGTGCTCGGTTTCTATATGGGACCGGGTGCTGGTCCTCACATGGATAGAGCTTACGTGAAGCGAGGGAATGGGGGGGCAGTGCGTATGTATAGGCTTCTCCACCAGCTCTGCTGAGAGAGTTTGCGAACCGTTTCCACATGTCGGAGCAAGCTACGGTGGATCCGGTCATGTTGGAGAACTACGAGCTGGGAGAATTCGAGATCATGCCCGATGAGCATACTCGTGTAGTACCTGATGTTGGTTTCTTGCCCAACATGCAAAAATGGTTGAGATCAACTAGTGTTAGGGCAGTGCGACCACCAGCCAGTCGTGATCACATGATGCCAGAGAGGGGCAGAAATGTGGATTGGGCTGAGGGGGAGCATCCAGCGCTGGGGCACACACACTGGGAACCAGGCAGGCAGTTGCATCGGCGCTATGTGCCGGATGATGAGTTGCCTGAGGGTGAGCCGCCGTTTTCACCGCGTGTTTTAGGCTCTGAGCTGATAGCCAGGCATGAGCGGTGGCACACGCCTGAGATCAGTGAGGCAGTGGTGACAGCGCGTTGCGCTTACACGGCCGAGGACTGTGTGAACAGGGTACCACACTGGGAGTATGATGCGGTTCAGCAACCATCCGGTCCGCACAATGCTGAGATACGACCGAGAGATGTGATCCCTACGCGGGATAGAGCAGTGCTGGATTTGAGTGGCTGCCGCATTGAGCCACAGGGTAGTGAGAATGATGTGTCTGAGGGGGAGGAACAGCCAGAGGCTGCCAGTGACTCGGCTGAGTCATTCCCAGGGGCATCTGAGCCCTCAGAATCTCGGTCTCGATCGCGCTCGCGTTCACCGCAGCGAGTCCAACGGTCGATGGGCAAGGAGCCGAGTGAGCCACCCCCACCTGCGAAATCTGATAGCCACGGGAGGTACGACCGAAGGCAAGGGTCAGCGGTGTCAGGACGTGCAGTACGCTGGGAGCATGATGAGCCACGGCATATGCCACAGCGTGTTGATAGTCAGGGGCAAGGCAAGCTACGGCATGTGCCTAGTGGAGTAGAGGCAGGCGGAGCTGGCTCAGGGGGAGAGTTAGCACCAAGTGCCGCAGGAGGCAGCAGAGAACATCTGGATCCACCACAAGAGGTGAGGGTTCGATGGGTTCCAAAACCTTTCAAATTGATTCGCAGAACCTTAAGACCTGCTGTCCATGCTGTGGGAGTGAATGAAAGTGAGAATGCTGCTGT
Source organism: Ulva mutabilis (assembly GCA_900538255.1). Lineage (NCBI taxonomy): Eukaryota > Viridiplantae > Chlorophyta > Ulvophyceae > Ulvales > Ulvaceae > Ulva > Ulva mutabilis. Next base: position 144,323 of record UNSF01000165.1, on the reverse strand, counting down.
TGAGCGCATTTTCCCGGATGATGCACGTGAGCATGATGATGCTGGGAGCTCCACAGTAGTGAGAGTGAGTCTCGAGAGTGACGTCGGTGACCTGGCGGATGGAGTGTTTGCTACGGCTGACAGTGTGACTCCTGATGCAGAAGAGACGACGGGGCAGGAGGTGATTCCGAGTAGTGGCAAGACTGCTAGCCGCAGTGAGTCCCGGCGTGCAGCTGCTGCGAGGAAGAAGGTCAAAGCTGTGCTAGACGATCCAACGGTGCAGCAAGCCATGAGAGGCTGCCATCGTGAGCAGTGGATCATAGCAATGCTTGATGAGTTGACCTCCTTAAGGGAACACGATGTGTTCGAGCTAGTCCGGTGCCCAGCAGGAGTGAAGCCTGTGACAGGCAAGTGGGTGCTAAAGATTAAGCGAGGAGCACAGGGTGAGATTGAGCGATTCAAGGCTAGATATGTAGCCAGGGGATTTACGCAAGTAGAAGGCGTAGATTTCTTCGAGACTTGGGCGCCTGTGGGTAGCTATGCTACTTTCAGGGCTCTGTTGTCTGTCTGTGCTGTGGAGGATCTGGAGACGAGGCATATAGACATTAAATGTGCTTTCCTGAATGGTGTTCTGGAAGAGGAAGTGTATATGGCACAACCTCCTGTACTGGATGATGGGCCTGGTATGGTGTGGCGCCTGAAAAAGGCGTTGTATGGTCTGAAGCAAGCTGCCAGGGAGTGGCATAAGGCGCTTGCAGAGCTCTTGCTGAGAATGGGCTTTGTGAGATCAGCCAGTGACCCCGCACTGTTTATTTGCAAAGGAGGACGATGTCTTATTTTCTTATGGGTCGATGATCTGTTGATCTTCGGTCGTAAGGAGCAGATGGATGATGCCATCAGCAGGATCCTCGAGGCATTTGAGGGTCGTGACCTGGGGGAGCTGGGATATGTGCTGGGTATGGAGGTCATACGTGATCGGTCTGCTCGCACTATCACCATCACGCACAGAAAGAACATCAGGGACATGCTGGAAAGGTTCAGTATTGTCGTGATCCAGCCATGCACAGGACTACGGTGACCATGCATGGAGTGGATGCACGGTGCTGATCCGGAGTGGCTATGGGGCAGCCATGCACCGATGGCTGACCATATGCACGAGCAATGCATGCAAGATTGCGTGCCGCAGACATTGATTCTGATCGTATCCGTATGAGACGTTGATTGAACGCTTATATAGGCTCTACAGATCGTAGTGTAATCACTCTCTCTTCAACTGTCCAAAGTCTCACGTGTATTGATCCTCCACTGAAGGTACAGGAGCTGTCACGGACAGATACCTAAGACAGCAAGGTATGTGACAGCACCAACCCCTGCGCATGACGACATGCTCAGGATCCCACAGGCCTTAGGCCGCGGTCCACTGAATTACGTCATGGTATCGGTGATGATTGTGGGGATTCTTGTGATGTCTGTTAGCATGCGATAGAGTCCAGGGGGAACCTGCGGTTACGGCTGCACGCTCCGATGAGTGTGCTACACCGCTCTAGTGTATAGCCGACCGTAGAGAGACTAGAAAAGCTAATGCAGAATGCTACGGCGGAGCTGCATTATGCTTGTGTGCTGGTCTCGCAAAGAGGCCTACGGGTCTGCGTTTCCTGCGACATATGGTGGTCGTGTTGCAGGACACCACCACTCCGAAACGATTCAATGGCATCTCGCCAAGGGTCTATCGGTTCTGACGGTGTGGAGGGAGCAGTAAACCTTCCGCATCATCGCACTCGCTCTACAGTGCGCCGCGAGCAGGCCGCGGAGGGTCAGTCCATGCCCCACGGGGAAGGACAAGACGCTGGGACCTACGGGTATCTCAGTGTTAACCCTCTGCAGGCCGCCATGCCGGGCAACGCTGATCCTACGGGGAATGCGGGTGCTCAGGCAGCGGTGCACGGAGCGCAGGAAGTGCCACACGTTGCCCAGACAGCATGGGCAGCGCAGCAGATACCACCTCCGATACCGCAGCCTTCGCAGGCTGCGATGTCATCCGGGGCGGCAGCAACAGCCGGGACGATCGATGTTGCAACTCTCGCGAGCGCGCTATCGCTCGTAATGCCTAAGTCTACGCCGGGAAAGTCGCTAGTAGACAAGCACAAGTTCCCGGTATGGAACCACAGATATGATCACTTTCGGGTGTTCAAGAAAGAGGTAGAGAGTTGGGCAAACATGGTGGGGGAAAGTAGCCTGCTAGTGAATGATCCACTGGCACAGAATAGCCAGGCTCATGAGTCAGTCAAGCATTGGCTATTCGTGACATTACCGAAGGAGGATAGGGATTTCGTGTCAGACTGCAATTTTGTCCATGAGATATGGGCATTGCTGCATGCCAAGTACATGCCTTCTGTCGAAGTAGAAATACAGAAGCTATACCAGCAACTCAGTGGTGCCAGGCAGGCGGGAAAGCCACTTGAGAAACATGTCAACGAGGTAGTTGGTATAGTGAACCAGATGAGGGGTCTGGGAGAAGCTGTGCCTGATCAGTTATACCGCTCTAGGCTACTGGCAGTAGACAAAGAGTATGCACTGCTGCAGCCGATGCTGCAGCAACTGCCAGTGCAGCAGATAGTGTCCACGCTGCTGACACATGCTCAGAATAGCAGCCAGTCTGCCCCATCGCGATTCCCACGGGATGATCGCGGTGGTCAGCAGAGATTTGGGGGACGAGGGTATCGTGGTGGACGCCACGGTGGTCGCCATGGTGCACCCCCAGAGGTTGCCGCAGTGGGAGCAGGGGGAGCAGATAAGCGCAAGTGCTTCAATTGTGAGAAGCCTGGCCATCTGCAGAAAGATTGCCCTTTGCTCTCCGCAGAGGTCAAGCAATTCCTACAGAAACAGGCAGCTGCAGGGCGAGGCCGTGGCAGAGGCCGCGGGGGCCCTCAGGTGGCTGTGGTAGACCTAGCGGAACTGCGAGCTGACTGTGCTGATGGGCCGTCGCCCAATATGCCATACACCTTTCTGGTGGATAGCGGGTCTGACCTGAACATATGCTTTGACTATAGCATGTTCAGTGAGATCAAGCCACCAGATATCACAGAGTGCCAGCCCTTAGACCAGGGCAGGCTTAAGATATATGGCATGGGCACTATCAGGGCGAATGTGGGGAAGTACGTGACAGTACAGGGTGAGTTGGTGCCTGTGGATGTTGAGCTGGATCATGTCTACTGGGTGCCAGCCAGCCCGATCAATATCCTATCAACGACTGTGCTGAAGCGGTCGAATGTGTACTTGCACACAGGCAAGGCAAACACAGTAGAGATGCCGGGTTTCTATGACCAAGCACAAACATTTGTGGGCAACTGTGAGCAGGGAGTTGATAGTGATGATAACCCCACATTGAGCTGGTATTGCGGGACGGGCAGACCGATATGGGAACTGCGCCCTGTAGATTCAGGGACAGACTGGACCAGTGCCAACAACCTTTTCCACAGAAATAGGAAATATGTTGGTGAGCAGGCGAGAATCGCTGCGGTAGATGGTGTGCCTATTGGTCAGAGATCTTCTTACCGACTTGACCCAGCATTTCTGGTGCATCTCTCGTTTCACCATGCGGGCAACCGGATTCTCAAACCGATGACTGAGAATCCAGACCTGTATGACCTCAAGTTGCCTAAACCCACGGGAGTAGCGCTTGAGTGTCATGGTTGCCACGTGGCGGAGCAGAGAAGTGGTGACAGAGCACGGCATGGGGGCAAAGTGACAGAGAATGCCTCGTATGCTGGAGAAGTATTGCATGCGGATCTGGCTGGACAGATTAAGCCAGTAGGCATAGGCGGAATGAACTACGTCCTGGTAGTAGTGGATGAGTACAGCAGGTACTCACATGTGATCCCGCTGAAGTCAAAAAGCGGTGCTGCGGAGATGATATGTCTTCTGATAGAACGCATCCGCACTCAGATTGTCTATGACAAGGAGGTAGGGGTGCGGAGGCTGCACACGGACCAAGGAGGTGAGTTCAGCTCGAGTCAGCTGGCTCAGTACCTTGAGTGGCGAGGGATAGTACACACGTTCACTGACACCGCCCAACATGAGTCAAATGGGTTGGTAGAACGAAAGATCGGTGTGCTGAACACGTCAGTGCGGGCGAGTCTGCTGCAGGCAGCAGTGCCTGCATTCCTGTGGCCAGAGGCATACATGTGCGTGAACCATGCACACAACCTGACGCCGAGCACAGCACTGGAGGGTGTGAGGCGGAAGGAGGCAAAGCAGAAGCTGGAGGATAGGTTTGTTGCCACCAGCTCTGAGCCATGGTCCACGAACGTGCAGCAGCGGGCTAAGCAGCTGAGAGTCAGGAAGGCTGCAGCGCATGCGCTGAGTCTGAATGAGCTGTGTGAGACGCTGGTTGCCAGGAGAGAATTGGCATTTGTGGCACAGCACATGAGAAATGTGAATGTCAGAGAGATTGTGCCATACTTGTTGTGGTTTAGGAAGGTCAAAGAAGATGACTTCCGTCTCGTGGTGGCACAGGTGAAGCCTTTCGGGTGTCCAATGTATGTGTATCCAAGGAGGGAGCACTTCAGGCACCTGGAAGCGCGAGGAATCCTCGGTGCCTATATGGGACCGGGTGGAGGTCCTCACATGGACAGGGTTTACGTGAAACGTGGGAATGGGGGAGCAGTGCGGATGTACAGGCACACGGCTGCTCCACCTGCTCTAGTGAAGGATTTCGCGCAGCGATTTCACATGGCTGGGGAGGCTACGGCGGACCCAGTTGTGCTAGAGAACTATGAGCAGGGTGAGTTTGAGATCCTACCCGATCAGTACACCAGTGTAGTGCCGGAAGCTGAGTTCTTGCCCAACATGAAGAAGTGGGTGAAGAGCACTAGTGTGCGTGCAGTGCGTCCACCAGCCAGTCGTGAACACATGATGCCAGAGAGGGGCAGAAATGTGGATTGGGCTGAGGGGGAGCATCCGGGTCTGGGCCATCAACACTGGGAACCAGGAAGAACGCTGCATAGGCGTTTCAAACCGACAGACGAGCTACCTGAGGGTGAGCCCGAGTTTTCTCCTAAAGTGTTGGGTGCAGAGCTGCTGGCGCGACATGAGCGCTGTCACACACCAGAGATCAGTGAGGCAGTGGTTGCAGCACGCTGCGATCATGCAGCGGCTGACAATGCTGCAGCGGTGGCACACTGGGACTATGATGCAGCAAACCAGCCGTCTGGGCCTTTACACCATGAGTTTAGGCCTGCAGAGACGATCCCTACGAGGGATAGGGCTGTGTTGCACATAGGGGACTGTGATATCCATCCGCTTCCAACTGATGAGGAAGTGAGTGATACTGAGTCTAGTGATGGGGGTGAGGATGACTCTGAGTCTGAGTCTAGATCCCGCTCGCGTTCAGCGGAACCAGTCCAGCGGTCGATGGGCAAGGAGCTGAGTGAGCCACCCCCACCTGTGCGAGCTGACGGTCACGGCGGCGGCCGAAGTCACCGCGGGTCCACGGTGTCAGGGCGTGATGACCGTGACAGATATGATGAGCCGAGGCATATATCTGGGTCTGAGGGCCAGGGGCAAGGCGAGCTACGGCATGTGCCTAGCGGAATAGCGACAGGAGGTGATGGCTCAGGGGGAGAGTCAGCACCAAGTGCCGCGAGGGGCAGCGGAGAACGTCTGGATCCGCCACATGAGGTGAGGGTTCGATGGGTTCCAAAGCCTTTTCACTTGATTCGCAAAGTCTTAAGACCTGCTGTCCATGCTGTGGGAGCAATTGTGAGTGATGCTGCTGTTGAGCGCATTTCCCCGGAGGAAGCACGTGAGCATGTGAGTGATGCTGCGAGCCCCACAGTAGTGAATGATGATGAGAATGACGTCGGTGACTGTTCTGATGGAGTGTCAGCTGCAGCTGACAGTGTGCCTCCTGATGCAGAAAAGACGACGGGGCAGAAGGTGACTCCAAACGGTGGCCCTACTGCTAGCCTTAGTGAGTCCAGGCGTGCAGCTACCGTGAGGAAGAGGGTCGAGGCCGTAGTAGATGATCCAACGGTGCAGCAGGCCATGCGTGGCGCTCATCGTGAGAAGTGGATCACGGCAATGCTCGATGAGCTGACCTCCTTAAGAGAACATGATGTGTTTGAGCTGGTTGAGTGCCCAACAGGAGTGAAGCCTGTGACAGGCAAGTGGGTGCTTAAGATCAAGCGAGGAGCACAGGGTGAAATTGAGCGTTTCAAGGCCAGATACGTAGCCAGGGGATTTACGCAAGTGGAGGGCGTAGATTTCTTTGAGACATGGGCACCTGTGGGCAGTTATGCTACCTTCAGGGCTCTGTTATCAGTCTGTGCAGTAGAGGATCTAGAGACGAGGCATATAGACATTAAATGTGCTTTCCTGAATGGTGTTCTGGAGGAGGAAGTGTATGTGGCACAACCTCCGGTGCTGGACGATGGGTCTGGTATGGTGTGGCGTCTGAAAAAGGCGTTGTATGGTCTGAAGCAATCTGCCAGGGAGTGGCACAAAGCGCTTGCAGAACTCTTGTTGAATATGGGTTTTGTGAGATCAGCCAGTGACCCTGCACTGTTCATTTGCAAAGTAGGACGTTGTCTTATTTTTCTGTGGGTCGATGATCTGCTGATTTTCGGCCACAGAGAGCAGATGGATGATGCCATCAGAAAGATTCTTGAGGCATTTGAGGGTCGTGACCTGGGGGAGCTGGGATATGTGCTGGGCATGGAGGTTATACGTGATCGAACTGCTCGCACTATCACCATCACACACAGAAAGAGCATCAGGGACATGCTAGAGAGATTGGCATGAGTGAGTGCAGACGGGCGCCAACTCCGTTGGTACCAAAGCAGAAAATGTTTAGTCTGAAGGAAGATCCTAGCCAGGCGAAGGCTACAGGCACAGAGCATAAGAGGTTTATGCAAGCCGTAGGAAGCATCCAGTATGTGGCAGTTGTGTCGCGTCCAGACATTGCGTTTCCGGCTAATGTCTTGGCCAGGCATATGGCTGGGAGTGCCAAATGTCATTGGAATGGTGTCCTTCACGTACTGAGATACCTGCGAGGGACCATAAACTTTGGCTTGACCTTTAGTGGCTCCAATGGGGGATGTGAGGTGTTGGAAGCATTTACGGATGCTGACTTCGCCAATGGTGCTTGCTTGAAGAGCGTGTCAGGAGTAGTAGTCCGGATGCATGGGAACTGTGTGTTCTGGCGTTCGAAGAGGCAGACTATTGTGGCTGGTGATACAACTGAGGCAGAGCTCATAGCAATGAGTTCAGCAGCCAATGAGGTGATGTGGGCTAAGCAGTTGTGCACTGATCTTGGTTTGTCGGCTGTGAAGCCAACGCTGTGGGGCGACAACAAGAGTGCCAACTTGCTAGCAGTGAACCCCATCTCTAGTGACCGCTCTAAGCACATCAGGGTCAGGGACCTGAGGGTCCGAGAGTTCGTAGAACTCGACGAATTGACTATCAGCTGGGTTAGCACGGTAGACATGCTAGCTGATATGTTTACTAAGGTGTTGGCAGGACCAGCACTGGCAAAATTTAGAGATGGACTGCAGCTTGCGGTAGTACAAGCTTAGTCTAGGGGGAGTGTCGTGATCCAGCCATGCACAGGACTACGGTGACCATGCATGGAGTGGATGCACGGTGCTGATCCGGAGTGGCTATGGGGCAGCCATGCACCGATGGCTGACCATATGCACGAGCAATGCATGCAAGATTGCGTGCCGCAGACATTGATTCTGATCGTATCCGTATGAGACGTTGATTGAACGCTTATATAGGCTCTACAGATCGTAGTGTAATCACTCTCTCTTCAACTGTCCAAAGTCTCACGTGTATTGATCCTCCACTGAAGGTACAGGAGCTGTCACGGACAGATACCTAAGACAGCAAGGTATGTGACAGCACCAACCCCTGCGCATGACGACATGCTCAGGATCCCACAGGCCTTAGGCCGCGGTCCACTGAATTACGTCAAGTATGAGTGAGTGCAGAAAGGCACCAACGCCGTTGGTACCAAAGCAGAAAGTGTTTAGTCTGAAGGATGATCCTAGCCAGGAGAAGGCTACTGTCGCAGAGCATAAGAGGTTTATGCACTGTTACATCGAGGGGCTCCGATCCAGTGCACCATGCGAACGTACAACTAGATTCTAGACTCACATGCTACCTAGCAGATGCAAGCCGGCTAGGCGATCACCTGGCACAAACTGCGCACCCGTGAGCCGTGCTACCCTGGACATGGTCTATCTGATCACAACCCCGTTTCCTTTCACTGTTGCTGCACTGAACTCCCGCAAGGAGTTCTCAATCCAGCGAGCCTTTGCTCTCTTGTCGAACGGCCCAACCAACGACGCTGCCAGCGTGTTGAGGTACTGCATGGCATGCGACCCTAGTCTGCCATATGTCTCGTGCACAACCGGCATCACCTTGTACGATCCCTGCACACTCTCTTTGTACTTGTTGAGTTTGAACCGTTCGCGTACGGCGGCCGCGTGCCCCTGTGCCCCCGATGCTTTCCCCACCACAGCCACCCCAGATGGGTGGATGAAGCTGACATCTAGTACATACACGTCCACGTCCGGACCATTTGCTAGGATGTCCCCCCTACTGTCGTCCCTGTAGTGTCTGTCCAGGCTGCGCATCACAGGCTCAATTGATGTGGACACCCCTGCCGCTCTTACTCGACGGCGCCAAGCCGTAACGGCAATGTTGTGGCGCAACGTCCAGCAGTCGGCATTGTGTCGACATGTCATGGCATGATCTACGTCGCCGGGCTTCACCCGAGCATTGCAATCACATATCCCTTCCCCATCCAACGGCGGCAGGGGGGAAAGTCCGCCCCTGAACCGCATCCCATGCACAAAATTTCCATCATTCAGAGTCAGCATGCGGTTGGTTGGGAGGGAATCCAGGAACAGTGAGGCAACGCGACAGGCGCAGCTGCGCATGCGTGCAAGGTCCTTTGCGCCACCAGGGGTGCTGCCCAGCTGTTGCAGCAGCGCGTCGTGCCGTGTCTGCGCTACTGCCCTGGTCACTTTTCTGCTCACACCGGGAAGGCCAGTGGCGATGAAGACATTGTCGAGCTCCTCTGGCCCCCAGTCTGCCTTCGGCGGCATTGCTGCACGCAGCGCTGTCCATTTTTCTTATAGGCCTGTGGCAACGTCGCCTTCGGCGAATGGGCGGAAGTCGGGGGGGCCATCGCGCATGGCGTCATGCGCCAGCGCGGCGCTGGACAGATGGTTTATGATGGGCTGGACAGAGGTTTATGCAAGCCGTAGGAAGCATCCAGTATGTGGCTGCTGTGTCGCGTCCTGATATTTCCTTTCCGGATAGTCTTGGCCAGGCATATGGCTGGGAGTGCGAAGTGTCATTGGGCTGCTGTCCAGCATGTACTGAGATACCTGCGAGGGACCATAGATCTTGGCTTGACATTTAGTGGCTCCAATGAGGGAAGTGCGGTGTTGGAAGCATTTACGGATGCTGACTTCGCCAATGGTGCATGCTTGAAGAGGGTGTCAGGAGTGATAGTCCGGATTCATGGGAACTGCGTGTTCTGGCGTTCGAAGAGGCAGACTATTGTGGCTGGTGACACGACTGAGGCAGAGCTTATTGCGATGAGTTCAGCAGCCAATGAGGTGATGTGGGCTAAGCAGTTGTGCACTGATCTTGGGTTGTCGGCTGTGAAGCCAACTCTGTGGGGTGACAACAAGAGCGCCAATTTGCTAGCTATGAACCCCATCTCTAGTGACCGCTCTAAGCACATCAGGGTAAGGGACTTGAGAGTCCGTGAGTTCGTAGAACTCGATGAGTTGACTATCAGCTGGGTTAGCACGGTAGACATGCTAGCTGATATGTTCACGAAGGTGTTGGCAGGACCAGCACTGGCAAAATTTAGAGATAGACTACGGCTTGCGGTAGTACAAGCCTAGTCTAGGGGGAGTGTCGTGATCCAGCCATGCACAGGACTACGGTCACCATGCATGGAGTGGATGCACGGTGCTGATCCGGAGTGGCTATGGGACGCCATGCACCGATGGCTTACCATATGCACGAGCAATGCATGCTAGATTGCGTGCCGCAGACAATGATTCTGATCGTATCCGTATGAGACGTTTGGTTGAACGCTTATATAGGCTCTACTGATCAAAGTGTAATCACTCTTCTCTGCTAAGTCTCACGTGCTATATTCCAAAGACTGAGAGCGCACTGTCACAGCGGAGACCTGTACACCAGCCAGGTATGTGACAGCGCGACCCCCTGCGCACAGCTACGGCGTGCTAAGATCCCACAGTGCCTTAGGGCTACGGTCCACTGAATTACGACAGACGTGTTGAGGCTCCAGTGTGTGCCAGAGGCCGGTGCTGCTCTTGCTGAAGCTGTAGGCTGCACTAGACACAGAAGCCAATGACCTGCAACCCAGTGAAAACTGAGAATACAGCAGCTTGCCAGCACTCAAACACAACATAAAGGCAGAGACAGAATTAACGTAGCTGACAAGGTGCCGCTGCAGCACACCTGTGGGCTGAACTGAGTGCCAGAGGCCGGCGCTGCTCTTGCTGAAGCCATGTGTTGCACACATCAAGGAAGCCAAATACCTGCAAATCAATCACTCGCTCAGAACAAGCTGATTTCGATTTAGCCATGTAAAATACTGTTGCAGATGGTCAGAAATGCTTTCACGATCTTGGCAAACGGGCGGAATGCTATGGCCGGCTCTATCCGGGCCAACAGATGATTGTAGTGGCGCTGGATGGTGCAGGCATCCGGAACACTGCTATTTCAGGTGTTACAGGGCTGACCATCAGTAAGATACGTTACATTGCAATGGAGCGTAGCAGGGTTGACAGCTGCAACGCGTGTGGCTGCAGCAGCTTGCTGAGTGAAAAATATCTATATCACGCGGACCAATTGCAACAGATTTGCATGCTGTCCTTGCAGAACCGATTTCAAATAGAGTAAAAGATGCATTTACCTTCATCTATCTATCGCAGTGCGATGTTGCTCGCCAGAGCTATGCGTCGGCGTATGACATGTCCGCGGCTGGAAGCCCGAACCGGCTGAGAAACGGTATAACGCGTGATAATGCAAAGCCTGCAAGGAGAGCTAATACCAGAATCAAATTATCTGAATGATATTGCCACGACGTGTACACGCTTGCGGGCACACTAGCACCGACGTGATGTTGCAACTGCAGCGAAACTATAACGGTGTACGCACGTCTCAACCTGATAGTCGAGAGCATGATGAAGCAAATTTTATGTGCATGCGCTACGCCAGGCATAATGGTTTCCGATAGCAGCGCGACGGGCCCTGTGCGCACGTCCTGTGTACTGTCAAACATGTGGCTAGGTGCACTCATCCTTCGCCGTGCGCCAGGGGAAGCTGCTGTCTCTGTGGACCGATCACCACATATACTAAAGCCCCGCGTAGATAACAGTCACCTAGAATGCTTAATGTGCCCAAGACTACTGCAATGCGCAGCCGTTGCGGGCCAAATGTCTTCGATGTGGCAGGTCTTCATCGACGCGCGAGATAGAAGCGCTACAATCAACACTAGCACAACCTTTATGTACGTCTTCGTAACATTTATGCTTCGATAGTTCATGAAGCGCATCATGTGTATGCTTTTCGGGCGTCCCCTGCCCCACGCTTGGCTTGGGCGATGGAATTGCCCGCTTGTTTGTTTGCTCACCGTACAAGTGGGCTGACTTGTGGACAGCCACTACACAGATGCCAACCAGCTGTTCAGCAAAGCAATCCCCATGCCACGCCATCCGTGGGGCGGCTGGTCTCTGCCAGATCACGCTACAACCCCCCACTTGCCAGTATGATGCCAATCACTGCCAGTACGAGTCCATTTTGAAGGCCTTCAGAGAGTACACTGTTGTGGGCTCACAATATCAGACCGGAGCTTAATGTAAGCTTGCATACGTGTAGCAGGCAGACTGTACTATCTGTGGCCAACTTCACACATCTCAGCTGGCCGGTATGTACCAGGGCCATGACGGTCCACTGCTCCCCAGAGTGTATGAATGGCAGCTTTGCTATTCGTTCGCAGTCATGCTAAACACAGCTGCAGCGGGCAGCATTAAAAGTGACATTCTTAGCTATAATATGTAGATGGCATCACATCGCAAATCTCCAAACTCCCCTCCGGAGTCGCTCAGCCAACTCAGCCTTTTCCCCTTGGGGTATATACAATTTTCCCCTTTGTTAAAAGTACCACCTCTTCACATTAGGGGCTTATTACAAATGGCCCACAGGCATGCGTTATATCACCCTTTTTGATAAACGGATGTTCAGATCCAATAGGCTGGCTAACTCCCCCCTCAGTATACCATAAGGGGCAATTTCTGAGATCGGGACTAGGCACAATTTCTGTAGTGTAAGGGCCTCTTCACTACATCATGTTAGAACGTCCGTTTCTCGCGATAGAAGTAGCAAAAACGAACCACAATGATAACATCTATCCAATGATGCATTCAGTACTGTTCTGCGCGTCCATATGCCGGAGTATCAGCCCATTAGGTAAATCACCTTTCTCCAACATCTGCCCATTGGCTCCACAAGACTGCCCTTTCCTGTTCATCTATTGAATTTAAAGGGGAAAAATATTTTAACCTTTCAGCCAAAAGGGGCGAAGCAAATTTCCAGTAGTGCGAGTGAGCCACCCCCACCTGCGAAATCTGATAGCCACAGGATGATCAACCGAAGGCAAGGGTCAGCAGTGTCAGGACGTACAACGCGCTGGGAGCACGGTAAGCCACGGCATGTGCCACAGCGTGATGATCGTCAAGGGCAAGGCAAGCTACGGCATGTGCCTAGTGGAGTAGAGGCAGGCGGAGCTGGCTCAGGGGGAGAGTGAGCACCAAGTGCCGCAGGAGGCAGTTCAGAACATCTGGATCCGCCACCAGAGGTGAGGGTTCGATGGGTTCCAAAACCTTTCAACTTAATTCGCAAAACCTTAAGCATGCTGTCCATGCTGTGGGAGTGAATGAGATAGAGAATGCAGCTGTTGAGCGCATTTCCCCGGATGATGCACGTGAGCATGATGATGCGGGGAGCTCCACAGTAGTCCATATGGAGAGTGACGTCGGTGACTTGTCTGATGGAGTGTCAGCTGCAGCTGACAGTCTGAATCCTGATGCGGAAAAGACGACGGGGCAGGAGGTGAATCCGAGCAGTGGCAAGACTGCTAGCCGCAGTGAGTCCCGGCGTGCAGCTGCTGCGAGGAAGAAGGTCAAGGCTGTGCTGGACGATCCAACGGTGAAGCAGGCCATGAGTGGCTGCCATCATGAGCAATGGATCATAGTAATGCTTGATGATTTGACCTCCTTAAGGGAACATGTGTTCGAACTAGTCTGGTGCCCAGCAGGAGTGAAGCCTGTGACAGGCAAGTGGGTGCTTAAGATTAAGCGAGGAGCGCAGGGAGAGATTGAGCGATTCAAGGTCAAATATGTAGCCAGGGGGTTTACGCAAGTAGAGGGATTAGATTTCTTTGTAGTAGATTTGTAGTAGATTTCTTTGAGACTTGGGCGCCTGTGGGGAGCTATGCTACTTTCAGGGCTCTGTTGTCTGTCTGTGCTGTGGAGGATCTGGAGACGAGACACATAGACATAAAATGTGCTTTCCTGAATGGTGTTTTGGAGGAGGAAGTGTATGTGGCACAACCTCCTGTACTGGATGATGGGTCTGGTATGGTGTGGCTGTTGTAATTCAGTGGACCGTAGCCCTTGGGCATTGTGGGATCTAAGCACTGCCGTAGCTGTGCGCAGGGGGTCGCGCTGTCACGTACGTGGCTGGTGTACAGGCTCCGCTGTGACAGTGCGCTCTCAGTGTTGGATTAAAGCACGTGAGCCTTTAGCAGAAGAAGAGTGATTACACTTTGATCAGTAGAGCCTATATAAGCGTTCAATCAACGTTCATACGGATACGATCAGAATCATTGTCTGCGGCACACAATCTAGCATGCATTGCTCGTGCATATGGTAAGCCATCGGTGCATGGCGTCCCATAGCCACTCCGGAACAGCACCGTGCATCCACTCCATGCATGGTCTCCGTAGTCCTGTGCATGGCTGGATCACGACTGTGGCGCCTGAAAAAGGCGTTATATGGTCTGAAGCAAGCTGCCAGGGAGTGGCATAAAGCGCTTGCAGAACTCTTGTTGAGAATGGGCTTTGTGAGATCAGCCAGTGACCCTGCACTGTTCATTTGCAAGGTAGGACGGTGTCTTACTTTCCTATGGGTTGATGATCTGTTGATCTTTGGCCGTAAGGAGCAGATGGATGATGCCATCAGCAAGATCCTTGAGGCATTGGCGGGTCGTGACCTGGGGGAGCTGGGATATGTGTTGGGGTGTGGAGGTCATACGTGATCGACCTGCTCGCACTATCACCATTACGCACAGAAAGAACATCAGGGACATGCTGGAGAGGTTCAATATGAGTGAGTGCAGAAAGGCACCAACGCCGTTGGTACCAAAGCAGAAAGTGTTTGGTCTGAAGGAGGATCCTAGCCAATGAAAGGCTACTGGCGCAGAGCATAAGAGCTTTATGCAAGCCGTAGGAAGCATCCGGTATGTGGCTGCTGTGTCGCGTCCTGATTGGGCTGTTGTCCAGCATGTACTGAGATACCTGCGAGGGACCTTAGATCTTGGCTTGACTTTTAGTGGCTCCAATGGGGAAAGTGAGGTGTTGGAAGCATTTACGGATGCTGACTTCGCCAATGGTGCTTGCTTGAAGAGTGTGTCAGGATTGATAGTCCGGATGCATGGGAACTGTGTGTTCTGGCGTTCGAAGAGGCAGACCATTGTGGATGGTGACACGACTGAGGCAGAGCTTATTGCGATGAGCTCAGCAGCCAATGAGGTGATGTGGGCAAAGCAGTTGTGCACTGATCTTGGGTTGTCGGCTGTGAAGCCAACTCTGTGGGGCGACAACATGAGTGCCAATTTGCTAGCAGTGAACCCCATCTCTAGTGACCGCTCCAAGCACATCAGGGTAAGGGACCTGAGAGTCCGTGAGTGCGTAGAACTCGAAGAATTGACTATCAGCTGGGTTAGCACGGTAGACATGCTAGCTGATATGTTTACAAAGGTGTTGGCGGGACCAGCACTAGCAGATTTAGAAGTAGACTACAACTTGCGGTAGTACAAGCCTAGTCTAGGGGGAGTGTCGAGATCCAGCCATGCACAGGACTACGGAGACCATGCATGGAGTGGATGCACGGTGCTGTTCCGGAGTGGCTATGGGACGCCATGCATCGATGGCTTACCATATGCACGACCAATGCATGCATATTGCGTGCAGCAGACAATGATTCTGATCGTATCCGTATGAGACGTTGATTGAACGCTTATATAGGCTCTACAGATCACAGTGTAATCACTCTTCTTCTGCTAAAGACTCACGTGCTATATTCCAACACTCAGAGCGCACTGTCACAGCGGAGCCTGTACACCAGCTAGGTATGTGACAGCGTGACCCCCTGCGCATAGCTACGGCATTTTTAGATCCCACGATGCCCCTAGGGCTTCGGTCCACTGAATTACGACACTGGAGTGCTGGGTGCAGAGCTGCTGGCGCGACATGAGCGCTGGCACACACCAGAGCTAGAGACCAGTGATGCAGTAATTTCAGCGTGTTGTGATCAGGAAGCGGCTGACAGTGCTGCAGCTGTGCCACACTGGGACTATGATGCAACAGCTCAACCATCGGGGCCACTCAATGTTGAGATTAGGCCTGCAGAAACGATCCCTACGAGGGACAGAGCTGTGCTGCACATGGGAGACTGCGATATCTATCCGCTTCCGACTGATGAGGAAGAGAGTGATAGTGAGTCTAGTGATTGTGGTGAGGATGGCTCTTGGTCTGAGTCTAGATCCCGCTCGCGCTCAGCAGAGCCACTCCACTGGTCGATGGGCAAGGAGCTGAGTGAGCCACCCCCACCTGTGCAGGCTGACGGTCACGGCGGCGGCCGAGGTTACCGCGGGTCCACGGTGTCAGGGCGTGAGGACCGCAACAGATATGATGAGCCAAGGCACATATCTGGGTCTGATCATCCCTCGAGGGCCAGAAGCAAGGCGAGCTACGGCATGTGCCTAGGGGAGAAGCGACAGGTGGTGATGGCTCAGGGGGAGAGTCAGCACCAAGTGCCGCGAGGGGCAGCGGAGAACGTCTGGATCCACCACAAGAGGTGAGGGTTCGATGGGTTTTAAAGCTTTTTCAATTGTTTCGCCGAGACTTAAGACCTGCTGTCCATGGTGTGGGAGCAATTGTGAGTGATGCTGCTGCTGAGCGAATTTCCCCGGAGGGTGCACGTGAGCATGATGCTGCGAGCTCCACAATATTCAAAGATGAGAATGATGTCGGTGACTTGGCTGAAGGAGTGTCTGCGACGGCTGACAGTGTGACTCCTGATGCAGAAAAGACGACGGGGCAGGAGGTGATTCTTTACGGTGGCAAGACTGCTAGTCGCAGTGAGTCCCGGCGTGCAGCCACTGTGAAGAAGAAGGTCGAGTTTGTGCTTGACGATCCGACATTGCAGCAAGCCATGAGAGGCTGCCATCGTGAGCAGTGGATTGCAGCAATGATAGATGAACTGACCACCTTGAGGGAGCAGGACGTGTTTGAGCTGGTCAAGTGCCCATCAGGACTGAAGCCTGTGACAGGCAAATGGGTGCTTAAGATTAAGCGAGGTGCACAGTGTGAAATTGAGCGTTTCAAAGCTAGATATGTAGCTAGAGGATTCACGCAGGTAGAACGCGTAGATTTCTTCCTGACTTGGGCTCCTGTGGGTAGCTATGCCACCTTCAGGGCTCTATTGTCGGTCTGTGCAGTAGAGGATCTAGAGACGAGGCATATAGACATAAAATGTGCTTTCCTGAATGGTGTTGTGGAGGAGGAAGTGTATGTGGCACAACCTCCGGTACTAGATGATGTGTCTGGTATGGTGTGGCGTCTGAAGAAGGCGTTGTTTGGTCTGAAGCAAGCTGCCAGGGAGTGGCACAAAGCGCTTGCCGAGCTTTTGTTGAGTATGGGCTTTGTGAGATCAGCCAGTGACCCTGCACTGTTTATCTGCAAAGTAGGACGTTGTCTTATTTTTCTGCGGGTCGAAGATCTATTGATCTTCGGCCGCAGAGAGCAGATGGATGATGCCATCAGAAAGATCCTTGAGGCTTTTGAGGGTCGTGACCTGGGGGAGCTGGGATATGTACTGGGCATGGAGGTCATACGTGATCGCACCGCTCGCACTATCACCATCACACACAGAAAGAGCATCGAGGACATGCTAGAGAGGTTTGGCATGAGTGAATGCAGACGGGCGCCAACTCCGATGGTGCCTAAGCAGAAAATGTTTAGTCTAAAGGAAGATCCTAGCCAGGCACAGGCTACAATCGTAGAGCATAAGAGGTTTATGCAAGCCGTAGGAAGCATCCGGTATGTGGCAGTTGTGTCGCGTCCAGACATCGCGTTTCCGGCTAATGTCTTGGCCAGGCATATGGCTGGGAGTGCTAAATGTCATTGGAATGGTGTCCTTCATGTACTGAGGTACCTGTGAGGGACCATAGACTTTGGCTTGACCTTTAGTGGCTCCAATGGGGGAAGTGAGGTGTTGGAAGCATTTACGGATGATGACTTCGCCAATGGTACTTGCTTGAAGAGTGTGTCAGGAGTGATAGTCCGGATGCATGGGAAGTGTGTTTTGGCGTTCGAAGAGGCAGACTAGCCGCTCCGGATCAGCACCGGGCATCCACTCCATGCATGGTGACCGTAGTCATGTGCATGGCTGGATCACGACACATTTCATCGCTGCTTGTAGAGCCACATCCCTTCACAAAACATACACCAAACGTTGCCGTATACACTTTTGGCTTGGGCAGTGTCCAGAGGGACTTGCATCGCTGTGCATGCGCGCTTGTGCACGCTTGCGTTACTACACCGGTGTGACAGAATGCCATGTGCGAACTCTCCACCACTCTGTGCCGTGGTGTGACGCGCCAGGTCCTCACTGCGGCTCCGTTGCGCATGCGGCTGGCCGGCCGGGCGGTGGTGCCTGGCTACGCCGTCCCGTCGGACGTGGTGTAGGCGGCCGATGGCCGCCTTGATGGACCGTGTTCAGTGTGATGATTCTGGTAGATAGTCACTCTACCACGAATCCCATGCACGAATCCCATCGCGACGTGCATGGGATTCGTGGTAGAGTGACTATCTACCAGAATCATCACATTCAGCGGTTGCAGCGGCGCCGGCCCCGCGTCTTGTCTTGCTGGCCCGCCCTGCCATCCCGTGGGCTGCCGCGGGGAGAACAATGCGGCGCCACCAGTGCCCTTCGCGCCCCGCCCTCAGGCCCATGCTGGGCAGCCGGAGGGGGAGGGCTGGTACGCCCTGCACTGTGGGGGGCGTGAGCCCCTGGGCTCTCATGGGCGGGGGGCCCGTGATGGAGTGCTTGAGTGGGGCCGGCTGTAGTTAGTTGGGGAGCTGCTGTTGGGGGGTCGGTGGTGGCCGGGTTTGCTGGGGTGGGCGGTAGTACGCAGTGTGGCTGGTGGTTGTTGTGTGCTGTTGTGGCGTGGGTGCCGTGGTGGTGGGGTGCGGGAGTACACATGTGTGTGTTACACAGTGATAGATCTAGGACTCAGCAGCGCCGAGGCAGCAGACCAAGCAACAAGCAAACAGACCGGCCACCTGTGTGTGGATGCGTGGGTATGCGTGTGTGTGGATGCGTGGGTATGGTTGTGTCGGCTGTGTCGGTTTGTTGTGGCTTTTTACTTGAGACGGTTGCTGCTTGTTGCTGTTGACTGCTTTCGGGGGTTTTGGCGGTCTGCTTTCCTGCTGTTGCCCTCGCTGCCGGGCTGTTGCGTTCATCTCCGTGTAACACCAGTGTGATAGCTGTTCGTATATAGCCATTGCAGCCGGCAGGTACCTATCATTGCACACTGTGATGTGTTTATAAAGCACTTCTCCCTGTTGCCAGCCAGACGTGACCATCACACCGGCGAACCGAATGTCCTTGGCCGATGCATCCATGGCTTACTCCAGATGCGAATGCATAGCTGTGCAGTGTACTCAGGGCATCTGTATCCTCTTTATCTGCTTAATGCTTTAGCCTGTTTGTTTTGTTGAGACAGGGCAGCGATGTCACTGACACTGCGCACAACTCTTGCAACTCGCGGCTCCGTCACGGAATCCGCTCAGCTTGCAGCCTTCCCGCAAGTCCGCTCATCCAGTCCGGCTCGCTGATGGAAAGGTCGAGGCAGAGGGTATGTCTGTGTGGTGATGTGGACTCAGGCTCTCCGAGTCGTAGTTGCACGTTCGAGTGTCAAGCCCGCTGGTGTCACGCGCGCTGGTGACGCAAAAGACTTATCTATTGTTCGATGCAGACCGCATGTGAAATGGAGCAACAGATATATACGTTTGCAGGCTGAGTGCTTTGCGTTCGCTATGCGTATGTAATCGTCACGCTTCGTTGTTCATCCTGCAACTTCATGACATCGCCAGACATCGCAGACGTGGGTCAACGCAAGTTTTGCCAATCACGCCACCGTCATATATTAGGAACTAGTACCTTTCGTCTGAACTGTATAGCATCTGCATCGATGTGTGCCATAATACAGTTGATCAGTGCGTGCTCTGTGCGCTGTCGCAGCCACCGTAAACATTGCTGGAGGACCAGGCTTTACTTCGACATCTGAAATGTTATTTAGTGCAACTTCATGAGCTTGGTGGATGTGTTCTTGATTGAGCGCATCCGCACCAACCTTGACGAGAGAGCTGCAGTGCGTTGTAGCTGCTCGAATACGCTGTGTGGCATCTTGCAGGCGCAGCGCTCACCAGCATCATCGTTGTAGCGGCGCAGGCCGGCCCCGCGTCTGGTCGTGCTGGCCCGCCCTGCCTTCCCGTGAGCTGCCGCGGGGAGAGCGATGCAGCGCCGCCAGTGCCCTTCGCGTCCCGCCCTTGGGCCCTTGCCGGGCGGCCGGAGGGGGAGGGCTAGTACGCCCTACACTGTGGGGGGCGTGAGCCCCCGGGCTTTCATGCGCGGGGGGCCCGGGATGGAGTGCTCGAGTGGGGCCGGATGGAGTGGAGGTGCTGCTGTTGGGGGGTCGGTGGTGGCCGGTTTTGCTGGGGTGGGCGGTAGTGCGCAGTTTGGCAGGTGGTTGCTGTGTGCGGTTTTGGCGCAGGTGCCGTGGTGGTGGGGTGCGGGAGTGCGCATGCGTGTGGATGCGTGGGTGTGGTTGTGGTTGTGTCGGCTGTGTCGGTTTGTTGTGGCCTTTCACCGGAGACAGTTCCTGCTTGTTGTTGTTGTCTGCTGTCGGGGGTTTTGGCCGTCTGCTTTCCTGCTGTTGCCCTCGCTGCCGGGCTATTGCGTTCATCTCCGTGTAACACCAGCATCATCACAGCCAGGCAGTCAAGATGCCTCATAGTGCAGCTGGCCGGGTTCCCGCTCCCGCGATAACTGGTGCACCGCCGCATCACCAATAGGGGGGGGTTGAGGGGAGCTTTGCGCTCCTGCTGTGGGCTCGGTGTTTACCAGATCCGCCCTGCAGGCTCTGATCCATGCATGTGCCGCCGATCCCGACCGCGCGCCCCTACGGCGTGCGTGTTGGGAAGCGGCGCCGTGGCTTAGGGATCAGGGATCATGGCCCCCCTCACACGCCCATGGTGTGGAAAGTAGGTGACTCGTGTAAGGTATACTGCGGCAAACGTGTATGTTGATGATGGCTGGTGGTGTGATGAACGTCTTCACTGCATTGTCACATCCACTATGAATGTACAAGCATGCTCCCTTGGATATAGAATCACCCTTGTATCAATGGTGAATGACAGCTGTATTGGGAGTGTATTAACTTATACCCATATGTCGTTTATTGAAAACAGGCATGATGCAAGCTGTACACGGCTGAATGTTTGTCAGATATTGGGAATGACATCAAAGTGGATGTGTTACACAGTGATAGATCTAGGACTCAGCAGCGCCGAGGCAACAGACCAGGCAACAAGCAAACAGACCGGCCACCGTAAGCACCAAGGCCACGCGCCGCACGAGCAAATGCCAGAACAGTGACATCAACGTGGATGTGATGAAACTTTCAGTGAATGTATCTACCGCACCGCCGCATCCACTGTGAGCTCCATCCGCATTCACATGACATCAAGTGGAAAAAACTTCACATCTATTCCACCTACACACTGCTTACATAGGTGGGTGTGGTTGTGTTGGTTGTGTCGGTTCGTTTCGACTTCTCGCCAGAGCCAGTTGCTGCTTGTTGCTGTCTGCCTTGTTGTTGTCTGCCTTCGGGGGGTGTTGGCCGTCTGCTTTCCTGCTGCTGCCCCCCCTGCCAGGCTCTTGCTTTCATCTCCATGTAACACACTGCATACATGGATATGTTCAAGGTACATTCGCTTGGTGCGCTGGCTCGGAGCCCCTCGATGTAAGGGTGGATATGTTCAAGGTGTTATGACCATTCACATCGACTTAACATCCATCCAAGGTTCAATGACATGAATTCACTTCCACAGGAGATTCACTGAGTGTTCATCAATGACTGCACCCACACGTAAATACCTTTTGAGGATCATCAGTCAATGTGCCCATGCACAGATCAATTCAAAGATTGAACAACAGTGAACATGGTAAATGTACAGTGGACGCTGTCGCATGATGTTCCGTGTACGTACGATGAATTTCATGTGATTCCCGCTGAATGTGGCAATGTACTTGCGATGAACGTCGCCACATCAAACATTCACTGATGCTGCCTCCAACATTCACAACTGTTTCTGCTAGTGTTCTCTGTAGCCGACACACTAAGATTCCAGCTGCAATCGGTTAAGGTGCATAACCAGTGCACTTTCCTCTGTCGTCTGTTCAATTAGTTTGACCTGGATCTCCGAACTGTGTCTCCCTATCACCCATGTCTCTGTCTTTTCACTTGTTCCATTATTCGGCCCGTCATAGCTGTTGCCCTGCCATACTAGAACATGCCACACAACCGCATCCTATGGCGCGCGTAACTCACGTGCGTAACTCACACCGAGCCTCACCGGGTGCTACTTTGGCTCCCGAGCAGGTGTGTCTGGGAGGGATTTGTAGCCGATACAGAAATAGTTTCCCACACCGCACAAGGAATCCGTGCCCGTGGTGTGTGAAAATAAGTCACCCCAACCAGGCTGCTGTGAAGCATGCCTAGCCCCAGCAAGTGCCTGGCATAAATGCTGGCCGGGTCCCCTCTCCCGCTCCCTCGAGAACCAGGGGGTACATCATGTCACACGGCCACGAATTCCACACGTGGAAGTGTGTTGGCATCTGTAACGGCCAGAGCACGACGAGCTGTTGCACGACAAGCATATAGGTTGGCCCCAGCAACACAGCTGCACCAGTTGCACAGAGATCGCCCCACGATCCCCATCGAGCTGCGTCACTGCTAAGTACAAGATATTTTTCTCTAGCGGGCACGTGGTGGCCCTTGGTGGGCACTATGTGTCCAGGGGGCCTTTGTCGCTCCTGATGTGGCTCAGGTAGGGAACCTGAGCCGCCCTCGCAGGCCCTGATCCAACATGCACTCTGTGACAAGGTCTTGGTTAGCACATGGCAGCACGTTCTCTGTTGTTGCACCCTAACCGGACTGTATACAAGAATGATTGCAAAGAGAACGCCGCATGCGATGACTTTCTTAGGTGTTTTGCCTGCCTTTGTCTTGTTTGAGCGATTGAGTGCCACTTGCGGCCACACTCCTCTGAGCAAGGAGTATTTACATTTGTGCCAAGTGCCCACTTTCAATGACGCCACCTGGAACCCGCCAATAGTCACCCGCCGATAGTCACCCGTCAATAATCGGGAGTGTCAGCCCAAGTCATTGTGGCCAAAATCTGCTCTTCAAGGCACTTCTAACTGTGCACATGCATAAGAGCTTTATACCCTCACATCTTAAAGCTCTAGCGCGGTGTACAGCTTTAACGCGTAATGCTTTGCCACTGCCAATGCAGCCGAGGTGGAGAGCAGGCTACTGCTCGTAGCCAACCCTTTTGCAGAGATGCGCCTACATGCGTCATAGCCTTGCACCGGAAAGAGCAGGTAATGGATGAAATCTGGGAGGAAACAGGGCCACTGCAGGCAGCTGGGCAGCTCACAGGCTGATAGTCATGTCGACGGTGCCGCGGGCAAATTTCATGCCAAGGTCAATGGCGAATGGAATGAATGCTCCCACTGCCGCCTGCACACCAAAATGGTAACCTCAGGGCTCATGCAATGTCGCACATTCTGTAGGAAAGCAGCATGAACGGATGCTTTTCAGGCGGAGCATGCATGCATGTGCGCAGCCGCAGCCTAGGACCATGCTCATGCATGATGGCAATAGCCACACTGCAGTTGGAGGGGCATGTTGCCCCTAGCCTGGACAATGAATTATTTTCATAGCAGCACCTGCAGATGGGAGCGGAAAGCCGAGGCTAGAACGTCCACCACTGCGACATGCGTGGCGCAACTGTGATCAAGTGAGCACCGCACAGACGTATCAGTTTGCTTTGGTTCATTTGTTCTGTGCTTGCCCCCTCGGCGCTGCTGAGGCCTTGATCTATCGCACGACAACCACGATTGACACGAATCCACTGATGGACACGATGGGGAATGAAGAGCGTCGCAGTACAGCGACCAACGCCACCCGGCCCTAGTTTACAGTTGTGGAATACACTAGTATCACAGCTGTGATATAGAGTGTGCATGGATGCATACACAGATCATGGTTCAGCCGCTGCACTGCCCCTACTTTGCAACCAGGAGGCATCTGCGGTTCACCTGCACACTCATAAATCACACCGGTACTGAGCACTTGTGTATTCTGGCGACATACCTCAGCTTGCTGCGTGCCTGTACGCGCTGTGTGAGTTGTTGGGCCGCAGGCAGCACCCTTGCAATTGGGGCTGCTGGAGTCTATGGGCCCCTGATCCAGCCGATTCTCCATGCATATGATTGCCTCACAACATTGACTGACAGCCAGCGAAGACCAGCCAGCATGCCCGCCTCACCAGCACTTCCCGGTACCGTGCATGTCTTGGATGTGTTTCACTGCGTGTGCTACAGGGCCTTGCTGTGCGCACTACTTGAAAGCCATCCCACTAATACGTCCGACAAACTACCTCACACCGCAGCAGCCGGGGGGACTCTGCCCACCACGGCTGCCTTCCGTGGATGTGTGTGTGGTGTGTGTGTGTGGTGTGTGTGTGTGTGTGTTGTGTGTGTGTGTGTGTGTGTGTGTGTGGTGTGTGTGTGTGTGTGTGTTGTGTGTGGTGTGTGTGTGTGTGTGTGTGTGTGTGTGTGTGTGTGTGTGTGTGTGTGTGTGTGTGTGGTGTGTGTGTGTGTGGTGTGTGTGTGTGTGTGTGTGTGTGTGTGTGTGTGTGTGCAGGCTATCGCACTTTGGCTGTTCCAGCCAGGCTGGTGAGCAGAGGCGCACCCCGACTTGCACTTTTCTGAGGCGTTGAAAGAGTTGTGAGAGGCCCTTGTCCGAGGAGATGCCCTTCATCAGCAGCCGCACATCCTGGCCCGTCGTCGACAGGATGCGCCCGAAGCAACCAACGCTGTAGAGCATGACGCCTGCCATCGCGCCGGCTTCAATGCCGGCTGTTACCGACGCGTACTGCCTGCACACATGGCCCAAACATGGCAGCGCAGTGCACGCGATTGGTGTGGATCTGGGTCGCACTGAAGTAGAGCACAGCACAGCGCCAGCGGCGCCGAAGAACGCAAGGGTACGCACTGGCAGTTCTTTCATTGAGGGGTACAGAAAGACGCTTAGCTGTATTCACATGGCCAACTGTATAAGCATTAACTCAATTCAGCTAGCGCTGTACAAGCGACGCGTTTCAGCCAGCGCCAACCGCAGTTCCAGTGCAAGCCGCGCTTTTCTTGCGCCCACGCGCAACGGCACTTCCACCAAGCACACAGCTCAGCTAAAAGCTGCAGCTCTTAGGCTGCAGGGCGAAATGGGTGGATGGGGGGGCTCGCGGGGCAAGATGGGGGGAGGGGGGGGGGGGGGGGGGGGGGGGCGACGAAAGCCTATGCGCGATGGCCTGTCAGCGCCGGCAGGCCGTCTGTGGGGACAGGAAGGCCCGGCAGCAGCGCCCGTCCGACCAGTCTAGCACGGAGGGGCGCGGCCGCGCGGGCTTGGCGCGCCAGTTTTCTGTTCCGTGCTGCGTGATACATGCTGTGTGCTGTGTGATATCTACACTGAGGACCAGTCAAGGCCGCACAGCAGGCTCCAGTACAGCAAACTATTCAAGCCACGTGCACACCTCTCTGCCCTACTTGGTGTCACACACAGCATGTACGTCGGGCGCTTTCGTGCTGTGTACCATGCATATGCATGCTGTGGGTGCCCTCGGTGTTACACAGTGATAGATCTAGGACTCAGCAGCGCCGAGGCAACAGACCAGGCAACATGCAGATAAACAGACCGGCCACCGCAAGCACCAAGGCCACGCGCCGCACGAGCAAATGCCAGAACGAACTAACGCCAGCGCGAAAGCCGACACGCACACACCACGCAGTACGGTGCCCTCGGTGCCGCTGAGGGTCAACATGTTCTACATATCTCCCCCTTCGTGGCACACATGCATCTGCACTTCGCACACTGGCATCATGGTGGCACTGCTTTGTGAGAGAGAAGCTGATGCAAGTGCACACAGACACCGAAAACTTGACATGCTGGCATCGATCCCAGCCCACATCTATGCAAAAAACACTGTTTAGCGCCACAAATGATACAAACTTAGAGCTCATCTGCGTGCTGCTGTGTCAGTCCACATGCATCGAGGTTGCTGTATATGCATCAGCCGCAACTGGTGGGCGGTGTGTGAGGGGCGCACTCGAGGAGGGACACATCGTTCGAAAAGCCCTTGGCGATGACATGCATGAAGTGGCCGAGGCACATGAGCATCGTAGCGGCGCCTGTGTCGCGGATGCTGTCCATGAGGTCGGCGAACGTAGTCTCTTCCTCAGGTGTGAACTCATACTGCGGTTTACCCGCCGCTCCCATTCCCCCCAGCTCCTGTATCACGCGCCCACGATTGTACCGCCTGTAGTAGTAGCATTGTACCGCCTGTGGTAGTAGCATTATTTCATATAGCACATGGGCGGTCGCCATATCACCACCACAACTGAAACTCTTACAGTATTACATTGTCACAGCCACCCGGGATGACGTCACCAACCGTTGGGTTCTACATTGAGCTGCACAGGCCTTTCCGCTGTTGCGCTCGACCCCGGTCTGGTGCCGCCGGCCGCTTGCCAGATTGTGCAGCGTTATGCAGGAATGTGTTGTTAGCTGGCGGAACAGTGCAGCAGGCTGGCGGAACAATGTATGGAACGACACGGTGCGCCCGCCGCTGCTTGTGACACTGCGCAGAGCTCTCAAGGCATGCCCAGACGTCACACATGCAGCCATGCATGGGAATGAGCGATGGTTTGTAAACAGTACGGCGTTAGGCGATCTTCTGAAAATCCGCAACCTGGACACTCTCGTCGGAAAGGCAGCTGAGACACGCTCCGTCTTCACGCGCAGCACAGCACAGCACAGCACAGCTCCCGACGGTTCTAGATAGGCTAGGGTCTAGATAGACTTAGATCTAGAGACGGCATGCGGGTCGAAATGGTTGACATTGCGGCGCGCATGCGGCAGCTGTCAGAGAAAAAGGGTGGCGCACAATGCTCTGATTGCCTCCGCGGGCGGTCTGCGAGCCCGCCAGGCTGCCTCCGACGAGCATAATTGCGGCGCGGTCGAGCCACTTGAAGCGACCGGCGAAGGGCCCACCAATGAACGAGCCGATGTGCAGCTCCGCGGCCTGCTTCTGCCCGTACCGGTCAAACACGTAGCTCAGCGCCGATACCCTGCATGCATGCCACACATGCACATGCGGCGGCTGTTCACTGAGCGGATGAAATGGAGAAGGCTGCTTTGTGGAACGAGTTGCCCTGTGGCACATGGCGAGTGACAGCTCGATGTATACATGTGTGAAAACAGTAGTACACATGGGTGAGCAGTTCGTGCCATGAGCTCGCCTGGCCGGATCACACCTGATGGATCGCATGTGAGTCTGGGACCTTGTTGTACATCCGCTTGGTGCTCTGACTCGGAGCTCCCTGATGTAACAACACTAGTACGTATGGGCGCAGCTGCGGGCCCTAGGGTCTGCAATGCAGGGCCTACATGCTGCAGGCGCATGAAGGGGGCGCACCGGACGAGGCACGTGGCTGCGACAAAGGCTGCGAAGAGTGTCACCAGCTGCGGCCACGTGATCGCCGCCTCCATCATCGTCACCGCCGACACAAACCAATGCATGGTGCCGATCTGCAGGAAGACTACGGCTGTCGCGCGCATGCTCTGCATGAGGAGTGGTTCGTGGCGCTCCGGCGGCGTCGTCGGCCGCGGCAGCAGCCCAGCCGCCTTCCACACGATGCCCGCGGTGACGGAGTGCACGATGAGGTATGCTGCGCTGGAGGGGGGGACCTGCATGCATGTTGAGTGTGGGCCACTGGTAGCTTTGCGCTGCTACCCCCCTGCAACGCCGTCGGCTGCGACTACGAGCCAACCCTGCCGATCATACGTTGCAGCATACAGCATCTATTACACAGCAGCAGCACCACTCGCCCGTGCCCACTGCTGAGCTCCATGCTGTGCGCTCCATGCTGTACACCGTTAAAAGCTGCTAGTGCCTGCCATCGCGCAAGCAGCTATATCAGGTGGGGCTCTCAGGTGGGCAAAACACCATCATCACAACATTGCCACACGTCTCAGCGGTGGCAGGACAAGCGTCCAGCTCGCTTGCGTTCCATCCTTGCGCTCTACCAGGTGATTCCTCATTCAGGCTAACAGCGCATCCTGAGCTCAGCGCACCTGGAATGCGCCTGTAGCAACGATGAGCAGTACCACCTTAGCCACAGACACCCCCGAGGCCGCGACCGACATGACCGCATGGCCCTGCATCGCAGCACGCAGCGCGCTGAAGTTCTGCAGCTGGTCTGCGCTGAACTGCAGATCTGGTTGGCCGAGGACCGGTCGCGCCAGGGAGCCTTGGCCGCCGCGGCCGGTGTCTACCGTTGATGCCGTGGGGTCGGGTGTGCTGTGTGCCCTGAGCCCCGCGTCACGCGTGATGGGCCGGCATTGGCTGCGGACCGGCGGCTGCCTGCACAAAGATCTCCGAATTTGAATTGCCGATTGTTGCGCGCGGGAGTCTTACTCCTTGGTCCGCTGTAGACAGCATTGCTATGGTAGAAATTTGGCCACGTTCCTGAGCTGCAGACGGCGGAGCGATAGCACCGTCGCACTGGTGGCAGTGTATGTGTTACACTGCGAAATATCTAGGACCCAGCAGCGCCGAGGCACAGATCAGTCAACACGCAAACAGACAGACAGGCAGTGTATGTGTTACAATGTGAAAGATCTAGGACCCAGCAGCGCCGAGGCACAGATCAGTCAACAGGCAAACAGACAGACAGGCAATGTATGTGTTACACTGTGAAAGATCTAGGACCCAGCAGCGCCGAGGCACAGATCAGTCAACGCGCAAACAGACAAAGCATCACAAGTCCCGTGGCCGCTCAGACTTAAGACGGCTCTGTTACCAGCTGTTATCAGCAGTGAATAAGTCCCAAGGCCTCTCTCCGCACGAGCAAATGCTAGAACGGACTACACACACATACAACACGGGAAGCAGGCACACCATCGTGCAACATCGCGCTGTCCACGCACACGTCGAACACCGGCAGCATGCACCGGGCCCACATCGCCCGGCCACAGCAGGCCAGACGCGCGCGTAGCCGAGCGCCGCAGCCACCGGCTCAATGCCATTTCTCACAGGTGCCACAGGTCCCAGGTGGCAGTGTATGTGTAACGCATGACGCAGTTCGCCTAGATGGAGCAAGGCAGTGCGTGTGCACTGGGGGTGAAGCAAACAGGTGCAACTTGGAGGTGGCAGACTGAATTCAAGGTGCACTGCTGTCGGCAAGAGCGAGCTTGCTTGGGGCTTGATGTGACAGCAGGCCTGATCGCTGGCTCTGTTTTGGCTGGCTTGGCGCTGTTGTATTGACGCAGTGACCAGATGACTGCGCTGCCCATGGTTGTGCCTGCAATAGTTATGAAAGCAGGCGCCGGTGCCAGATCCCTGAGAGCGGGCCACGCTGCAGGCTGCCTGAGAGCAGCGACACCAAGCGTAATGTTTCGCGACTGCGCAGTCGTGCTTGCTCACGGACATGCAGAACTACACAGCCTGAAGAAGCTGCACTAGACATGTCAGAGCTATTTTGAGTAGTAGCCAGTGCCTACTAGGCACCCACAGTGGAGCCGGAGAGGCATGTGTTACACAGTGATAGATCTAGGACTCAGCAGCGCCGAGGCAACAGACCAGGCAACAAGCAAACAGGCAGACCGGCCGCCGCAAGCACAAAGGCCACGCGCCGCACGAGCAAATGCCAGAACGAACTAACGCCAGCGCAAAAGCAGACACGCACACACCACGCAGTACCACGCAGGCCACGCGCACACCAAACACACAGCTAGCTGTCGCCGGGCCCACAAGCGGTCGTCGACTCGACACTAGCAGTCTGCACGGGCGCGACAGCGCGCGCTACGGCCATGTCCGAGGCCGCGAGGCACCGGTCCCAGGAGCCGTAGCCTCAGCCAGCCCGGCAGCCCGAGCGTTGTCCGGGGAGGGGCGCAGAGGAGAAACGGCGGACGTGCGCTGCGAGGAGAAAAGAGGGAGGGAGGGAAGAGGGAGGGATCGGGTGCGGGGAGGGGGGGGGGGCTGCAGGGCGAAATGGGTGGGGGGGGGGGCTCGCGCGGCGAGATGGGCGGAAGGGGGGGGGGGGGGGGGGGGGCGACGCAAGCCTATGCGCGACGGCCTGTCAGCGCCGGCAGGCCGTCTGTGGGGACAGGAAGGCCCGGCAGCAGCGGAGAGGCATGTGATGCTCATGCCAGTCTCCCCCGCCGTCGTGTCGCGAGACTCGATTGACGAGGACCTCGATCAGCAACATGAGGGAGAAAAGAGGGAGGGATCGGGTGCGGGGGGGGGGGGGGGGCTGCAGGGCGAAATGGGTGGAGGGGGGGGGGCTCGCGGGGCGAGATGGGCGGAGGGGGGGGGGGGCGACGCAAGCCTATGCGCGACGGCCTGTCAACGCCGGCTCGTAGATGCGCCAAGCGCAAAAGCCGGAATGGCACAGTGCACACTCAGGCGTACGCTTGCTGCTAGCTGGAGTGAGCAACGTCCAGCACCACCAAGCGATCAGATCATCGTGTCCAGCACCGGTAATAGCTCTCTACCTCGTACAGCATGATCATAGCAGGAGATTGGTAAGATTGCGGGAAGGATTATGATGTCCGGCAGACGACGGACAGATGATCGTACGCGTGGCTCAGGTATGATGGCCCAGGAATCGCACGACCATTACGACCCGAGGCGACCGTGGGGTATATGGATTGCACTGCGCACCTCAGCTGAAGGACTCTCTTCGCTGTTGTGTTGACATCCGAAACAACGGCGGTCAAACGCCGCGAGGAAGGCGCACTGCGTCGAAGGAGGGGGCGCTCGATGCGCAGCTCGCATGCTCGCCCCAGCAGTCGCATCCAGAAGCCTGCCTCTCCACGTGGAATTAGCTGCCGTTATCCGAAATTCTTCGTTATGCTATCGAAGAGTGCGGGTGACCGTTTACGCTTTATTCTCGCGAAGCGTTACAAGTGCAGCTTGGATCGAAACAGCGAGGATAGCATGCTGGCCGCGGAAAACATGCAGCAATCCCGCTCCGGGTTCTGGTGCGTGATGAACTGATCGTAGAGCAGTCGCAGATGCGTAAACTACAAATCTGACATGGGTGTCGAGGCACAGTATGCGCAAGTGTACTTCCGCGGAGCTCCAACGACTCGGACACGAATGAGGTGTGTTTACACGGAGATGAACGCAATAGCCCGGCAGCGAGGGCAACAGAAGGAAAGTAGACGGCCAAAACCCCCGAAAGTAGACACCAGCAAAAAGCAATCACTCTCCCAGGCGAAAAAGCCACAACGAACCGACACAGCCGACACAACCACACCCATCTCCGTGTAACACAACCACACCCACGCACCCACACGCACGCGCACTCCCGCACCCCTCCACTACGGCACCCGCGCCACAACCGCGCACAGCAACAACCACCACCGCACTACTGCCCACCCCAGCAAAACCAGCCACCACCGACCCCCCTACAGCAGCACCCCCACTCCATCCTGCCCCACTGGAGCATTCCATCACGGGCCCCCCGCACATGAGAGCCCGGGGGCGCACGCCCCCCACAGTGCAAGGCGTACCAGCCCTCCCCCTCCGGCCGCCCGACAGGGGCCTCAGGGCGGGGCGCGAAGGGCACGAATGAGGTGTGTTGTGCATACGCTGCAACGCGCTGCATTGGTCATCGTGCTCACGTTCGGTGGTAATACATCGACTACGGCGCCTGCAGGCCATGGTGTGCGCTCCAGATGCAGCTGAGCAGTTACGCGTGGCTGTGATAATTATCGGCAATATTGATGGCTCGAGGCGCCCGAATCTCGGGAGCCACACGCTGCCTTCCTTCGACGCTCCGCGCTACTCTCCATGGGCAACGCAGGCGGTGTTACACGGAGGAAGATCCAGGCCCCAGCTGCGCCGATCGAAGGCAACAAACAAGCAGGTAGCAAACAAGAAAAAATCACAAGCAGCAACATGATGGCCGCCCTACATGCTCGGGCCGTCATGAGCCGCACTCGCAGAAACCATTCACAACGTATTCCACTGGCAGCGCACACAGCATTCTGACCCCACAACCACGCCGTGGCTGATGTGTGCGGTGCATGTCCGGTGGCCCCTTCTCGCGTCGCTGCCGCAAAAATGAAGCGCATGCATCCATGCATGGACGAAGCGAATTCGAATTCTTCTCAAGCACACCACTGATAAGTCCTACTAGTAGCAGGGCCGCACAGCATGCACGTGTACGTGCGTAGGTGCAGGGGTAGCATGCTCCCCTGCAGCGGCCTAGAGCACCCTCTATAGAGGGTGATGAACAGGTGCGATACGTTACAGATGTAAGCTCCACAAGGTGGTAGAACACAGAGGCACGATTCATGGCAATGCACCCAAAAACGTTCACCATGGCCGAGCGCCGTACACAGACAGAACACAACAGCTTCTGTATTGCAATGAACAGGTTGCACATGCATGGCGTTCTGCCAGAATACACGCCTGGAGATGGCGTTGGAGGCGGCAGCATAGTTAGAAACCCTATTCAGGAAGGCAAATACACCTACCCCAACACACTGAACGATCAGCTCAAGGCAAGTCTCCACTGGCAACGCTGTTAGATGATCATCAGGCCACCGGTACCATTGTTCAACAACAAGTTGTTGTTGAACAACAATACGGTGCCATCGTTGTTCTTAGTTCTGCGAAGTAGTGTGACTGCAATGCGTGCCGGGCAGTGCATGAAGGCCAGTGATCATCATGTGCATGGGGTACGTAGATCATACAACAGTACCGGTACGATACGTCAACACAATACCGACATGTCGTACCGCTGGCCTGCCGGCGCCACAATATTGCTGCCAAGGCTGCCATCAAGGCACTGGCTGATGGCTGCGGCAAAGTAGTTGCGTTCCACATCGAGTGAGCCTGCACATCTTGGGTGCCTAGATCTATCACTGTGTAACACACATCTTGGGTGCGTCGCGCCCCCCCCGCCCCTCCCCGCGAGCCCCCCCCCTCCACCCATTTCGCCCTGCAGCCCCCCCTCCCCTCCCCCCCCCCGCACCTGATCCCTCCCTCTTTTCTCCCTCCCTCTTTTCTCCTCGCAGCGCACATCCGCCGTTTCTCCTCTGCGCCCCTCCCCGGACACCGCTCGGGCTGCCGGGCTGGCGGAGGCTACGGCTCCTGGGACCGGTGCCTCGCGGCCTCGAACATCGCCGTAGCGCGCGCTGTCGCGCCCGTGCAGACTGCTAGTGTTGCGCCGACGACCGCTTGTGGGCCCGGCGAGTGCTGGCTGTGTGTTTGGTGTGCGCGTGGCCTGCGTGGTACTGCGTGGTGTGTGCGTGTCTGCTTTCGCGATGGCGTTTGTTTGTTCTGGCATTTGCTCGTGCGGCGCGTGGCCTTAGTGCTTGGGGCGGCCAGTCTGTCTGTTTGCTTGTTGCCTGGTCTGTTGCCTCGGCGCTGCTGAGGCCTAGATCTATCACTGTGTAACACATCTTGGGTGCCATGGGCTCCGCGGTGGTGTCCAGGCGAGTGTTTTTGCCACGTGCGACCTCTCCACCAACTTCTGCCGTTGTGTCACGCGCCAGGTCATCGCTGCGGCTCCGCTGCGTAGCCATGACAGATTGCAGATTGTGCTGTGCTGTGATGTGTGGCACAGTGATAGATCTAGGACCCAGCAGCGCCGTTCAGCTTTTTTTGTTTTACAAAGTTTGCGATGCGCGTGCATGGCTCCTGCAGGGATGCAGTACGGGCGGGCGGTGCTGCCTGGCCACACTGTCCCGTCGGAATTTCTGTAGGCGGCCGCTGGCCATTTTGTCGGGGCAGGGAACTTGGTTGCTGCGGCCGTGGCCAGCCGCACATCTGTTCGTGCTCGCCCCCCCTGCTTCCAGACAGGTGGCCGTGGGCTGCCGGGGGGTTGGCGATGTGGCGCCATGAGCGCCCTGCGTGCCCCGCTCTGCTTCCCCTGCAGGACCGCTGTCGCAGGCCTAGGGCTGGTACGCCCCGCCCTGTGGAAGCCTGAGCGTGCGCTCCCGGGCTCTCATGTGCGGAGTGCACGCTTGGGAGTGCTAGGGTGGGGCTGGTTGCAGTGGTGGGGTGCTCTGGAGTGCACGTGTGTGGATGTGCGGATGTGTCGGTTGTGCCGGTTCGTTGTGACTTTGCGCCTTGGCCTGTTGCTGCTTGTCGCTGCCTGCATGCTGGGGTTGTGGTCGTCTGCTTGCCTGCTGTTGCCCTCGCTGCCGAGATCTTGCGTTGATCTCCATGTAAAACATGCCCCAAGTCCGCTGAGTTCTTCCCTCAGCCCAGCCCTATTCAACACGCCGTACCACAGCCATTCGCTGACGAGATCTCGCGAGAGCCCCACTGGGTTGATGTGCCGCCGGCATACATACAGTACGTATGCATTCGTGCAGTTTGAGCCAGGTGACAGCCTGGCCGGATCGCAGCTGATGGGTTGCATGCAAGTCTATAGAGCATCTAGCATCTATAGCTAGTTGTACATTTGCTTGGTGCACTGGCTCGGAGCCCCTCGATGTAAGAGTATGTACTGAGGTTTACATGTGCATGCATGTTCATGCGCGCAACCATGCCATGCGACGCAGGCCTGTCCATCACCATCACACTCTGCGCACTGCCAGGGTGTCACACGGCAGGTCCTCGCAGCGAATCAGCTGCGCAGCCGGCTTGCTGGGCAGACGGTGCTGCCTGGGAACACGGTCCTGCCAAAAGGCTTGTAGGCGGCCGATGGCCGCTGCGATGGGGTTGGGGACGCTGCATATCGCATACGTATGCGTCAACGTATTGTACACGTTGACCGTGCTCGCCCGCCTCTGAGTTCCCGCACTGCAGCTGAGCCGTACGGTGTTACACGGAGATGAACGCAATAGCCCGGCAGCGAGGGCAACAGAAGGAAAGTCGACGGCCAAAACCCCCCGAGCCGTACGGTGTAGGGTGCGGTGCGCATGCAGAAGCTCAAATGCTGAGGGCGTTGGAGCTCTTGAGCATGGTGTCCGCGGTCTGGCGTCGCGAGGTGCGCTCTGCTGCGACCCTGTGCACGGACGTTTGCTTCCTGCATTGGGGGGCGCACGCCCTCAAGCTCGCATGCGGATGGAGAACGTTGCGGCTGGCATGCGAGATATCAAGATTTCGCTCGCGGCCGGCATACGAGTTCTCGTGCGGGGCTGCGTGCTGTGTTGTCAGTCTGTTGTCAGTGCCACGTTAGTACTGTGGGTGGCACTGTCACGTGAGTTGGGCTGAGTGCGGTTGGGTCGTGTGTGGCCGGGGATGTACACGTGTAACACTATGATACTATAGTGTAACTACAACACATTGATGCAGTACATCAAGGCCGCAGCAGCGCGGAAGAAAAAGGGAAGAAACAAAACAAGCAAAGCGAACAAACAATCAATCATAAGCAACTGGACGTGGTGTGGCATGCATGGGTGTGTTACTCTAGTGATAGATCTAGGACCCAGCAGCGCCGAGGCAACAGTGCTGTGTGCGCTGGTGTGTTACACAATGATAGATCCAGGACTCAGCAGCGCCGAGGCAACAGACCAGGCAACAAGCAAACAGACAGACCGGCCACCGTAAGCACCAAGGACACGCGCAGCACGAGCAAATGCCAGAACGAACTAGCGCCAGCTCGAAAGCAGGCACTCGCACACCGCGCAGTACCACGCAGCCCATGCGCACACCAAACACACAGTCAGCACTTGCCGAACCCACAAGCGGTCGCCGACTCGACACTAGCAGTCTGCACGGGCGCGCCGGCGCGCGCTACGGCCATCTCTGAGGCCGCGAGGCACCGGTCCAAGGAGCTACAGCCACAGCCAGCCCGGCAGCACGAGCGGTGTCCGGGAAGGGGGGCAGAGGAGAAACGGCGGACGTGCGCTGGGAGGAGGGAAGAGGGAGGGAGGAGGAGGGGTGGGTGCGGGGGGGGGGGGGTGGGGGGGGGGGGGCGGCTTCAGGGCGAAACGGGCGGAAGGGAGGGGGGCCTGCAGGGCGAGATGGGTGGAGGAAGCGGGAGGGGGGGGGGGGGGGGGGACCGACGCAAGCCTATGCGTGATGGCCTGTCAGCGCCGGCAGGCCGTCCGTGGGGACAGGAAGGCCCGGCAGCAGCGCCCGTCCGACCAGTCTAGCACGGAGGTGCGCTGGTGTGCGATTAATGCATTGTTTAGTACTTTGGAAAATCTTGCGTATTGTTGCCTGCCGCCAGCCGCTTGCTGTGATTCGGTTGCTTCCTAGCTGGCTACTATACTGTAGCTACCCTCGCTGCTGGGCTGCTGCGTTGATCTCTGCAGCGTGCAACACACGCGCGCGGAACCTGGACTGGGCCCAGCTGCAGGCCGAGGCCAAGATCTTATCCTTCGAAGCACCGGTACGAATATATCTTGGCATCGCGTGGCGTGTGCAACTACGCATGGAATGAAGTTCACGCCTGCATCATGTTTCGGTTCGTTGTGGCTTTTCGCCTTGGACTGTTGCTGCTTGTTGCGGGGTTTTGGTCGCCTGCTTGCGGGGTTTTGGTCGCCTGCTTTCCTGCTGTTGCCCTCGCTGCCGGGCTCTTGCGTTCATCCCCGTGTAACACCTGTACATACTATGCTTTCACGCACGCAAGCCGCGATGTCTGGCCACTGTGCGTGCAAACTCCGCTGCCTCATACTCAACCGAGTCATCCTGCAATGCACATGCATCCTGCACAGTCATGCGGAATGGCTGCTTCGCAACATTGCTCGCGGAATGTGTATAAAATACACGCGGGTTGGTGCCGCGGCTGCAGCAGCGCAGGCCGGCCCCGCGTCTGGTCGTGTTGGCCCGCCGAACCTTCCCGCGAGCCACCGTGGGGGGAGTGATGCGGCGCTGCTAGTGCCCTTCGCGCCCCGCCCTGAGGCCCCTGTCGGGCGGCCGGAGGGGGAGGGCTGGTACGCCTTGCACTGTGGGGGGCGTGCGCCCCCGGGCTCTCATGTGCGGGGGGCCCGTGATGGAATGCTCCAGTGGGGCAGGATGGAGTGGGGGTGCTGCTGTAGGGGGGTCGGTGGTGGCTGGTTTTGCTGGGGTGGGCAGTAGTGCGGTGGTGGTTGTTGTTGTGCGCGGTTGTGGCGCGGGTGCCGTAGTGGAGGGGTGCGGGAGTGCGCGTGCGTGTGGGTGCGTGGGTGTGGTTGTGTCGGCTGTGTCGGTTCGTTGTGGCTTTTTCGCCTGGGAGAGTGATTGCTTTTTGCTGGTGTCTACTTTCGGGGGTTTTGGCCGTCTACTTTCCTTCCGTTGCCCTCGCTGCCGGGCTATTGCGTTCATCTCCGTGTAACACGCGGGTTGGAACTCCGCGTGTGGTACATATATATTTCACGCATCGGAGCCGTTGGCATGCAGATCCAGAGCGCTAGCCCTGCAGATCTAGATGGCCGAGTTGAGGTCCAGCAGCCAGCAACTGCAACTGCAACCGCAATTGTCGCATGTACTCCTTGGACTTCCAAAGTTGCGATCCTGTCCAAGTTCAAAGGTGTGGCTTTGTTCACTGAGGGACAGCTGTACCATAGCATCAGATCCGTTCCAGAGTCTAGCTCAACTTGGATTGCAAATCGGTGAATCCTTGGCAGTAGCAGGCTGCATGCAGGACATGCTCAGCCTGCAGCTAGGTCTGGAGAGGTAGGCGTCTGGAGAGGTAGGTGCTAAAAGAGCACGCCTTGCAATTTGCAATCTGGGGTACGCTTCCACGCCCAGATCTTTCCAGGCCCAGATCACTAGTTATCTGCATGGCCGCCCAAAGAACATTGAATGTGTGATCCTGAGCACTGCAGATGTGGAGTCAGGAAACAGGCAGTTGCTGCCAGGTGTCCGGATAAGGTTGTGGATAAAATGCAGCTGCATCCAGCCACTGACAGTACACTGGGCTGTGTTCAAGCTTGTGACCCTGCTGGAGTCATCCTCTGTAAAAACACTGCTGTAGTCATGACTTCATTACTTTGAAACACCCACCTTCTGCCACATTGAGCGCTTCGAGCAGCTTGTGAGAGGAGTATGTGAGCGGAGCATACGTAGCAGCACATGGTTGCTGGGGATCCTCTCTGGATCAACGCTAGCTGCCTGCTAGCTGCCTGCCAGTGTCGCTTTGTTGCTGTTGCAGCAGTTTACAATGACGATATCGCGATTATACCTCTGTTAACATTAAAAATATGATGGGTTACGATTACAAATTTTCTTGCTTACTGTCATGAGCCATACTGTGCGCTCAAGAGTCTAGTGACACATATATATACGACGTCCTACAGTCCAGAAGTAATACAACCCCTTGGGTTGGGCGTTTTTCTGGTTCTTGACACTTAGACACAGTACTGTTGTTACACGGAGATTACACAGTACTGTAGTTGCAGTTATCTTGTAAAAAACGTCAGGAAAAAACGGACGCAGCCGGATGGGATGCTGATGGGATGCTGATGCTGTGCGGCAAGTGGCGGAGCAACACAGTAGCCGCAGGGTGCTGGCGAATTCGATTGGCCACAGCATGGCACACAGCATGGCACACAGCATGGCACACAGCATGGCACACAGCATGGCACACAGCATGGCACACAGCATGGCACACAGCATGGCACACAGCTAACTCTGATTTCTTGGTAAAACTGATTGGGATGAGTTCTGCGAATATACAGCACTGAAATAACTAAGGGGTGTTAAAGTTACGAGTTACAGTCACGGAGTAACGGTAACAAATAATACACTGCAGAACAACCACAACGTTATGTCGTCAATTTCGCATTGGCAAAGTTAGTGGGGACATCACACGGACAGGTCGGATGTGCTACAGGATTCGCGTGGTCTGTTGCCACACACTGCTACACGTCCGCCGTTTCTCCTCTGCGCCCCTCCCCGGACACCGCTCGGGCTGCCGGGTTGGCTGGGGCTATGGCTCCTGGGACCGGTGCCTCGCGGCCTCGGACATGGCCGTAGCGCGCAGTCGCGCCCGTGCAGACTGCTAGTGTCGCGCCGACGACCGCTTGTGGGCCCGACGAGTGCTGGCTGTGTGTTTAGTGTGCGCGTGGCCTGCGTGGTACTGTGTGGTGTGTGCGTGTCTGCTTTCGCGCTGGCGCTAGTTCGTTCTGGCATTTGCTCGTGCGGCGCGTGACCTTGGTGCTTGCGGTGGCCGGTCTGTCTGTTTGCTTGTTGCCTGGTCTGTTGCCTCGGCGCTGCTGAGTCCTAGATCTATCACTGTGTAACACACTGCTACATGTCGTGACGATTGCAGTCGAGTACGCCTCGCCTGTAGCTGCTCAGGCCTGCTCCAGCGCTGAAGGCGTCCCAGCATTTACACACACCATATATTCCGTCTTACATTACCAGCATACGTACGCTTGTAACCGAGGCGTGCGTTGCTGTCTATTCAGGGCGCCGCTGAATAGACATCTGCGCAGTTTGTGTACAGGTTTTCAACGTGGGCCTGATTTGCAGGATCCAAAGGTGGCTCGACTCGGAGGTGAGCCATCATGATGCTGGCACCGTCACCGCCGACGCACACGCGAGACACTCCTCGTAGCTTCATCTTTACGCTGCTGATCGCCGCTGCGTTTGTGAGGGGTGGCGCTACAGGCAGCGTTGAGAGTGGCCGCCATCTTGTTCAAATGGACATAGGCCCAAACGCTGCCTCAGACCTCACTGCGGTAGCACCCCCGCCGACTGCGACTGTGCCCCTCACCAGCAGCACTGCAGGTGCGCACTCGTGGCCATGCTTCACAACAGTGCCCCCGCAGTCTATGATACAGTGTACATGTGGGTTTTTGCCACGTCACAGCTGTGCAGCGCAGGAATGACTATCTATGAGCTGTCAGAGACAATCTCGTTGCCAGCATCATGTTGTGGCCGCGTGGCCGCCGACTGAGTCCTGCCGCTGTCTGCACATACACAGACTGTGTGTACACTGAGTCCTAGATCTATCAATGTGTAACACATACACAGAATGTGTGTGTACAGCATCTGTTCGCATGTGCCCCTGCCTTGTTTGAGCACAGCATTGCGCATGCAGCCAACGAGGATAGCTGCTCGATGGCTGCTCTCTGTATCGCAGAGCGCACATGAGCACATCTTATGCACAAGTTTACCATTCTAGATGGTGTATGGACTGAATGCAGAGGAGGGGGATCTGCGGCTGGTGAGTCAGGTCGCCACCAACAAATTCACCACCGGCGCGCTGCAAATCTTCCATGACGGCCAGTTCGGCGCCGTCTGCAACTCCGGGTTTGACAATGTGGACGCCACTGTCGCCTGCCGACAGCTCGGCTTCCCAGCTGGCGGCTTTGCTCTCGGCTCCCTCTTCCCTTCAAGGGACCTGCCGCCCAACCTCCAGGCATGCCCACGTCCTGATATCTCTGAGTCGAAATAGTGCCCATCCTGCGATGCACATCCTGCGATCATTAGGTAGTAATGGAGCCAGCACCCAGAACACCCCTTCTGCTGACGTGCACATGGGACCTTGCGCAAGCTCTGTACAAGTTGCATTCAGTTGCACATGCCGCATTCATTTGATGTTGAGGGCTGTGACTGACGATCACTGAGACTGACGATCACTGCGCTGCGAAGCACCCGCTGTAGGTAGCTGGACCATGCATGCAGATGCACCAATATTGCATTGTTCCCGCACATGTACAGCTGGCAACGCCCTGCTGGTTTCCAAAACACCCCGATCATGTCATCTAAACAATTCTGACGGCATCATGTGATGCATGCTTTGGCGCAACGTGGTGCTTCACCATCGCCTGTGCGTCTCTACGCATAGCCAGCATGTGTTACACTCCGGCAAGCATGTGTTACACTGTGATAGATCAAGGACTCAGCAGCACCGAGGAAAAAGCAGGAAACAAAACAACCCCAACAAACAAATGTGAACAAGCAGCACAGCCACCGTCTGTACCACCATGATCCACGCCAATCGCCGGCAGAAACAGCAGCACACACATGCGCACACGATGCTCCAGTGGGGCCGGATGGAGTGGGGGTGCTGCTGTTGGGGGGTCGGTGGTGGCTGGTTTTGCTGGGGTGGGCAGTAGTGCGGTGGTGGTGGTTGCTGTGTGCGGTTGTTGCGCGGGTGCTGTGGTGGAGGGGTGCAGGAGTGCGCATGCGTGTGGGTGCGTGGGTGTGGTTGTGTCGGCTGTGTCAGTTCGTTGTGGCTTTTCACCTGGGACAGTGATTGCTTTATGCTGGTGTCTGCTTTCGGGGGGTTTTGGCCGTCTACTTTCCTTCTGTTGCCCTCGCTGCCGGGCTATTGCGTTCATCTCCGTGTAACACACACGCACCCACAAACACCGCACAAAGTGAGCGCGACATCGATATCACGCAGTCCATGCATGCACCTAACTGCACACGCTATGCACAGGCACCAGGTGCTACCCTATAGGGGCCACAGCAAGCATGTGCACTCAGGCAAGCACGCGTACTCGTTCAGGATATCCAAGCTCCATTTGCGCTTGAGAATCTTGGCTGCACCGGATCAGAGGCGCGCCTGGTGGACAGCCCGGTGGCGGAAAGCGACGAGGAGTATCAGACTTACCAGCGCTTGGACTACACCTATTCTCAGACGCCAAGTAGCTGCGAGCCATTTGGTTCCACATACGCGTTTGTCGCCTGTGGAGTAGGCTCCGAGCCGGGAGGGCCGGGTATGCTCTCTGTGATCACAATTCCAATATATCACTCCGGAACAGGCATACATATACCAGCTGGTGTCAACTAAAACTTTCTTTGATTTTATTTTGTAGCCTGTTGCTGCCAAGTGCCACCAGTGGTGCGGCTCTGCACCGGCGCTGAGCGCTAGATGCAGGCTGAGCGTTGAGGTCTACATATGCATCTTGCCGGTGCAAGCAGGAAATTACTGCCGTGAAAGCCTTCGACAGGCCCAGGTTATGGGGCAGATCTCCACTGGTACTGTGTCCCAATAGGAACGCACTCTTGCAAGTTGTGAGGCTATGCATACGGTCCACACTGAGGCGGACTTGGTGTGGCTGCCACCACAGTTTGCACTCTTTTTTTGGCCAGAATTTTATTGCCATGCTATCATCCGGTATTGCATGTGCACTTGAATTTACCTCAAGGCACACAGTGTCTCCACACGCTTATTCCTGTCAGCAAACAGGCTGACCGATATTCTGGTTTCTCAGGCTGGTTTCTCCACTATGCATATGTCAGGGCACTAGATGAGTGCGTCGGGATGTGTGAGGGCGGCCTCAGGATAGCCATAGGACAGCAGAGCTGTGGGCACAGATGTACTACATGTACATGCGATTGTACACACCGCAGATCTGACTGGCTGTCCAAGGGTTGGGTTGACATGCATGCATGCAGAGGAGCGCGACCTGCGGGTGGCACCCGGGGCCACCTCAGCAAGCGGCGCACAATTTGGCCGGCTGGAAGTTTTCGCCAGCGGCGGCTGGGGCACCGTGTGTGGAGGTCTTAACACACAGCGCCCGAGAGCGTTCTTTGGCTTCCAGCCCCCTCCATTCACCGAGGCGTCTGCAGCCGTGGCGTGCCAGCAGCTCGGCTTCCAGGAGGGCGCCCTGACAGCCACTCCGGTGCGCTCCATGCATGACACACATGCGCGACTGTAGATGCCATTGAGGGCGCCCTGACAGCCACACCGGTGCGTTCCAGACGTGATACATACATGTCGTGCCCCCTCCCCCCCCCCCACCCCTCCACCTGCGCCCGTTTCGCCCTGCGCCCGTACTCCCCCCCCCGCACCCGCCCCTCCTCCTCCCTCCCTCTTCCATCTTCCCAGCGCACGTCCGCCGTTTCTCCACTGCCCCCCTCCCCGGACACCGCTCGTGCTGCCGGGCTGGCTGTGGCTGCACCCCCTGGGACCGGTGCCTCGCGGCCTCGGAGATGGCCGTAGCGCGCGCCGGCGCGCCCGTGCAGAGTGCGAGTGTTGAGTCGGCGCCCGCCGGTGGGCCCGGCGCATGCTGACTGTGCTTGGTGTGCGAGTGGGTTGCGTGGTACTGCGTGGTGTGTGAGTGTCTGCTTTCGAGCCGGCGCCAGTTCGTTCTGGCATTTGCTCGTGCGGAGAGTGGCCTTGGTGCTTGCGGTGGCCGGTCTGTATGTTTGCTTGTTGCCTGGTCTGTTGCCTCAGCGCTGCTGAGTCCTAGATCTATCACTGTGTACCACATATATGTCCGTATACGGACAGCCATCCGGCCATGCTTGTGTACAGCAGGCTGTCGCATGCAAGCGTGTGTGAAGGGAATGTGTGCAGGTTGTGCTGCTCGTGTTCTTCCCCATTTTCCGTGCTTCCTTTGCGCAGCTGCTCAGCCTGTGCATGCGCTCACTTTCAAAGTTTTGTGTCACAGAAACCATGGATTGATTACATTCATTGATAACTGATCAATACCATGCCAACGTTGCAACCCAGTGCCTCGCCACAGTAGTGCCCGGTCCTTTCAAGATGGGGGTTGATCATGCAGCTTGCGACAGCTCCATGTCGACGTCACGATGTGTTCGTAGGCCGACCTCACTACGGCACTAATATGTCAGTAGCACTTGCATGTGCAAACGGTGTGTGCATGTAGGCATTCGTCAGCGATGGTCTGCGTCCGGTTCCGATCCTTGTGGGGGGTGCAGCGTGCAGCGGCAGCGAGGACTTCCTAGCAGACTGCCCGGGCTTCTCCATCGGCAACAACACAGCTGATCTAGATGACTGTGGACACACGGACGATGTTACGCTTGTCTGTTTCAACGGGCCGGATCCTGGTGTGACTGTACTGCTGGCACACATCTGCATGCTGAGACTGCCAGCATGGTGCAGCCTGCTACCTGTGATGGCAGATGTGATGGCAGCTGGCTGCATGCGCATGCTGCAGTGGAAACTGGGTGCCATGGGGCGATTACTCAGAGTCCAAAGTTACATCTTGATGGAATTGGCTAGCAAATGGAATTGGCTCCCGATTTTGCTGATGTCATCAGCTACCCAGCCAGCCATGTAATTACTGGTTTAGCTTGCAGCTGCAGCCAGCTGAGCATATGCATGTGCCCTGCGCAGGGCATGCTGTTTCTAATACTGCCAGTGTAGGTAAATGTGACTGCTAAACCAGCAGCGGTTGAATGCAATTCCCAGTGCCGTGCAGCGATGGACGGCAGTGTGAGGCTTGTTGGCGGCGCGGCTGGCCCCGGCTACGAGTACGGGCGCCTGGAGGTATTCCTGAGGGGCTTCTGGAGCAGCGTGTGCAACGTGGACGGCTTCACACCGGACTCTGCCGCCGTCGCCTGCCGTGCCCTTGGCTTCGGTGGCGGTGCCTCCCTCGAGTTCTTCCAACCTTTTACTGCAACTCCTGCCAACGTGCGATGCTGCAATCCCATGGCAACTGCTTTTTCGAAGTGTTAATGTGCTAGACGCTATATCACATCCACTTTCAAATCTTCCAACGCTGACGCGCAGACACAGCAGCTCGAGGCTAGATCTATCCTGGTATATATCAGCTCGCAGATACGCTTGAATGTTAATGGCTGCAGTAGACAGATTCTTCTTTCTGTGTGGCCCTTGTCAGATCGGATTAAAGCTCTGATTAAAGCTCCGGCATGAGCAAGAGCATAGACCTTTGAAAAGCAGCTCTCAAGTTAAGCACCTCTCAATTTTGGCCGTTTTCAGTTGATTTATGTCGCTGCCATGACATGATCACAACTCTTGCTTGCCCTGTCCAGTACAGGGCCGTCGCGCATGCTGTCTATCATATGAATGGTGCCACTGCCTGTGCTTGTGCCTTCCCAGACAAAACCAATATGCATGTAGCTCTGCTGACGGACCTGCAGGGGGTCACAACTGAATGACCATGAGGGATTGAATTTGCAGCCATGCATGGTGATGAGCTGGCGATGAGCCCGGTGATCTGGGCAGACAGAGGATGGCAGGTTACTAAAACATGCTGCAGTGATACTGAATTCGATTTGCTGCAGGTCCTAGATGCGAACCTGCCTTTTGGCCTGGCAGCTGTGGACTGCAACGGCACAGAGAC
The DNA here is from genome assembly GCA_900538255.1 of Ulva mutabilis. Lineage (NCBI taxonomy): Eukaryota > Viridiplantae > Chlorophyta > Ulvophyceae > Ulvales > Ulvaceae > Ulva > Ulva mutabilis. The sequence continues at coordinate 99,632 of UNSF01000165.1, read as the reverse complement.
CTCTCTCCTGGACTGCTCATCTGACGACGGTGACATCGGAACATGCGCCACTGTGAACGCTGACGTTATCGATGCGACAGTCCTGGCCTGTGCTGATACTGCACCGGGTCTGCATCTGCTCGTGTCTGGGATGTCACTGCATGCAGCTGTATATATATACAAGACTCGCCTCTCCCTCCGGGGGAGGTGGGCTGACCGCTGTGCAGTCGCACGGGTATGGCCATGCGGCCGCAGCATGTAATGCATGATAGGCATGAAAGCTTGGCCAAAACAAATTCTGCCGAGGTGTTATACGGAAATAAACGCAATAGCCCGGCAGCGAGGGCAACAGCAGGAAAGCTGACGGCCAAAACCCCTGAAAGCAGACAACAGCAACAAGCAACAACTGTCTCAGGTGAAAAGCCACAACGAACCGACACAGCCGACACAACAACACCCACGCATCGACACACATGTGCACTCCCGCACCCCACCACCACAGCACCCGCGCCACAGCCGCACACAGCAACCACAAGCCACACTGCGCACTACCGCCCAACCCAGCAAATCCGGCCACCACCGACCCCCCAACAGCAGCACCCCCACTCCAGCCGGCCCCACTCGAGCACTCCATCACGGGCCCCCCGCACATGAGAGCCCGGGGGCTCACGCCGCCAACAGTGCAGGGCGTACCAGCCCTCCCCCTCCGCCTGCCCGGCAGGGGCCTGAGAGTGGGGCGCGAAGGGCACTGGCGGCGCCGCATCGCTCTCCCCGCGGCAGCCCACGGGAAGGCAGGGCGGGCCAACACGACCAGACGCGGGGCTGGCCTGCGCAGCTGCAACCGCGGCACCCGGTCCATCAAGGCGGCCAGCGGCCGCCTATAGCACGTCCGATGGGACAGCGTGGCCAGGCACCACCACCCGGCCCGCCAGCCGCATGTGCAGCGGAGCCGCAGCGAGGACCTGGCGCGTCACACCACGGCACAGAGTGGGGGAGAGTTCGCACATGGCATTCTGCAAGAACGCTCGCCTGGACACGGCCCCCGTTCTGCCGACGTGTCCCGCGCGCGGGCCGGATATCATGAGCTGAGGTGGCGCTGACGTGTACATCGTTGAACACCAACAGTGCGCGCGCAGCGTCCCGACACAATGTCGACTCGGAACAACACGTGAAACACATAACAATTAGTGCGTCGTAATATGTGATGCCTAGCCGCTCATTAATGGGGCTTGCGCGCGCGACGTGCGTGTACTCAGTGGCTCCCGTGTCGGACGTCTCTGTGCAGCAGCGCGGATGAGAGGGTAGCATGCCGTAGCACCCAAAAGCAAAACACACGCGCACACACAGAAAGATGTTGAGAAGTACTTGGAATGGAAGGCACAGGTCTCGAAGGTTCCAGAGGGTATGCGACAGAAAGATAGATAGACACACGCGCGCTATTACTATTAACGAGATACATGTCTATCGGCCCGATGGATAGCCGGGCTGTCTATAAGCCTGCAAACCTTGCTCACCTCGCACTTTTAATACATGGTTGAACCGTGCATGTGCCATTGCTCCTGACTCAACAGGATAATATCAATACATGTGTTTTGTTTTGTGCGCATGCAGAGTGTGGCCAGGCCCCACCAAACGAAGAAGGGGCGTTACGCCTGGTCGGTGGCTTCGGCACGCTGTGCGACCCGCTGTACACCGGAATCGTGGAGGTCTTACACTTCGGCGAGTGGGGCGCACTGTGCTTTGACGACCGGCAGGACGATGAGCTCGTGGCGGATGTGGTATGCCGTCAGCTCGGCTTTCCGCACGGCACGCCGGTAGACCCGGTTGTATCGTTTGTCGATCCGGACGACTACTACGGCGCCCCGCCGCCCATTATCGAGGAGTCGGAGCTGCCACGGGGGCGGTTCTGGCTGAGCGAGGCGTCGTGCCGAGGCCCGGAGCAGCGGCTGGTGGAGTGTGACCTCGGAGCGGGCTTCATCACGAACAACCGTGGCTGCGGCGGCCCGGACGTGACGCGCTTTCAGGCGGCATGCCGGCAGTTTGCAGTTACCGCGGCGCTTGAGGATGTTGCAACTCCCGGCGCAGGTGCGGGCCATTATGATCAGGTTCTAACGAGATTTTGACCAATGCGCACGCCCGCCCGTGTCGTTACGCGCCCCTTTGCTGTAGTCAGCTGCAGATGTGACCTGCTGTAGCCACAGATTGTGACTGATCTCAGAGATTGCGATTCATCTCTGCCTGAGGTCGATCGACCGCACGAGCGCGTGCGCTTGCTTGAAGCTAACCCCCTTGCTATAACCTTTGCTATAAACTTCGCCACCAGGTAGGTTGATACAACATCCCTTATCACATGGCAAAATCTACAGCGGAGGGAGACGTCCGGTTGGTGAACGAGATGGCCGTTGCCAACTGGCTGGTCGGTCGCCTGGAGATCTTCTTTGAGGGCGCCTGGAGCCAGGTCTGCCGATCACGCTTTGACAGCCCGGACGCTGACGTGGCGTGCCGCCAGCTCGGCTACGGCGCCGGCAGCGCCGCTGCCACGGAGGCAGTCGCACCGGAAGACCTTCTGGTGTACCCCGAAGTCGCGATGACGCTGCCAGTCTGCAATGGCACTGAGACGTCGTTACTTGAGTGCAGCCTTGACAGTGTGCCGCCGTTTGGGCCGTTCAACCCAGGCATCGGGCGCACATGCTTTGACGACACTGGCCCCGGGCTTTTGCTGGCCTGCGTTGCGGAGCCACTCCCAGGTGTGGCACTCTATAATTTCTGCCATCAAGTGACAGTGTCTAAATCAAATCGTGACATGACAACTAGTACATGCTTCAGACTCGTACGCAGTGCTAGTACTGTTCGATCTTTTGGCATCCATGCAACAAGGAAATGAACGTCTCATGGTTGTGAATGCGCACGATTGCGGTGTGTTGGTGGGGCATGTGCATCTGCAGCATCACCTAATGTTGAAATCCTCGTGCGTGAGCAATGGTGCCATCATGCATGTACAGATGGTGTGGAGGGGGCTGTGCGGCTAGTGGACACACAAGAGAAGGGCAGCGTCACCGTCAGTATCCCTCAGATCTTCCACGCCGGAGCCTGGGGGAGCATTTTTGCTTTCTCCGTGGATCCGGATGTGTACATACCCATGGACTACGGGGACCCCGAGATCACTGATGTGAGACTCTACCACACATGCATATATATATATGTGCGTGTCGGCTTTCGCGCTGGCGTTAGTTCGTTCTGGCATTTGCTCGTGCGGCGCGTGGCCTTGGTGCTTGCGGTGGCCGGTCTGTTTATCTGCATGTTGCCTGGTCTGTTGCCTCGGCGCTGCTGAGTCCTAGATCTATCACTGTGTAACACATGCATATATATATATATGTGCTCCCATATGCATGCTGCTGCTTCTCTTGCCATTGTGGCTGTCAACATGCTGTCACAAGACATACATAAAGCACCCGCATGAATTTCTCATCATATGTACAATGCATGTGTTCTTGGGGGTCTTTAGGCTTAAAATTTTAAGTTAGTTAACTCACATGCTGTAGAGGGTGCGGTCATTCGTTCGTGCTTGTGTGAACCACCCAACTTGAGGCCGACAGTCTGATTCCGTTGCGAACAAGCTTCCTTGGGGCTGCATCAGGTATCACCTACTAGTATCTGTACGTGCAGGCATCTGCAGCGATCCTTTGCAGGGAGCTTGGATTTGACAAAGGATTTTTCGAGAGCCTGAGTTTGGTGCCAGCCAACACGACTCTGCTGCCACCGTGGCTGAACGTCCTGGGCTGTGTCGGTGTGGAGCCGACGCTTGCCAGCTGCAAGTATGGCGAGTTTGGCTCTGTCTCCGAATGCGGCCTTACGCAACAGCTTGTGTGTACCTCTGGCTCAGGCGCGCCTCGAGATCTGCATGCTTTGAATTAAGAATAGGCAGCATGTACATGCATATGTTTGACAAGAGCGAATAGCGTTCCGCTTCTGTGCACTGTTTCTTGCTGCTATCACTGCCACTTCTGTTCATCCACTGGTGCATATAACAAATGCAGTTACGCAAGCGAGATTCTGGTGTCTTGAGTAGTACACTACTCAAGACGTGACTACGTATGCGCTCGAGGCTGTCCATGTCAACGTCAGACAAAACTACAGGTGTTTGCAGTCGGCGGCATGCACGCATGTATGCGGCACTCTATCGATATCAAGCTTGTGTGGCTGCCCTGCTGTAAGAATGTAATGATCTTGTTGCGGGCGCAATGTGCACGCACACCTGGCCAGGTGTCTGGCAGGTCCTCCTTGTTTCTGCATCCTTGCGCTGAGCTCTGCTTGCAGTCCATGGCAGATAATGCCGTACGCCCGCTGGCCGTACTGCAGCGTATTCTGATCTGGATTCGATCTCAACTGCTGTACATGTCTGCAGCAAACAGATTGCCTCTTGCTGTGCAGGGGTGCCAAAAGGGACGGCGCGGCTGGTCGGCGGCAGCTCTGACCCCGGGGGCGCTTGGGCGTACGGTCGCCTGGAGGTGTATGACGGCGTTGTGTTCAGCGGCCTACGTGAGGGCCGCTTCAACAGCGGGCTTGGCCGCAACGCCGCCATTGTAGCCTGCAGGTCTCTTGGATTTGATGCTGGCGTTGGAATAGTGGCTGGGGGGTCTTCCGCGCTGCCAGGGCCGTCTGGTGATGCGCTCACTCTAGGTATGCACGACATCAGCTGTGCGGGTGATGAGTCAACACTGGCTGACTGTGACATTGACTTGCGGTCAACGTCAGATTATACCACAGTCCCAGGTAGCAACAGCGTGGCTCTGCTGTGTTCGACCCCGTCAGGTATGCTAGTGTTTCATGTCTCCAACTAGTTCCTGTGCTTGATCGTTTAGCATACCTGCTGATGTGTGAACTTGTGCGCAGTCCAGGCTTCGACACATGCAGCTGCATGTGAAGAGTAGGCATGTCTGAGTGCACTATGCGCGGTTCTTGCAGTGTTTACGTTCACAGGGTACAACAGTGGTTGGGAATCCCGCCACCGTGATGGGTACCCGTCGATCTGCACCGGCGTCCACGCCCGCACATGCATATGCACATACAACTCCAACAAGGCGCCCCCAGCGGCGGCCCCCACGCACCATCCTCTTGGCTCATCCATATGTTACCACGGGTATTGATGGAGGCATCAACGCTGATATCATGCAATAGCATCAAGCGATGGGATTCGTGTGAGAGTGGTTAGCTATAGCCGCAGAGCCTCAGCCAGATAGCTATAGCTTCCGCCCGCGTGCAGGGTGCTCCACGGACTCAGCGTCACCGACAGAGGGCGACGTGCGGCTGGTGCCTCTAATCAACGTCACCTCCGAAACAGCCCCCTGCGACACCGTGCACCAGGGGATTGTCCAGTATTTCTCCGGCGGCACATGGCAGCTCATCTGCAACAGCCCAAGCCGCATCGAAGCTCCGTCCGGCTTTGACCTTGACGCCAAGGTCATCTGCGGCCAGCTCGGCTTCCCCTTCAGCACGCGCTTTGACTCTGCATCAATCGGCGACTCAACCGACGGGCAATACGACTACGATTACACCTACTACGGTGCACCCGGGCCGACATCGTCACTTGACGGCGTGCCGGTGTTTGCGACGCGTGTGTCATGCACAGGCAAGGAGGAGCGGCTAAATGAGTGCTACTTTCGGGAGAGGGACCCGTCGCTGCCGAGGTCAGGTGTGGACCTGCAGGCCGTAAACTGCAACAGGTTTCAGGCCACTCGGCTGGCGGTGGCATGCCGTCGGTTCCCGATTCCAGGTGCGCTCAATTCGAGGGATTGTCCCCGGCATGAGCCTGACGCCTCCGGTCGGTGGCTGCTGCCAGGCATTCGATTGCCTTTGTCAAGAGGTTGCGCCTCATGGATTTGCTGTTCAATTGCTGATGCCCTGTGCAATAGACAGTGTTCCCATCAGCGGCTAAATCAGTAGAATTGCAACCCACGGTCAAGGTGCCCAGACAAGTATTATACGCACAACGTCCACTTTTTTGCTTGGATTGGCGAGCGTGCCATGTCAGCCTGTATTTCGTCTTCCTTGACCGACATCGGTCATCGTGCCACTGTTCTATGCAGAGTCAAATGTTATCCGCCGCTAAGCATGTGTTGGCCGCCGGCGAAGATGTGCTCTATGTGCCCGAGGTGGCCGAGCGACGGCAGCATGCATGTGCTGCGCAGCTAAAGGGCAGCGGGAGCACAGCGCGCTGGTGTCAATCACTGTGGTGCAGCCGTTCAAGTCTATGTTCAAGTTTTTTTCTTGGTGTTGTTTACATCACAGAGGGCAAAGCGACGGCACGCCACGAGCATGTGTCCCAGATCGCGAGCTGTCAAGTATCAGGAGGCCCGGCGTACGCCTCAGATCTCGAGCTGCCATCATGATGCTGAGCTGCCACGCTGTGGCATCCACCGGCTCCGCGTCAACCGGCTTGAGCGCTTGCCGGGATCACCCCTATTCTCAGGGAGCACAATGCTCCCGCACAGGTCGGGGCCGGCCCATGCGCAGGTGCCAGTGGGACTGCAGGACACAAGGTACAGATGCATGCATTTATGGTCATACGACGGCGGTGTTGAGTAAACACCGGTGCCCGGAGGCACGTGGAGCCCAGTGGCTCCACCCCTTGAGGAGCTCCACTACTGCCTAGAACCGCTGAGACCTACGCAGAATGTAAAGGAGGGAGATCGAGCGCGTTCAGCGCGTCGCATGCCGCCTACGGCCACTTGAATTTCGCTGGCATATGTTTGCTTGCCTGCGTGTGCCACATCACGATAAAATTCCATCGGATCATCGTATTCACAGTGATGCATCGAACATCCGTCATCCTCGGCAATTCTGTTGTGCGTGTTCGCCCCGACTGCATGGCCCCTCACTGACATCACTGGCAAAGCCTTAATAAAGCGAATCTCCTGTCATATCAATATACCGCACGAGCCTCCGTCATATGAATCCTTCATGCACCTCGCTTCTATCTTGTGCAACATCTCTGGGGAAACCTGCGGCAGCTACTCCCGGCCTAGACCGCTCGTCCAGGCATTTCGCAAGATACACTGCTTCGATCTCCTCACAAACTCAACATCTGCATCATGGCTTATCTTGGCCCTCTTGTGCAATAACCCATCTCTGCAACAACCCCATCTAACACGAGGACCCCTTCCCGGTCACTGTCGTGTTCCGGCCGTCGGCAGACCAGCTCTGTGTTATTGTGTGAAACTCTATGTTGGTGTCTCCATGATGCTTCTCCTCCGCCCAGCCTCGCCAGGTGTGCATCATGAATTTGGTACATCTAGCCGCGGGCTTCGATGCCAGCTACTTCATGGTCCTCTCCGCTCGTGAATCCGCAGCCCTCTTGTTGCGCGCCTGCACCTCGCCTCCAGCCTCAGTGTCAATGTCAAAATTCAATATACCCTTGGCTTTGGCGTGATGATCCGCATGGTTACCGCCCTTGCTCTTTCGGCTGCTTTGAACAACACCGCCTTGCTACTGCGGCAAGCAAACCCCCGACTGTTGTACAGAATAATCCCTTGCCGTTCTACTCGAATCTGCATCTCGTCACCCACCCCAACCTCTTCAAAGCAGCATCTTCAACGCCATATCGTAGGCATTGATGTGATCCGTCCGCTAAACCTGTGCATCATCTAGCCTCACGTAGTAATCCTGCTTCACCACACAGTACTTGTGCACCATCAGTCAAATCGGCTCTTCATCCTCTGCCAGAATCCAGCCGTCACTTGCCTTCCCTGATTGCAGCGCTCCTGACTTCAGTGGAATACATACTCCTCCCGGCGCTCTTAAACAGCCCCCCCGACCGCTTTGAAAGCGGCCCCCCCCGACTGCTGTGCAAAACAGTTCCCCGGCTGCTATAAACAGCAGCTTCCGCCGACTTCTATCGCGTCGCCCCTCTACTCGAATCTGCATCTCGTCACCCACCCCAACCTCTTCAAAGCAGCATCTTCAACGCCATATCGTAGGCATTGATGTGATCCGTCCGCTAAACCTGTGCATCATCTAGCCTCACGTAGTAATCCTGCTTCACTCACCACAGTACTTTGTGCACCATCAGTTCCAATCGGGCTCTTCATCCTCCTGCCAGAATCCAGCCGTCACTTGCCCTGCCCCTGATTGCAACGCTCCGAATTCATTGGAAATACATGACTCCCTACCCCGGCTGCTCTTAAAAACAAGCCCTCCCCGACCGCTTTGGAAAGCGGCTCCCCCGACCGATGCTGGTGCCAAAAAGTTCCCGCGGCTGCTATAGAACAGCAGCTTCCGCCGACTTCTACTCGCGTGCTCCCCCCACTCGAATCTGCATCTCGTACCCACCCCAACCTCTCAAAGCAGCAATCTTCAACGCCATATCGTAGGCTTGATGTGATTCCGTCCGCTAAACCTGTGCATCATCTAGCCTCAACGTAGTAATCCTGCTTCACCCACACAGTACTTGTGCACCATCAGTCAATCGGCTCTTCATCCTCTGCCAGAATCCAGCCGTCATTGCCTGCCCTGATTGCAGCGCTCCTGACTTCAGTGGAATCATAATCCTTCCCCGGTGGCTTTAAAACAGCCCCCCCGACCGCTTTGGAAAGCGGCCCCCCCCGACTGCTGTGCAAACAGTTCCCCGGCTGCTATAAACAGCAGCTTCCGCCCGACTTCTATCGCGTCGCCCCTCTACTCGAATCTGCATCTCGTCACCCACCCAACCCCTTCAAGCAGCATCTTCAACGCCATATCGTAGGCGTTGATGTGATCGTCCGCTAAACCTGTGCATCATCTAGCCTCACGTAGTAATCCTGCTTCACCACACAGTACTTGTGCACCATCAGTCCAATCGGCTCTTCATCTCTGCCAGAAATCCAGCCGTCACTTGCCCTGCCCCTGAATGCAGCGCTCCTGACTTCAGTGGAATACATACACCTACCCCCGGTTGCTTAATAACAGCCCCCCCGACCGCTTTGGAAAGCGGCCCCCCGCCCCGACTGCTGTGCAAAACAGTTCCCCGGCTGCTATAAACAGCAGCTTCCGCCGACTTCTATCGCGTCGCCCTCTACTCGAATCTGCATTCTCGTCACCCCACACCCACCCTTCAAGAGCAGCATCTTCAACGCCCATATCGTAGGCATTGATGTGATCCGTCCGCTAAAACCTGTGGCATCATCTAGCTCACCGTCAGTAATCCCTGCTTCACCACACCCAGCCAGGTACTTTGCACCATTCAGTCCAGATTCGCCCTCTTCATCCTCTTGCCACGCAATCCAGCCGTCACTTGCCTGCCCCTCGATTGCAGCGCTCCTGACATCCGAGTGGAATATCATACTCCACCTACCCCGGTTGCTTGAATAACAAGCCCCCGACCGCTTTGGAAAAGCGCCACCCCCCGACTCTATGCAAAAATCAGTTCCCCGGCTGCTAGATAAACAGGCAAGCTTCCGGCCGACTTCTATCGCGTCGCCCCTCTACTCGAATCTGCATCTCGTCACCCACCCAACCTCTTCAAAAGCAGCATCTTCAACGCCAATAATCGTAGGCATTGATGTGATCCGTCCGCTAAACCTGTGCATCATCTAGCCTCACGTAGTAATCCTGCTTCAACCACACAGTACTTGTGCACCATCAGTCAATCGGCTCTTCATCCTCTGCCAGCATCCAGCCGTCATTTGCTTGCCCTTGTTTGCAGCGCTCCCAACTTCAGTGGAATGCAGAATCCTTCCCCGGCTGCCTTAAGAACAGCCCCCCCGACCGCTTTAAAAAGCGCCCCCCGCCCGACTCCTGTGCCAAACACTTCCCCGGCTGCTATAAACAGCAGCTTCCGCCGACTTCTATGCGCGTCGCCCCTCCTACTCGAATCTGCATCTCGTCACCCACCCAACCTCTTCAAAGCAGCATCTTCAACGCCATAATCGTAGGCATTGATGTGATCCGTCCGCTAAACCTGTGCATCATCTAGCCCTCACGTAGTAATCCTGCTTCACCACACAGTACTTGTGCACCATCAGTCCAATCGGCTCTTCATCCTCTGCCAGAATCCAGCCGTCACTTGCCTGCCCCTGATTGCAGCGCTCCTGACTTCAGTGGAATACATACTCCTACCCCGGTTGCTTAATAACAGCCCCCCGACCGCTTTGGAAAGCGGCCCCCCCCGACTGGCTGTGCAAAACAGTTCCCCGGCTGCTATAAACAGCAGCTTCCGCCGACTTCTATCGCGTCGCCCCTCTACTCGAATCTGCATCTCGTCACCCACCCCAACCTCTTCAAAGCAGCATCTTCAACGCCATATCGTAGGCATTGATGTGATCCGTCCGCTAAACCTGTGCATCATCTAGCCTCACGTAGTAATCCTGCTTCACCACACAGTACTTGTGCACCATCAGTCAAATCGGCTCTTCATCCTCTGCCAGCATCCAGCCGTCATTTGCTTGCCCTTGTTTGCAGCGCTCCCAACTTCAGTGGAATGCAGAATCCTTCCCCGGCTGCTCTTAAAAACAGCCCCCCCGACCGCTTTAAAAAGCGCCCCCCCCGACTCCTGTGCCAAACACTTCCCCGGCTGCTATAAACAGCAGCTTCCGCCGACTTCTATCGCGTCGCCCCTCTACTCGAATCTGCATCTCGTCACCCACCCCAACCTCTTCAAAGCAGCATCTTCAACGCCATATCGTAGGCATTGATGTGATCCGTCCGCTAAACCTGTGCATCATCTAGCCTCACGTAGTAATCCTGCTTCACCACACAGTACTTGTGCACCATCAGTCCAATCGGCTCTTCATCCTCTGCCAGAATCCAGCCGTCACTTGCCTGCCCCTGATTGCAGCGCTCCTGACTTCAGTGGAATACATACTCCTACCCCGGTTGCTTAATAACAGCCCCCCCGACCGCTTTGGAAAGCGGCCCCCCCCCGACTGCTGTGCAAAATAGTTCCCCGGCTGCTATAAACAGCAGCTTCCGCCGACTTCTATCGCGTCGCTCCTCTACTCGAATCTGCATCTCGTAACCCACCCCAACCTCTTCAAAGCAGCATCTTCAACGCCATATCGTAGGCATTGATGTGATCCGTCCGCTAAACCTGTGCATCATCTAGCCTCACGTAGTAATCCTGCTTCACCACACAGTACTTGTGCACCATCAGTCAAATCGGCTCTTCATCCTCTGCCAGCATCCAGCCGTCATTTGCTTGCCCTTGTTTGCAGCGCTCCCACTTCAGTGGAATGCAGAATCCTTCCCCGGCTGCTCTTAAAAACAGCCCCCCCGACCGCTTTAAAAAGCGCCCCCCCCGACTCCTGTGCCAAACACTTCCCCGGCTGCTATAAACAGCAGCTTCCGCCGACTTCTATCGCGTCGCCCCTCTACTCGAATCTGCATCTCGTCACCCACCCAACCTCTTCAAAGCAGCATCTTCAACGCCATATCGTAGGCATTGATGTGATCCGTCCGCTAAACCTGTGCATCATCTAGCCTCACGTAGTAATCCTGCTTCACCACACAGTACTTGTGCACCATCAGTCAAATCGGCTCTTCATCCTCTGCCAGCATCCAGCCGTCATTTGCTTGCCCTTGTTTGCAGCGCTCCCAACTTCAGTGGAATGCAGAATCCTTCCCCGGCTGCTCTTAAAAACAGCCCCCCCGACCGCTTTAAAAAGCGCCCCCCCCGACTCCTGTGCCAAACACTTCCCCGGCTGCTATAAACAGCAGCTTCCGCCGACTTCTATCGCGTCGCCCCTCTACTCGAATCTGCATCTCGTCACCCACCCCAACCTCTTCAAAGCAGCATCTTCAACGCCATATCGTAGGCATTGATGTGATCCGTCCGCTAAACCTGTGCATCATCTAGCCTCACGTAGTAATCCTGCTTCACCACACAGTACTTGTGCACCATCAGTCAAATCGGCTCTTCATCCTCTGCCAGCATCCAGCCGTCATTGCTTGCCCTTGTTTGCAGCGCTCCCAACTTCAGTGGAATGCAGAATCCTTCCCCGGCTGCTCTTAAAACAGCCCCCCCGACCGCTTTGAAAAGCGCCCCCCCCGACTCCTGTGCCAAACACTTCCCCGGCTGCTATAAACAGCAGCTTCCGCCGACTTCTATCGCGTCGCCCCTCTACTCGAATCTGCATCTCGTCACCCACCCCAACCTCTTCAAAGCAGCATCTTCAACGCCATATCGTAGGCATTGATGTGATCCGTCCGCTAAACCTGTGCATCATCTAGCCTCACGTAGTAATCCTGCTTCACCACACAGTACTTGTGCACCATCAGTCCAATCGGCTCTTCATCCTCTGCCAGAATCCAGCCGTCACTTGCCTGCCCCTGATTGCAGCGCTCCTGACTTCAGTGGAATACATACTCCTACCCCGGTTGCTTAATAACAGCCCCCCCGACCGCTTTGGAAAGCGCCCCCCCCCGACTGCTGTGCAAAACAGTTCCCCGGCTGCTATAAACAGCAGCTTCCGCCGACTTCTATCGCGTCGCCCCTCTACTCGAATCTGCATCTCGTCACCCACCCCAACCTCTTCAAAGCAGCATCTTCAACGCCATATCGTAGGCATTGATGTGATCCGTCCGCTAAACCTGTGCATCATCTAGCCTCACGTAGTAATCCTGCTTCACCACACAGTACTTGTGCACCATCAGTCAAATCGGCTCTTCATCCTCTGCCAGCATCCAGCCGTCATTTGCTTGCCCTTGTTTGCAGCGCTCCCAACTTCAGTGGAATGCAGAATCCTTCCCCGGCTGCTCTTAAAAACAGCCCCCCGACCGCTTTAAAAAGCGCCCCCCCCGACTCCTGTGCCAAACACTTCCCCGGCTGCTATAAACAGCAGCTTCCGCCGACTTCTATCGCGTCGCCCCTCTACTCGAATCTGCATCTCGTCACCCACCCCAACCTCTTCAAAGCAGCATCTTCAACGCCATATCGTAGGCATTGATGTGATCCGTCCGCTAAACCTGTGCATCATCTAGCCTCACGTAGTAATCCTGCTTCACCACACAGTACTTGTGCACCATCAGTCCAATCGGCTCTTCATCCTCTGCCAGAATCCAGCCGTCATTTGCTTGCCCTTGTTTGCAGCGCTCCCAACTTCAGTGGAATGCAGAATCCTTCCCCGGCTGCTCTTAAAAACAGCCCCCCCGACCGCTTTGGAAAAGCGGCCCCCCCCCGACTCCTGTGCCAAACACTTCCCCGGCTGCTATAAACAGCAGCTTCCGCCGACTTCTATCGCGTCGCCCCTCTACTCGAATCTGCATCTCGTCACCCACCCCAACCTCTTCAAAGCAGCATCTTCAACGCCATATCGTAGGCATTGATGTGATCCGTCCGCTAAACCTGTGCATCATCTAGCCTCACGTAGTAATCCTGCTTCACCACACAGTACTTGTGCACCATCAGTCAAATCGGCTCTTCATCCTCTGCCAGCATCCAGCCGTCATTTGCTTGCCCTTGTTTGCAGCGCTCCCAACTTCAGTGGAATGCAGAATCCTTCCCCGGCTGCTCTTAAAAACAGCCCCCCGACCGCTTTAAAAAGCGCCCCCCCCGACTCCTGTGCCAAACACTTCCCCGGCTGCTATAAACAGCAGCTTCCGCCGACTTCTATCGCGTCGCCCCTCTACTCGAATCTGCATCTCGTCACCCACCCCAACCTCTTCAAAGCAGCATCTTCAACGCCATATCGTAGGCATTGATGTGATCCGTCCGCTAAACCTGTGCATCATCTAGCCTCACGTAGTAATCCTGCTTCACCACACAGTACTTGTGCACCATCAGTCCAATCGGCTCTTCATCCTCTGCCAGAATCCAGCCGTCACTTGCCTGCCCCTGATTGCAGCGCTCCTGACTTCAGTGGAATACATACTCCTACCCCGGTTGCTTAATAACAGCCCCCCCGACCGCTTTGGAAAGCGGCCCCCCCCGACTGCTGTGCAAAACAGTTCCCCGGCTGCTATAAACAGCAGCTTCCGCCGACTTCTATCGCGTCGCTCCCTCTACTCGAATCTGCATCTCGTCACCCACCCCAACCTCTTCAAAGCAGCATCTTCAACGCCATATCGTAGGCATTGATGTGATCCGTCCGCTAAACCTGTGCATCATCTAGCCTCACGTAGTAATCCTGCTTCACCACACAGTACTTGTGCACCATCAGTCAAATCGGCTCTTCATCCTCTGCCAGCATCCAGCCGTCATTTGCTTGCCCTTGTTTGCAGCGCTCCCAACTTCAGTGGAATGCAGAATCCTTCCCCGGCTGCTCTTAAGAACAGCCCCCCCGACCGCTTTAAAAAGCGCCCCCCCCGACTCCTGTGCCAAACACTTCCCCGGCTGCTATAAACAGCAGCTTCCGCCGACTTCTATCGCGTCGCCCCTCTACTCGAATCTGCATCTCGTCACCCATCCCAACCTCTTCAAAGCAGCATCTTCAACGCCATATCGTAGGCATTGATGTGATCCGTCCGCTAAACCTGTGCATCATCTAGCCTCACGTAGTAATCCTGCTTCACCACACAGTACTTGTGCACCATCAGTCCAATCGGCTCTTCATCCTCTGCCAGAATCCAGCCGTCACTTGCCTGCCCCTGATTGCAGCGCTCCTGACTTCAGTGGAATACATACTCCTACCCCGGTTGCTTAATAACAGCCCCCCCGACCGCTTTGGAAAGCGGCCCCCCCCCGACTGCTGTGCAAAATAGTTCCCCGGCTGCTATAAACAGCAGCTTCCGCCGACTTCTATCGCGTCGCTCCCTCTACTCGAATCTGCATCTCGTAACCCACCCCAACCTCTTCAAAGCAGCATCTTCAACGCCATATCGTAGGCATTGATGTGATCCGTCCGCTAAACCTGTGCATCATCTAGCCTCACGTAGTAATCCTGCTTCACCACACAGTACTTGTGCACCATCAGTCAAATCGGCTCTTCATCCTCTGCCAGCATCCAGCCGTCATTTGCTTGCCCTTGTTTGCAGCGCTCCCAACTTCAGTGGAATGCAGAATCCTTCCCCGGCTGCTCTTAAGAACAGCCCCCCCGACCGCTTTAAAAAGCGCCCCCCCCGACTCCTGTGCCAAACACTTCCCCGGCTGCTATAAACAGCAGCTTCCGCCGACTTCTATCGCGTCGCCCCTCTACTCGAATCTGCATCTCGTCACCCACCCCAACCTCTTCAAAGCAGCATCTTCAACGCCATATCGTAGGCATTGATGTGATCCGTCCGCTAAACCTGTGCATCATCTAGCCTCACGTAGTAATCCTGCTTCACCACACAGTACTTGTGCACCATCAGTCAAATCGGCTCTTCATCCTCTGCCAGCATCCAGCCGTCATTTGCTTGCCCTTGTTTGCAGCGCTCCCAACTTCAGTGGAATGCAGAATCCTTCCCCGGCTGCTCTTAAGAACAGCCCCCCCGACCGCTTTAAAAAGCGCCCCCCCCCGACTCCTGTGCCAAACACTTCCCCGGCTGCTATAAACAGCAGCTTCCGCCGACTTCTATCGCGTCGCCCCTCTACTCGAATCTGCATCTCGTCACCCACCCCAACCTCTTCAAAGCAGCATCTTCAACGCCATATCGTAGGCATTGATGTGATCCGTCCGCTAAACCTGTGCATCATCTAGCCTCACGTAGTAATCCTGCTTCACCACACAGTACTTGTGCACCATCAGTCAAATCGGCTCTTCATCCTCTGCCAGCATCCAGCCGTCATTTGCTTGCCCTTGTTTGCAGCGCTCCCAACTTCAGTGGAATGCAGAATCCTTCCCCGGCTGCTCTTAAAAACAGCCCCCCCGACCGCTTTAAAAAGCGCCCCCCCGACTCCTGTGCCAAACACTTCCCCGGCTGCTATAAACAGCAGCTTCCGCCGACTTCTATCGCGTCGCCCCTCTACTCGAATCTGCATCTCGTCACCCACCCAACCTCTTCAAAGCAGCATCTTCAACGCCATATCGTAGGCATTGATGTGATCCGTCCGCTAAACCTGTGCATCATCTAGCCTCACGTAGTAATCCTGCTTCACCACACAGTACTTGTGCACCATCAGTCAAATCGGCTCTTCATCCTCTGCCAGCATCCAGCCGTCATTTGCTTGCCCTTGTTTGCAGCGCTCCCAACTTCAGTGGAATGCAGAATCCTTCCCCGGCTGCTCTTAAGAACAGCCCCCCCGACCGCTTTAAAAAGCGCCCCCCCCCGACTCCTGTGCCAAACACTTCCCCGGCTGCTATAAACAGCAGCTTCCGCCGACTTCTATCGCGTCGCCCCTCTACTCGAATCTGCATCTCGTCACCCATCCCCAACCTCTTCAAAGCAGCATCTTCAACGCCATATCGTAGGCATTGATGTGATCCGTCCGCTAAACCTGTGCATCATCTAGCCTCACGTAGTAATCCTGCTTCACCACACAGTACTTGTGCACCATCAGTCCAATCGGCTCTTCATCCTCTGCCAGAATCCAGCCGTCACTTGCCTGCCCCTGATTGCAGCGCTCCTGACTTCAGTGGAATACATACTCCTACCCCGGTTGCTTAATAACAGCCCCCCCGACCGCTTTGGAAAGCGGCCCCCCCCCGACTGCTGTGCAAAATAGTTCCCCGGCTGCTATAAACAGCAGCTTCCGCCGACTTCTATCGCGTCGCTCCTCTACTCGAATCTGCATCTCGTAACCCACCCCAACCTCTTCAAAGCAGCATCTTCAACGCCATATCGTAGGCATTGATGTGATCCGTCCGCTAAACCTGTGCATAATCTAGCCTCACGTAGTAATCCTGCTTCACCACACAGTACTTGTGCACCATCAGTCAAATCGGCTCTTCATCCTCTGCCAGCATCCAGCCGTCATTTGCTTGCCCTTGTTTGCAGCGCTCCCAACTTCAGTGGAATGCAGAATCCTTCCCCGGCTGCTCTTAAGAACAGCCCCCCCGACCGCTTTAAAAAGCGCCCCCCCCGACTCCTGTGCCAAACACTTCCCCGGCTGCTATAAACAGCAGCTTCCGCCGACTTCTATCGCGTCGCCCCTCTACTCGAATCTGCATCTCGTCACCCACCCCAACCTCTTCAAAGCAGCATCTTCAACGCCATATCGTAGGCATTGATGTGATCCGTCCGCTAAACCTGTGCATCATCTAGCCTCACGTAGTAATCCTGCTTCACCACACAGTACTTGTGCACCATCAGTCAAATCGGCTCTTCATCCTCTGCCAGCATCCAGCCGTCATTTGCTTGCCCTTGTTTGCAGCGCTCCCAACTTCAGTGGAATGCAGAATCCTTCCCCGGCTGCTCTTAAGAACAGCCCCCCCGACCGCTTTAAAAAGCGCCCCCCCCCGACTCCTGTGCCAAACACTTCCCCGGCTGCTATAAACAGCAGCTTCCGCCGACTTCTATCGCGTCGCCCCTCTACTCGAATCTGCATCTCGTCACCCACCCCAACCTCTTCAAAGCAGCATCTTCAACGCCATATCGTAGGCATTGATGTGATCCGTCCGCTAAACCTGTGCATCATCTAGCCTCACGTAGTAATCCTGCTTCACCACACAGTACTTGTGCACCATCAGTCAAATCGGCTCTTCATCCTCTGCCAGCATCCAGCCGTCATTTGCTTGCCCTTGTTTGCAGCGCTCCCAACTTCAGTGGAATGCAGAATCCTTCCCCGGCTGCTCTTAAAAACAGCCCCCCCGACCGCTTTAAAAAGCGCCCCCCCCGACTCCTGTGCCAAACACTTCCCCGGCTGCTATAAACAGCAGCTTCCGCCGACTTCTATCGCGTCGCCCCTCTACTCGAATCTGCATCTCGTCACCCATCCCAACCTCTTCAAAGCAGCATCTTCAACGCCATATCGTAGGCATTGATGTGATCCGTCCGCTAAACCTGTGCATCATCTAGCCTCACGTAGTAATCCTGCTTCACCACACAGTACTTGTGCACCATCAGTCCAATCGGCTCTTCATCCTCTGCCAGAATCCAGCCGTCACTTGCCTGCCCCTGATTGCAGCGCTCCTGACTTCAGTGGAATACATACTCCTACCCCGGTTGCTTAATAACAGCCCCCCCGACCGCTTTGGAAAGCGGCCCCCCCCGACTGCTGTGCAAAACAGTTCCCCGGCTGCTATAAACAGCAGCTTCCGCCGACTTCTATCGCGTCGCTCCTCTACTCGAATCTGCATCTCGTAACCCACCCCAACCTCTTCAAAGCAGCATCTTCAACGCCATATCGTAGGCATTGATGTGATCCGTCCGCTAAACCTGTGCATCATCTAGCCTCACGTAGTAATCCTGCTTCACCACACAGTACTTGTGCACCATCAGTCAAATCGGCTCTTCATCCTCTGCCAGCATCCAGCCGTCATTTGCTTGCCCTTGTTTGCAGCGCTCCCAACTTCAGTGGAATGCAGAATCCTTCCCCGGCTGCTCTTAAGAACAGCCCCCCCGACCGCTTTAAAAAGCGCCCCCCCCGACTCCTGTGCCAAACACTTCCCCGGCTGCTATAAACAGCAGCTTCCGCCGACTTCTATCGCGTCGCCCCTCTACTCGAATCTGCATCTCGTCACCCATCCCAACCTCTTCAAAGCAGCATCTTCAACGCCATATCGTAGGCATTGATGTGATCCGTCCGCTAAACCTGTGCATCATCTAGCCTCACGTAGTAATCCTGCTTCACCACACAGTACTTGTGCACCATCAGTCCAATCGGCTCTTCATCCTCTGCCCAGAATCCAGCCGTCACTTGCCTGCCCCTGATTGCAGCGCTCCTGACTTCAGTGGAATACATACTCCTACCCCGGTTGCTTAATAACAGCCCCCCCGACCGCTTTGGAAAGCGGCCCCCCGCGACTGTTGTGCAAAACAGTTCCCCGGCTGCTATAAACAGCAGCTTCCGCCGACTTCTATCGCGTCGCTCCTCTACTCGAATCTGCATCTCGTAACCCACCCCAACCTCTTCAAAGCAGCATCTTCAACGCCATATCGTAGGCATTGATGTGATCCGTCCGCTAAACCTGTGCATAATCTAGCCTCACGTAGTAATCCTGCTTCACCACACAGTACTTGTGCACCATCAGTCAAATCGGCTCTTCATCCTCTGCCAGCATCCAGCCGTCATTTGCTTGCCCTTGTTTGCAGCGCTCCCAACTTCAGTGGAATGCAGAATCCTTCCCCGGCTGCTCTTAAGACAGCCCCCCCGACCGCTTTAAAAAGCGCCCCCCCCCGACTCCTGTGCCAAACACTTCCCGGCTGCTATAAACAGCAGCTTCCGCCGACTTCTATCGCGTCGCCCCTCTACTCGAATCTGCATCTCGTCACCCACCCCAACCTCTTCAAAGCAGCATCTTCAACGCCATATCGTAGGCATTGATGGTGATCCGTCCGCTAAACCTGTGCATCATCTAGCCTCACGTAGTAATCCTGCTTCACCACACAGTACTTGTGCACCATCAGTCAAATCGGCTCTTCATCCTCTGCCAGCATCCAGCCGTCATTTGCTTGCCCTTGTTTGCAGCGCTCCCAACTTCAGTGGAATGCAGAATCCTTCCCCGGCTGCTCTTAAGAACAGCCCCCCCGACCGCTTTAAAAAGCGCCCCCCCCGACTCCTGTGCCAAACACTTCCCCGGCTGCTATAAACAGCAGCTTCCGCCGACTTCTATCGCGTCGCCCCTCTACTCGAATCTGCATCTCGTCACCCACCCCAACCTCTTCAAAGCAGCATCTTCAACGCCATATCGTAGGCATTGATGTGATCCGTCCGCTAAACCTGTGCATCATCTAGCCTCACGTAGTAATCCTGCTTCACCACACAGTACTTGTGCACCATCAGTCAAATCGGCTCTTCATCCTCTGCCAGCATCCAGCTGTCATTTGCTTGCCCTTGTTTGCAGCGCTCCCAACTTCAGTGGAATGCAGAATCCTTCCCCGGCTGCTCTTAAAAACAGCCCCCCCGACCGCTTTAAAAAGCGCCCCCCCCGACTCCTGTGCCAAACACTTCCCCGGCTGCTATAAACAGCAGCTTCCGCCGACTTCTATCGCGTCGCCCCTCTACTCGAATCTGCATCTCGTCACCCATCCCAACCTCTTCAAAGCAGCATCTTCAACGCCATATCGTAGGCATTGATGTGATCCGTCCGCTAAACCTGTGCATCATCTAGCCTCACGTAGTAATCCTGCTTCACCACACAGTACTTGTGCACCATCAGTCCAATCGGCTCTTCATCCTCTGCCAGAATCCAGCCGTCACTTGCCTGCCCCTGATTGCAGCGCTCCTGACTTCAGTGGAATACATACTCCTACCCCGGTTGCTTAATAACAGCCCCCCCCGACCGCTTTGGAAAGCGGCCCCCCCCCGACTGCTGTGCAAAATAGTTCCCCGGCTGCTATAAACAGCAGCTTCCGCCGACTTCTATCGCGTCGCTCCTCTACTCGAATCTGCATCTCGTAACCCACCCCAACCTCTTCAAAGCAGCATCTTCAACGCCATATCGTAGGCATTGATGTGATCCGTCCGCTAAACCTGTGCATAATCTAGCCTCACGTAGTAATCCTGCTTCACCACACAGTACTTGTGCACCATCAGTCAAATCGGCTCTTCATCCTCTGCCAGCATCCAGCCGTCATTTGCTTGCCCTTGTTTGCAGCGCTCCCAACTTCAGTGGAATGCAGAATCCTTCCCCGGCTGCTCTTAAGAACAGCCCCCCGACCGCTTTAAAAAGCGCCCCCCCCGACTCCTGTGCCAAACACTTCCCCGGCTGCTATAAACAGCAGCTTTCCGCCGACTTCTATCGCGTCGCCCCTCTACTCGAATCTGCATCTCGTCACCCACCCCAACCTCTTCAAAGCAGCATCTTCAACGCCATATCGTAGGCATTGATGTGATCCGTCCGCTAAACCTGTGCATCATCTAGCCTCACGTAGTAATCCTGCTTCACCACACAGTACTTGTGCACCATCAGTCCAATCGGCTCTTCATCCTCTGCCAGAATCCAGCCGTCACTTGCCTGCCCCTGATTGCAGCGCTCCTGACTTCAGTGGAATACATACTCCTACCCCGGTTGCTTAATAACAGCCCCCCGACCCGCTTTGGAAAGCGCCCCCCCCCGACTGCTGTGCAAAACAGTTCCCCGGCTGCTAATAAACAGCAGCTTCCGCCGACTTCTATCGCGTCGCCCCTCTACTCGAATCTGCAATCTCGTCACCCACCCCAACCTCTTCAAAGCAGCATCTTCAACGCCAATATCGTAGGCATTGATGTGATCCGTCCGCTAAACCTGTGCATCATCTAGCCTCACGTAGTAATCCTGCTTCACCACACAGTACTTGTGCACCATCAGTCAAATCGGCTCTTCATCCTCTGCCAGCATCCAGCCGTCATTTGCTTGCCCTTGTTTGCAGCGCTCCCAACTTCAGTGGAATGCAGAATCCTTCCCCGGCTGCTCTTAAGAACAGCCCCCCCCGACCGCTTTAAAAAGCGCCCCCCCCGACTCCTGTGCCAAACACTTCCCCGGCTGCTATAAACAGCAGCTTCCGCCGACTTCTATCGCGTCGCCCCTCTACTCGAATCTGCATCTCGTCACCCACCCCAACCTCTTCAAAGCAGCATCTTCAACGCCATATCGTAGGCATTGATGTGATCCGTCCGCTAAACCTGTGCATCATCTAGCCTCACGTAGTAATCCTGCTTCACCACACAGTACTTGTGCACCATCAGTCAAATCGGCTCTTCATCCTCTGCCAGCATCCAGCCGTCATTTGCTTGCCCCTTGTTTGCAGCGCTCCCAACTTCAGTGGAATGCAAATCCTTCCCCGGCTGCTCTTAAAAACAGCCCCCCCGACCGCTTTAAAAAGCGGCCCCCCCCCGACTCCTGTGCAAACATGTCCCCGGCTGCTATAAACAGCAGCTTCCGCCGACTTCTATCGCGTCGCCCTCTACTCGAATCTGCATCTCGTCACCCACCCCAACCTCTTCAAAGCAGCATCTTCAACGCCATATCGTAAGGCATTGATGTGATCCGTCCGCTAAACCTGTGCATCATCTAGCCTCACGTAGTAATCCTGCTTCACCACACAGTACTTGTGCACCATCAGTCAAATCGGCTCTTCATCCTCTGCCAGCATCCAGCCGTCATTTGCTTGCCCCTGTTTGCAGCGCTCCCCAACTTCAGTGGAATGCAGAATCCTTCCCCGGCTGCTCTTAAGAACAGCCCCCCGACCGCTTTAAAAAGCGCCCCCCCCCGACTCCTGTGCCAAACACTTCCCCGGCTGCTATAAACAGCAGCTTCCGCCGACTTCTATCGCGTCGCCCCTCTTACTCGAATCTGCATCTCGTCACCCACCCAACCTCTTCAAAAGCAGCATCTTCAACGCCATATCGTAGGCATTGATGTGATCCGTCCGCTAAACCTGTGCATCATCCTAGCCTCACGTAGTAATCCTGCTTCACCACACAGTACTTGTGCACCATCAGTCCAATCGGCTCTTCATCCTCTGCCAGAATCCAGCCGTCACTTGCCTGCCCCCTGATTGCAGCGCTCCTGACTTCAGTGGAATACATACTCCTTACCCCGGCTTGCTTAATAACAGCCCCCCCGACCCGCTTTGGAAAGCGGCCCCCCCCCGACTGCTGTGCAAAAACAGTTCCCCGGCTGCGTATAAACAGCAGCTTCCGCCGACTTCCTATCGCGTTCGCCCCTCTACTCGAATCTGCATCTCGTCACCCACCCAACCTCTTCAAGCAGCATCTTCAACGCCATATCGTACGCATTGATGTGATCCGTCGCTAACCTGTGCATACATCTAGCCTCACGTAGTAATCCTGCTTCACACCACACAGTACTTGTGCACCATCAGTCCAATCGGCTCTTCATCCTCTGCCAGCATTCCAGCCGTCATTTGCTTGCCCTTGTTGCAGCGCTCCCAACTTCAGTGGAATGCAGAATCCTTCCCCGGCTGCTCTTAAGAACAGCCCCCCCCGACCGCTTTAAAAAAGCGCCCCCCCCCGACTCCTGTGCCAAACACTTCCCCGGCTGCTATAAACAGCAGCTTCCGCCGACTTCTAATCGCGTCGCCCTCTACTCGAATCTGCATCTCGTCACCACCCCAACCTCTTCAAAGCAGCTATCTTCAACGCCATATCGTAGGCATTGATGTGATGCGTCCGCTAAACCTGTGCATCATCTAGCCTCACGTAGTATCCTGCTTCACCAACACAGTACTTGTGCACCATCATCAAATCGGCTCTTCATCCTCTGCCAGCATCCAGCCGTCATTTGCTTGCCCCTGTTGCAGCGCTCCCAACTTCAGTGGAATGCAGAATCCGTTCCCCGGCCTGCTCTTAAAACACCCCCCCCGACCGCTTTGGAAAGCGCCCCCCCCGACTGCTGTGCAAAACAGTTCCCCGGCTGCTTATAAACAGCAGCTTCCGCCGACTTCTATCGCGTCGCCCTCTACTCGAATCTGCATCTCGTCACCCACCCCAACCTCTTCAAAGCAGCATCTTCAACGCCATATCGTAGGCATTGATGTGATCCGTCCGCTAAACCTGTGCATCATCTAGCCTCACGTAGTAATCCTGCTTCACCACACAGTACTTGTGCACCATCAGTCCAATCGGCTCTTCATCCTCTGCCAGAATCCAGCCGTCATTTGCTTNCCCCCCGACTGCTGTGCAAAACAGTTCCCCGGCTGCTATAAACAGCAGCTTCCGCCGACTTCTATCGCGTCGCCCTCTACTCGAATCTGCATCTCGTTCACCCACCCCAACCTCTTCAAAGCAGCATCTTCAACGCCATATCGTAGGCATTGATGTGATCCGTCCGCTAAACCTGTGCATCATCTAGCCTCACGTAGTAATCCTGCTTCACCACACAGTACTTGTGCACCATCAGTTCAATCGGCTCTTCATCCTCTGCCTGAATCCAGCCGTCACTTGCCTGCCCCTGATTGCAGCGCCCCATTCAGTGGAATACATACTCCTACCCGGTTGCTTAATAACAGCCCCCCGACCGCTTTGGAAAGCGGCCCCCCCGACTGCTGTGCAAACAGTTCCCCGGCTGCTATAAACAGCAGCTTCCGCCGACTTCTATCGCGTCGCTCCTCTACTCGAATCTGCATCTCGTCACCCACCCCAACCCTTCAAAGCAGCATCTTCAACGCCATATCGTAGGCGTTGATGTGATCCGTCCGCTAAACCTGTGCATCATCTAGCCTCACGTAGTAATCCTGCTTCACCCACAGTACTTGTGCACCATCAGTCAAATCGGCTCTTCATCCTCTGCCAGAATCCAGCCGTCATTTGCTTGCCCCTGCTTGCAGCGCTCCACTTCAGTGGAATGCAGAATCCTCCCCGGCTGCTCTTATAACAGCCCCCCGACCGCTTTGGAAAGCGCCCCCCCCGACTCCTGTGCCAAACACTTCCCCGGCTGCTATAAACAGCAGCTTCCGCCGACTTCTATCGCGTCGCCCCTCTACTCGAATCTGCATCTCGTCACCCAAACCCCTTCAAAGCAGCATCTTCAACGCCATATCGTAGGCATTGATGTGATCCGTCCGCTAAACCTGTGCATCATCTAGCCTCACGTAGTAATCCTGCTTCACCACACAGTACTTGTGCACCATCAGTCCAATCGGCTCTTCATCCTCTGCCAGAATCCAGCCGTCACTTGCCTGCCCTGATTGCAGCGCTCCCTGAATTCAGTGGAATACATACTCCTACCCCGGTTGCTTAATAACAGCCCCCCCGACCGCTTTGGAAAGCGCCCCCCCGACTGCTGTGCAAAACAGTTCCCGGCTGCTATAAACAGCAGCTTCCGCCGACTTCTATCGCGTCGCCCCTCTACTCGAATTGCATCTCGTCACCCACCCCAACCTCTTCAAAGCAGCATCTTCAACGCCATATCGTAGGCATTGATTGTGATCCGTCCGCTAAACCTGTGCATCATCTAGCCTCACGTAGTAATCCCTGTGCTTCACACAACAGTACTTGTGCACCATCAGTCAAATCGGCTCTTCATCCTCTGCCAGAATCCAGCCGTCACTTGCCTGCCCCTGATTGCAGCGCTCCCTGACTCAGTGGAATACATACATCTCCCCGGTTGCTTAATAACAGCCCCCCCGACCGCTTTGGAAAAGCGCCCCCCCGACTGCTGTGCAAACAGTTCCCCGGCTGCCTATAAACAGCAGCTTCCGCCCGACTTCTATCGGCGTCGCCCCTTCTACTCGAATCTGCATCTCGTCACCTCACCCCACCCTCTTCAAAGCAGCATCTTCAACGCCATATCGTAGGCGATTGATGTGATCCCGTCGCTAAACCTGTGCATCATCTAGCCTCACGTAGTAATCCTGCTTCACCACACAGTATTGTGCAGCCATCAGTTCAATCGGCTCTTTCATCCTCGTGCCATAATCCAGCCGTCACTTGCCTGCCCCTGCTTGCAGCGCTCCTTGACTTCAGTGGAATACCTTGACTCCCTTCCCCCGCTGTCTTAAAAACAGCCCCCGCCCGACCGCTTTGGAAAGCGGCCCCCCCCGACTGCTGTGCAAAACAGTTTTCCGGCTGCTATAAACAGCAGCTTTCCGCCGACTTCTATCGCGTCGCCCCTCTACTCGAATCTGCATCTCGTCACCCACCCCAACCTCTTTCCAAAGCAGCATCTTCAACGCCATATCGTAGGCGTTGATGTGATCCGTCCGCTAAACCTGTGCATCATCTAGCCTCACGTAGTAATCCTGCTTCACCACACAGTACTTGTGCAGCCATCAGTCCAATCGGCTCTTCATCCTCTTGCCAGAATCCAGCCGTCACTTGCCTGCCCCTGATTGCAGCGCTCCTGACTTCAGTGGAATACATACTCTACCCCGGTTGCTTAATAACAGCCCCCCCGACCGCTTTGGAAAGCGGCCCCCCCCGACTGCTGTGCAAAACAGTTCCCGGCTGCTATAACAGCAGCTTCCGCCGACTTCTATCGCGTCGCCCCTCTACTCGAATCTGCAATCTCGTCACCCACCCAACCCCTTCAAAGCAGCATCTTCAACGCCATATCGTAGGCGTTGATGTGATCCGTCCGCTAAACCTGTGCATCATCTAGCCTCACGTAGTAATCCTGCTTCACCACACAGTACTTGTGCACCATCAGTCCAAATCGGCTCTTCATCCTCTGCCAGAATCCAGCCGTCACTTGCCTGCCCCTGATTGCAGCGCTCCCGAATTCAGTGGAATACATGACTCCTTCCCCGGTTGCTCTTAAAAACAGCCCCCCGACCGCTTTGGAAAGCGGCCCCCCCCGACTGCTGTGCAAAACAGTTCCCCGGCTGCTATAAACAGCAGCTTCCGCCGACTTCTATCGCGTCGCCCCTCTACTCGAATCTGCATCTCGTCACCCACCCCAACCTCTTCAAAGCAGCATCTTCAACGCCATATCGTAGGCATTGATGTGATCCGTCCGCTAAACCTGTGCATCATCTAGCCTCACGTAGTAATCCTGCTTCACCACACAGTACTTGTGCACCATCAGTCCAAATCGGCTCTTCATCCTCTGCCAGAATCCAGCCGTCACTTGCCTGCCCCTGATTGCAGCGCTCCCTGACTTCAGTGGAATACATACTCCTACCCCGGTTGCTTAATAACAGCCCCCCGACCGCTTTGGAAAGCGGCCCCCCCCGACTGCTGTGCAAAACAGTTCCCCGGCTGCTATAAACAGCAGCTTCCGCCGACTTCTATCGCGTCGCCCCTCTACTCGAATCTGCATCTCGTCACCCACCCCAACCCTTCAAAGCAGCATCTTCAACGCCATATCGTAGGCATTGATGTGATCCGTCCGCTAAACCTGTGCATCATCTAGCCTCACGTAGTAATCCTGCTTCACCACACATACTTGTGCACCATCAGTTCAAATCGGCTCTTCATCCTCTGCCAGAATCCAGCCGTCATTTGCTTGCCCCTGCTTGCAGCGCTCCCAACTTCAGTGGAATGCAGAATCCTTCCCCGGCTGCTCTTAAAAACAGCCCCCCCGACCGCTTTAAAAAGCGCCCCCCCCGACTCCTGTGCCAAACACTTCCCCGGCTGCTATAAACAGCAGCTTCCGCCGACTTCTATCGCGTCGCCCCTCTACTCGAATCTGCATCTCGTCACCCACCCCAACCTCTTCAAAGCAGCATCTTCAACGCCATATCGTAGGCATTGATGTGATCCGTCCGCTAAACCTGTGCATCATCTAGCCTCACGTAGTAATCCTGCTTCACCACACAGTACTTGTGCACCATCAGTCCAATCGGCTCTTCATCCTCTGCCAGAATCCAGCCGTCACTTGCCTGCCCCTGATTGCAGCGCTCCTGACTTCAGTGGAATACATACTCCTACCCCGGTTGCTTAATAACAGCCCCCCCGACCGCTTTGGAAAGCGGCCCCCCCCCGACTGCTGTGCAAAACAGTTTTCCGGCTGCTATAAACAGCAGCTTCCGCCGACTTCTATCGCGTCGCCCCTCTACTCGAATCTGCATCTCGTCACCCACCCCAACCCCTTCAAAGCAGCATCTTCAACGCCATATCGTAGGCGTTGATGTGATCCGTCCGCTAAACCTGTGCATCATCTAGCCTCACGTAGTAATCCTGCTTCACCACACAGTACTTGTGCACCATCAGTCCAATCGGCTCTTCATCCTCTGCCAGAATCCAGCCGTCACTTGCCTGCCCCTGCTTGCAGCGCTCCTGACTTCAGTGGAATACATACTCCTACCCCGGTTGCTTAATAACAGCCCCCCCGACCGCTTTGGAAAGCGGCCCCCCCCCGACTGCTGTGCAAAACAGTTTCCCGGCTGCTATAAACAGCAGCTTCCCGCCGACTTCTATCGCGTCGCCCCTCTACTCGAATCTGCATCTCGTCACCCACCCCAACCCCTTCAAAGCAGCATCTTCAACGCCATATCGTAGGCGTTGATGTGATCCGTCCGCTAAACCTGTGCATCATCTAGCCTCACGTAGTAATCCTGCTTCACCACACAGTACTTGTGCACCATCAGTCCAATCGGCTCTTCATCCTCTGCCAGAATCCAGCCGTCACTTGCCTGCCCCTGATTGCAGCGCTCCTGACTTCAGTGGAATACATACTCCTACCCCGGTTGCTTAATAACAGCCCCCCCGACCGCTTTGGAAAGCGGCCCCCCCCCGACTGCTGTGCAAAACAGTTCCCCGGCTGCTATAAACAGCAGCTTCCGCCGACTTCTATCGCGTCGCCCCTCTACTCGAATCTGCATCTCGTCACCCACCCCAACCCCTTCAAAGCAGCATCTTCAACGCCATATCGTAGGCGTTGATGTGATCCGTCCGCTAAACCTGTGCATCATCTAGCCTCACGTAGTAATCCTGCTTCACCACACAGTACTTGTGCACCATCAGTCCAATCGGCTCTTCATCCTCTGCCAGAATCCAGCCGTCACTTGCCTGCCCCTGATTGCAGCGCTCCTGACTTCAGTGGAATACTACTCCTTCCCCGGTTGCTTAATAACAGCCCCCCCGACCGCTTTGGAAAGCGGCCCCCCCCCGACTGCTGTGCAAACAGTTCCCCGGCTGCTATAAACAGCAGCTTCCGCCGACTTCTATCGCGTCGCCCCTCTACTCGAATCTGCATCTCGTCACCACCCCAACCTCTTCAAAGCAGCATCTTCAACGCCATATCGTAGGCATTGATGTGATCCGTCCGCTAAACCTGTGCATCATCTAGCCTCACGTAGTAATCCTGCTTCACCACACAGTACTTGTGCACCATCAGTCCAATCGGCTCTTCATCCTCTGCCAGAATCCAGCCGTCACTTGCCTGCCCCTGATTGCAGCGCTCCTGACTTCAGTGGAATACATACTCCTACCCCGGTTGCTTAATAACAGCCCCCCCGACCGCTTTGGAAAGCGGCCCCCCCCGACTGCTGTGCAAAACAGTTCCCCGGCTGCTATAAACAGCAGCTTCCGCCGACTTCTATCGCGTCGCCCCTCTACTCGAATCTGCATCTCGTCACCCACCCCAACCCCTTCAAAGCAGCATCTTCAACGCCATATCGTAGCGTTGATGTGATCCGTCCGCTAAACCTGTGCATCATCTAGCCTCACGTAGTAATCCTGCTTCACCACACAGTACTTGTGCAGCATCAGTTCAATCGGCTCTTCATCCTCTGCCTGAATCCAGCCGTCACTTGCCTGCCCCTGATTGCAGCGCTCCTGAATTCAGTGGAATACATGACTCCTACCCCGGTTGCTCTTAAAACAGCCCCCCCGACCGCTTTGGGAAAGCGGCCCCCCCCGACTGCTGTGCAAAACAGTTCCCCGGCTGCTATAAACAGCAGCTTCCGCCGACTTCTATCGCGTCGCCCCTCTACTCGAATCTGCATCTCGTCACCCACCCCAACCCCTTCAAAGCAGCATCTTCAACGCCATATCGTAGGCATTGATGTGATCCGTCCGCTAAACCTGTGCATCATCTAGCCTCACGTAGTAATCCCTGCTTCACCACACAGTACTTGTGCACCATCAGTCCAATCGGCTCTTCATCCTCTGCCAGAATCCAGCCGTCACTTGCCTGCCCCTGATTGCAGCGCTCCCGAATTCAGTGGAATACATACTCCTACCCCGGTTGCTTAATAACAGCCCCCCCGACCGCTTTGGAAAGCGGCCCCCCCCCGACTGCCTGTGCAAAACAGTTCCCCGGCTGCTATAAACAGCAGCTTCCGCCGACTTCTATCGCGTCGCCCCTCTACTCGAATCTGCATCTCGTCACCCACCCCAACCCCTTCAAAGCAGCATCTTCAACGCCATATCGTAGGCGTTGATGTGATCCGTCCGCTAAACCTGTGCATCATCTAGCCTCACGTAGTAATCCTGCTTCACCACACAATACTTGTGCACCATCAGTCCAATCGGCTCTTCATCCTCTGCCAGAATCCAGCCGTCACTTGCCTGCCCCTGCTTGCAGCGCTCCTGACTTCAGTGGAATGCAGACTCCTTCCCCGGTTGCTCTTAAAAACAGCCCCCCCGACCGCTTTGGAAAGCGCCCCCCCCCGACTGCCTGTGCCAAAACAGTTCCCCGGCTGCTATAAACAGCAGCTTCCGCCGACTTCTATCGCGTCGCCCCTCTACTCGAATCTGCATCTCGTCACCCACCCCAACCCCTTCAAAGCAGCATCTTCAACGCCATATCGTAGGCGTTGATGTGATCCGTCCGCTAAACCTGTGCATCATCTAGCCTCACGTAGTAATCCTGCTTCACCACACAGTACTTGTGCACCATCAGTCCAATCGGCTCTTCATCCTCTGCCAGAATCCAGCCGTCACTTGCCTGCCCCTGATTGCAGCGCTCCTGACTTCAGTGGAATACATACTCCTACCCCGGTTGCTTAATAACAGCCCCCCCGACCGCTTTGGAAAGCGGCCCCCCCCGACTGCTGTGCAAAACAGTTCCCCGGCTGCTATAAACAGCAGCTTCCGCCGACTTCTATCGCGTCGCCCCTCTACTCGAATCTGCATCTCGTCACCCACCCCAACCCCTTCAAAGCAGCATCTTCAACGCCATATCGTAGGCGTTGATGTGATCCGTCCGCTAAACCTGTGCATCATCTAGCCTCACGTAGTAATCCTGCTTCACCACACAGTACTTGTGCACCATCAGTCCAATCGGCTCTTCATCCTCTGCCAGAATCCAGCCGTCACTTGCCTGCCCCTGATTGCAGCGCTCCTGACTTCAGTGGAATACATACTCCTACCCCGGTTGCTTAATAACAGCCCCCCGACCGCTTTGGAAAGCGGCCCCCCCCCGACTGCTGTGCAAAACAGTTCCCCGGCTGCTATAAACAGCAGCTTCCGCCGACTTCTATCGCGTCGCCCCTCTACTCGAATCTGCATCTCGTCACCCACCCCAACCCCTTCAAAGCAGCATCTTCAACGCCATATCGTAGGCGTTGATGTGATCCGTCCGCTAAACCTGTGCATCATCTAGCCTCACGTAGTAATCCTGCTTCACCACACAGTACTTGTGCACCATCAGTTCAATCGGCTCTTCATCCTCTGCCAGAATCCAGCCGTCACTTGCCTGCCCCTGATTGCAGCGCTCCCGAATTCAGTGGAATACTGACTCCTTCCCCGGTTGCTTAATAACAGCCCCCCCGACCGCTTTGGAAAGCGGCCCCCCCCCGACTGCTGTGCAAAACAGTTCCCCGGCTGCTATAAACAGCAGCTTCCGCCGACTTCTATCGCGTCGCCCCTCTACTCGAATCTGCATCTCGTCACCCACCCCAACCCCTTCAAAGCAGCATCTTCAACGCCATATCGTAGGCGTTGATGTGATCCGTCCGCTAAACCTGTGCATCATCTAGCCTCACGTAGTAATCCTGCTTCACCACACAGTACTTGTGCACCATCAGTCCAATCGGCTCTTCATCCTCTGCCAGAATCCAGCCGTCACTTGCCTGCCCCTGATTGCAGCGCTCCTGACTTCAGTGGAATACATACTCCTACCCCGGTTGCTTAATAACAGCCCCCCCGACCGCTTTGGAAAGCGGCCCCCCCCGACTGCTGTGCAAAACAGTTCCCCGGCTGCTATAAACAGCAGCTTCCGCCGACTTCTATCGCGTCGCCCCTCTACTCGAATCTGCATCTCGTCACCCACCCCAACCCCTTCAAAGCAGCATCTTCAACGCCATATCGTAGGCGTTGATGTGATCCGTCCGCTAAACCTGTGCATCATCTAGCCTCACGTAGTAATCCTGCTTCACCACACAGTACTTGTGCACCATCAGTCCAATCGGCTCTTCATCCTCTGCCAGAATCCAGCCGTCACTTGCCTGCCCTGATTGCAGCGCTCCTAACTTCAGTGGAATACATAATCCTACCCCGGTTGCTTAATAAACAGCCCCCCGACCGCTTTGGAAAGCGGCCCCCCCCCGACTGCTGTGCAAAACAGTTCCCCGGCTGCTATAAACAGCAGCTTCCGCCGACTTCTATCGCGTCGCCCCTCTACTCGAAATCTGCATCTCGTCACCCACCCCAACCTCTTCAAAGCAGCATCTTCAACGCCATATCGTAGGCATTGATGTGATCCGTCCGCTAAACCTGTGCATCATCTAGCCTCACGTAGTAATCCTGCTTCACCACACAGTACTTGTGCACCATCAGTCCAATCGGGCTCTTCATCCTCTGCCAGAATCCAGCCGTCACTTGCTGCCCCTGATTGCAGCGCTCCCTGACTTCAGTGGAATACATACTCCTACCCCGGTTGCTTAAAAACAGCCCCCCCGACCGCTTTGGAAAGCGGCCCCCCCCGACTGCTGTGCAAAACAGTTCCCCGGCTGCTATAAACAGCAGCTTCCGCCGACTTCTATCGCGTCGCCCCTCTACTCGAATCTGCATCTCGTCACCCACCCCAACCTCTTCAAAGCAGCATCTTCAACGCCATATCGTAGGCGTTGATGTGATCCGTCCGCTAAACCTGTGCATCATCTAGCCTCACGTAGTAATCCTGCTTCACCACACAGTACTTGTGCACCATCAGTCAAATCGGCTCTTCATCCTCTGCCAGAATCCAGCCGTCATTTGCCTTGCCCCTGTTGCAGCGCTCCCAACTTCAGTGGAATGCAGACTCCTTCCCCGGCTGCTCTTAAAAACAGCCCCCCGACCGCTTTGGAAAGCGCCCCCCCCCCGACTCTGTGCCAAACACTTCCCCGGCTGCTATAAACAGCAGCTTCCGCCGACTTCTATCGCGTCGCCCCTCTACTCGAATCTGCATCTCGTCACCCACCCCAACCCTTCAAAGCAGCATCTTCAACGCCATATCGTAGGCGTTGATGTGATCCGTCCGCTAAACCTGTGCATCATCTAGCCTCACGTAGTAATCCTGCTTCACCACACAGTACTTGTGCACCATCAGTCCAATCGGCTCTTTCATCCTCTGCCAGAATCCAGCCGTCACTTGCCTGCCCCTGATTGCAGCGCTCCTGACTTCAGTGGAATACATACTCCTACCCCGGTTGCTTAATAACAGCCCCCCCGACCGCTTTGGAAAGCGGCCCCCCCCCGACTGCTGTGCAAAACAGTTTCCCCGGCTGCTATAAACAGCAGCTTCCGCCGACTTCTATCGCGTCGCCCCTCTACTCGAATCTGCATCTCGTCACCCACCCCAACCCCTTCAAAGCAGCATCTTCAACGCCATATCGTAGGCGTTGATGTGATCCGTCCGCTAAAACCTGTGCATCATCTAGCCTCACGTAGTAATCCTGCTTCACCACACAGTACTTGTGCACCATCAGTCAATCGGCTCTTCATCCTCTGCCGGAATCCAGCCGTCACTTGCCTGCCCCTGATTGCAGCGCTCCCTAACTTCAGTGGAATACAGACTCCTACCCGGCTGCTTAAAAACAGCCCCCCCGACCGCTTTGGAAAGCGGCCCCCCCCGACTGCTGTGCAAAACAGTTCCCCGGCTGCTATAAACAGCAGCTTCCGCCGACTTCTATCGCGTCGCCCCTCTACTCGAATCTGCATCTCGTCACCCACCCCAACCTCTTCAAAGCAGCATCTTCAACGCCATATCGTAGGCATTGATGTGATCCGTCCGCTAAACCTGTGCATCATCTAGCCTCACGTAGTAATCCTGCTTCACCACACAGTACTTGTGCACCATCAGTCCAATCGGCTCTTCATCCTCTGCCAGAATCCAGCCGTCACTTGCCTGCCCCTGATTGCAGCGCTCCTGACTTCAGTGGAATACATACTCCTACCCCGGTTGCTTAATAACAGCCCCCCCGACCGCTTTGGAAAGCGGCCCCCCCCGACTGCTGTGCAAAACAGTTCCCCGGCTGCTATAAACAGCAGCTTCCGCCGACTTCTATCGCGTCGCCCCTCTACTCGAATCTGCATCTCGTCACCCACCCCAACCCCTTCAAAGCAGCATCTTCAACGCCATATCGTAGGCGTTGATGTGATCCGTCCGCTAAACCTGTGCATCATCTAGCCTCACGTAGTAATCCTGCTTCACCACACAGTACTTGTGCACCATCAGTCCAATCGGCTCTTCATCCTCTGCCAGAATCCAGCCGTCACTTGCCTGCCCCTGATTGCAGCGCTCCTGACTTCAGTGGAATACATACTCCTACCCCGGTTGCTTAATAACAGCCCCCCCGACCGCTTTGGAAAGCGGCCCCCCCCGACTGCTGTGCAAAACAGTTCCCCGGCTGCTATAAACAGCAGCTTCCGCCGACTTCTATCGCGTCGCCCCTCTACTCGAATCTGCATCTCGTCACCCACCCCAACCTCTTCAAAGCAGCATCTTCAACGCCATATCGTAGGCATTGATGTGATCCGTCCGCTAAACCTGTGCATCATCTAGCCTCACGTAGTAATCCTGCTTCACCACACAGTACTTGTGCACCATCAGTCCAATCGGCTCTTCATCCTCTGCCAGAATCCAGCCGTCACTTGCCTGCCCCTGATTGCAGCGCTCCTGACTTCAGTGGAATACATACTCCTACCCCGGTTGCTTAATAACAGCCCCCCCGACCCGCTTTGGAAAGCGGCCCCCCCCCGACTGCTGTGCAAAACAGTTCCCCGGCTGCTATAAACAGCAGCTTCCGCCGACTTCTATCGCGTCGCCCCTCTACTCGAATCTGCATCTCGTCACCCACCCCAACCCCTTCAAAGCAGCATCTTCAACGCCATATCGTAGGCGTTGATGTGATCCGTCCGCTAAACCTGTGCATCATCTAGCCTCACGTAGTAATCCTGCTTCACCACACAGTACTTGTGCACCATCAGTCCAAATCGGCTCTTCATCCTCTGCCAGCATCCAGCCGTCATTGCTTGCCCTTGTTTGCAGCGCTCCAACTTCAGTGGAATGCAGAATCCTTCCCCGGCTGCTTTAAAAACAGCCCCCCCGACCGCTTTAAAAAGCGCCCCCCCCCGACTCCTGTGCCAAACACTTCCCCGGCTGCTATAAACAGCAGCTTCCGCCGACTTCTATCGCGTCGCCCCTCTACTCGAATCTGCATCTCGTCACCCACCCCAACCTCTTCAAAGCAGCATCTTCAACGCCATATCGTAGGCGTTGATGTGATCCGTCCGCTAAACCTGTGCATCATCTAGCCTCACGTAGTAATCCTGCTTCACCACACAGTACTTGTGCACCATCAGTCAATCGGCTCTTCATCCTCTGCCAGCATCCAGCCGTCATTTGCTTGCCCCTTGTTTGCAGCGCTCCCAACTTCAGTGGAATGCAGAATCCTTCCCCGGCTGCTCTTAAAAACAGCCCCCCGACCGCTTTGGAAAAGCGCCCCCCCCGACTCCTGTGCCAAACACTTCCCCGGCTGCTATAAACAGCAGCTTCCGCCGACTTCTATCGCGTCGCCCCTCTACTCGAATCTGCATCTCGTCACCCACCCCAACCTCTTCAAAGCAGCATCTTCAACGCCATATCGTAGGCATTGATGTGATCCGTCCGCTAAACCTGTGCATCATCTAGCCTCACGTAGTAATCCTGCTTCACCACACAGTACTTGTGCACCATCAGTCCAATCGGCTCTTCATCCTCTGCCAGAATCCAGCCGTCACTTGCCTGCCCCTAATTGCAGCGCTCCTGACTTCAGTGGAATACATACTCCTACCCCGGTTGCTTAATAACAGCCCCCCCGACCGCTTTGGAAAGTGGCCCCCCCCCGAGTGCTGTGCAAAACAGTTCCCCGGCTGCTATAAACAGCAGCTTCCGCCGACTTCTATCGCGTCGCCCCTCTACTCGAATCTGCATCTCGTCACCCACCCCAACCCCTTCAAAGCAGCATCTTCAACGCCATATCGTAGGCGTTGATGTGATCCGTCCGCTAAACCTGTGCATCATCTAGCCTCACGTAGTAATCCTGCTTCACCACACAGTACTTGTGCACCATCAGTCAAATCGGCTCTTCATCCTCTGCCAGCATCCAGCCGTCATTTGCTTGCCCTTGTTTGCAGCGCTCCCAACTTCAGTGGAATGCAGAATCCTTCCCCGGCTGCTCTTAAAAACAGCCCCCCCGACCGCTTTGGAAAGCGGCCCCCCCCGACTGTCTGTGCCAAACAGTTCCCCGGCTGCTATAAACAGCAGCTTCCGCCGACTTCTATCGCGTCGCCCCTCTACTCGAATCTGCATCTCGTCACCCACCCCAACCCCTTCAAAGCAGCATCTTCAACGCCATATCGTAGGCGTTGATGTGATCCGTCCGCTAAACCTGTGCATCATCTAGCCTCACGTAGTAATCCTGCTTCACCACACAGTACTTGTGCACCATCAGTCCAATCGGCTCTTCATCCTCTGCCAGGAATCCAGCCGTCACTTGCCTGCCCCTGATTGCAGCGCTCCTGACTTCAGTGGAATACATACTCCTTACCCCGGTTGCTTAATAACAGCCCCCCCGACCGCTTTGGAAAGCGCCCCCCCCGACTGCTGTGCAAAACAGTTCCCCGGCTGCTATAAACAGCAGCTTCCGCCGACTTCTATCGCGTCGCCCCTCTACTCGAATCTGCATCTCGTCACCCACCCCAACCCCTTCAAAGCAGCATCTTCAACGCCATATCGTAGGCGTTGATGTGATCCGTCCGCTAAACCTGTGCATCATCTAGCCTCACGTAGTAATCCTGCTTCACCACACAGTACTTGTGCACCATCAGTCCAAATCGGCTCTTCATCCTCTGCCAGAATCCAGCCGTCACTTGCCTGCCCCTGATTGCAGCGCTCCTGACTTCAGTGGAATACATACTCCTACCCCGGTTGCTTAATAACAGCCCCCCCGACCGCTTTGGAAAGCGGCCCCCCCCGACTGCTGTGCAAAACAGTTCCCCGGCTGCTATAAACAGCAGCTTCCGCCGACTTCTATCGCGTCGCCCCTCTACTCGAATCTGCATCTC
This sequence comes from Ulva mutabilis, assembly GCA_900538255.1. NCBI lineage: Eukaryota > Viridiplantae > Chlorophyta > Ulvophyceae > Ulvales > Ulvaceae > Ulva > Ulva mutabilis. The sequence goes on along the minus strand of UNSF01000165.1, from coordinate 62,809 downwards.
GTCACCCACCCCAACCTCTTCAAAGCAGCATCTTCAACGCCATATCGTAGGCATTGATGTGATCCGTCCGCTAAACCTGTGCATCATCTAGCCTCACGTAGTAATCCTGCTTCACCACACAGTACTTGTGCACCATCAGTCAATCGGCTCTTCATCCTCTGCCAGAATCCAGCTGTCCACTTGCCTGCCCCTGATTGCAGCGCTCCTGACTTCAGTGGAATACATACTCCTACCCCGGTTGCTTAATAACAGCCCCCCGACCGCTTTGGAAAGCGGCCCCCCCCCGACTGCTGTGCAAAACAGTTCCCCGGCTGCTATAAACAGCAGCTTCCGCCGACTTCTATCGCGTCGCCCCTCTACTCGAATCTGCATCTCGTCACCCACCCCAACCCCTTCAAAGCAGCATCTTCAACGCCATATCGTAGGCATTGATGTGATCCGTCCGCTAAACCTGTGCATCATCTAGCCTCACGTAGTAATCCTGCTTCACCACACAGTACTTGTGCACCATCAGTCAAATCGGCTCTTCATCCTCTGCCAGCATCCAGCCGTCATTTGCTTGCCCCTGTTTGCAGCGCTCCCAACTTCAGTGGAATTGCAGTAATCCTTCCCCGGCTGCTCTTAAAAACAGCCCCCCCGACCGCTTTAAAAAGCGCCCCCCCCCCGACTCCTGTGCCAAAACACTTCCCCGGCTGCTATAAACAGCAGCTTACGCCGACTTCTATCGCGTCGCCCCTCTACTCGAATCTGCATCTCGTCACCCACCCCAACTCTTCAAAGCAGCATCTTCAACGCCATATCGTAGGCGTTGATGTGATCCGTCCGCTAAACCTGTGCATCATCTAGCCTCACGTAGTTAATCCTGCTTCAACCACACAGTACTTGTGCACCATCAGTCAAATCGGCTCTTCATCCTCTGCCAGCATCCAGCCGTCATTTGCTTGCCCTTGTTTGCCAGCGCTCCCAACTTCAGTGGAATGCAGAATCCTTCCCCGGCTGCTCTTAAAAACAACCCCCCGACCGCTTTAAAAAGCGCCCCCCCCGATCCTGTGCCAAACACTTCCCCGGCTGCTATAAACAGCAGCTTCCGCCGACTTCTATCGCGTCGCCCCTCTACTCGAATCTGCATCTCGTCACCCACCCCAACCTCTTCAAAGCAGCATCTTCAACGCCCATATCGTAGGCATTGATGTGATCCGTCCGCTAAACCTGTGCATCATCTAGCCTCACGTAGTAATCCTGCTTCCCCACACAGTACTTGTGCACCATCAGTCCAATCGGCTCTTCATCCTCTGCCAGAATCCAGCCGTCACTTGCCTGCCCCTGATTGCAGCGCTCCTGACTTCAGTGGAATACATACTCCTACCCCGGTTGCTTAATACAGCCCCCCCGACCGCTTTGGAAAAGTGGCCCCCCCCGACTGCTGTGCAAAACAGTTCCCCGGCTGCTATAAACAGCAGCTTCCGCCGACTTTCTATCGCGTCGCCCCTCTACTCGATCTGCATCTCGTCACCCACCCCAACCCCTTCAAAGCAGCATCTTCAACGCCATATCGTAGGCGTTGATGTGATCCGTCCGCTAAACCTGTGCATCATCTAGCCTCACGTAGTAATCCTGCTTCACCACACAGTACTTGTGCACCATCAGTCAAATCGGCTCTTCATCCTCTGCCAGCATCCAGCCGTCATTGCTGCCCTTGTTTGCAGCGCTCCCAACTTCAGTGGAATGCAGAATCCTTCCCCGGCTGCTCTTAAAAACAGCCCCCCCGACCGCTTTAAAAAGCGCCCCCCCCGACTCCTGTGCCAAACACTTCCCGGCTGCTATAAACAGCAGCTTCCGCCGACTTCTATCGCGTCGCCCCTCTACTCGAATTCTGCATCTCGTCACCCACCCCAACCTCTTCAAAGCAGCATCTTCAACGCCATATCGTAGGCATTGATGTGATCCGTCCGCTAAACTTGTGCATCATCTAGCCTCACGTAGTAATCCTGCTTCACCACACAGTACTTGTGCACCATCAGTCCAATCGGCTCTTCATCCTCTGCCAGAATCCAGCCGTCACTTGCCTACCCCTGATTGCAGCGCTCCTGACTTCAGTGGAATACATACTCCTACCCCGGTGCTTAATAACAGCCCCCCCGACCGCTTGGGAAAGCGCCCCCCCCCCCGACTGCTGTGCAAAACAGGTTCCCCGGGCTGCTATAAACAGCAGCTTCCGCCGACTTCTATCGCGTCGCCCCCTCTACTCGAATCTGCATCTCGTCACCCACCCCAACCCCTTCAAAGCATATCTTCAACGCCATATCGTAGGCGTTGATGTGAATAGTCCGCTAAACCTGTGCATCATCTAGCCTTACTAGTATCCAACTCCCCAACACATACTTGGTGCACCATCAGTCCAAAAAAAAAAAAATCCCGGCTCTTCATCCTCTGCCAGAATCCAGCCGTCATTTGCTTGCCCCTGTTTGCAGCGCTCCCAACTTCAGTGGAATGCAGAATCCTTCCCGGCTGCTCTTAAAAACAGCCCCCCCGACCGCTTTAAAAAGCGCCCCCCCGACTCCTGTGCCAAACACTTCCCCGGCTGCTATTAAACAGCAGCTTCCGCCGACTCTATCGCGTCGCCCCTCTACTCGAATCTGCATCTCGTCACCCACCCCAACCTCTTCAAAGCAGCATCTTCAACGCCATATCGTAGGCATTGATGTGATATCCGTCCGCTAAACCTGTGCATCATCTAGCCTCACGTAGTAATCCTGCTTCACCACACAGTACTTGTGCACCATCAGTCAAATCGGCTCTTCATCCTCTGCCAGCATCCAGCCGTCATTTGCTTGCCCTTGTTTGCAGCGCTCCCAACTTCAGTGGAATGCAGAATCCTTCCCCGGCTGCTCTTAAAAACAGCCCCCCCCGACCGCTTTAAAAAGCGCCCCCCCCGACTCCTGTGCCAAACACTTCCCAGCTGCTATAAACAGCAGCTTCCGCCGACTTCTATCGCGTCGCCCCTCTACTCGAATCTGCATCTCGTCACCCACCCCAACCTCTTCAAAGCAGCATCTTCAACGCCATATCGTAGGCATTGATGTGATCCGTCCGCTAAACCTGTGCATCATCTAGCCTCACGTAGTAATCCTGCTTCACCACACAGTACTTGTGCACCATCAGTCCAATCGGCTCTTCATCCTCTGCCAGAATCCAGCCGTCACTTGCCTACCCCTGATTGCAGCGCTCCTGACTTCAGTGGAATACATACTCCTACCCCGGTTGCTTAATAACAGCCCCCCCGACCGCTTTGGAAAGCGCCCCCCCCCGACTGCTGTGCAAAACAGTTCCCCGGCTGCTATAAACAGCAGCTTCCGCCGACTTCTATCGCGTCGCCCCTCTACTCGAATCTGCATCTCGTCACCCACCCCAACCCCTTCAAAGCAGTATCTTCAACGCCATATCGTAGGCGTTGATGTGAATAGTCCGCTAAACCTGTGCATCATCTAGCCTTACGTAGTAATCCAACTTCCCAACACAATACTTGTGCACCATCAGTCAAATCGGCTCTTCATCCTCTGCCAGAATCCAGCCGTCATTTGCTTGCCCCTGTTTGCAGCGCTCCCAACTTCAGTGGAATGCAGAATCCTTCCCTGGCTGCTCTTAAAAACAGCCCCCCCGACCGCTTTAAAAAGCGCCCCCCCCGACTCCTGTGCCAAACACTTCCCCGGCTGCTATAAACAGCAGCTTCCGCCGACTTCTATCGCGTCGCCCCTCTACTCGAATCTGCATCTCGTCACCCACCCCAACCTCTTCAAAGCAGCATCTTCAACGCCATATCGTAGGCATTGATGTGATCCGTCCGCTAAACCTGTGCATCATCTAGCCTCACGTAGTAATCCTGCTTCCCCACACAGTACTTGTGCACCATCAGTCCAATCGACTCTTCATCCTCTGCCAGAATCCAGCCGTCACTTGCCTGCCCCTGATTGCAGCGCTCCTGACTTCAGTGGAATACATACTCCTACCCCGGTTGCTTAACAACAGCCCCCCCGACCGCTTTGGAAAGCGGCCCCCCCCGACTGCTGTGCAAAACAGTTCCCCGGCTGCTATAAACAGCAGCTTCCGCCCACTTCTATCGCGTCGCCCCTCTACTCGAATCTGCATCTCGTCACCCACCCCAACCCCTTCAAAGCAGCATCTTCAATGCCATATCGTAGGCGTTGATGTGATCCGTCCGCTAAACCTGTGCATTATCTAGCCTTACGTAGTAATCCTGCTTCACCACACAGTACTTGTGCACCATCAGTCCAATCGGCTCTTCATCCTCTGCCAGAATCCAGCCGTCACTTGCCTGCCCCTGATTGCAGCGCTCCTGACTTCAGTGGAATACATACTCCTACCCCGGTTGCTTAATAACAGCCCCCCCGACCGCTTTGGAAAGCTGCCCCCCCCGACTGCTGTGCAAAACAGTTCCCCGGCTGCTATAAACAGCAGCTTCCGCCGACTTCTATCGCGTCGCCCCTCTACTCGAATTTGCATCTCGTCACCCACCCCAACCCCTTCAAAGCAGCATCTTCAACGCCATATCGCAGGCGTTGATGTGATCCGTCCGCTAAACCTGTGCATCATCTAGCCTCACGTAGTAATCCTGCTTCACCACACAGTACTTGTGCACCATCAGTTCAATCCGCTCTTCATCCTCTGCCTGAATCCAGCCGTCACTTGCCTGCCCCTGATTGCAGCGCTCCCGAATTCAGCGGAATACTGACTCCTTCCCCGGCTGCTCTTAAAAACAGCCCCCCCGACCGCTTTGGAAAGCGGCCCCCCCGACTGCTGTGCAAAACAGTTCCCCGGCTGCTATAAACAGCAGCTTCCGCCGACTTCTATCGCGTCGCCCCTCTACTCGAATCTGCATCTCGTCACCCACCCCAACCTCTTCATGACGTAATTCAGTCGACCGCGGCCCAAGGCCTGTGGGATCCTGAGCATGTCGTCATGCGCAGGGGTTGGTGCTGTCACATACCTTGCTGTCTTAGGTATCTGTCCGTGACAGCGCCTGTACCTTCAGTTGGAGGATGAATGCACGTGAGTCTTAGGACAGTAGAAGAGAGAGTGATTACACTATGATCTGTAGAGCCTATATAAGCGTTCAATCAACGTCTCATACGGATACGATCAGAATCAATGTCTGCGGCACGCAATCTTGCATGCATTGCTCGTGCATATGGTCAGCCATCGGTGCATGGCTGCCCCATAGCCACTCCGGATCACCACCGTGAATCCCCGCATACATGGTCACCGTAGTCCTGTGTATGCCACCATGCATGGTCACCGTAGTCCTGTGCATGGCTGGATCACGACACTTCAAAGCAACATCTTCAACGCCATATCGTAGGCATTGATGTGATCCGTCCGCTAAACCTGTGCATCATCTAGCCTCACGTAGTAATCCTGCTTCACCACACAGTACTTGTGCACCATCAGTCCAATCGGCTCTTCATCCTCTGCCAGAATCCAGCCGTCACTTGCCTGCCCCTGATTGCAGCGCTCCTGACTTCAGTGGAATACATACTCCTACCCCGGTTGCTTAATAACAGCCCCCCCGACCGCTTTGGAAAGCGGCCCCCCCCCGACTGCTGTGCAAAACAGTTCCCCGGCTGCTATAAACAGCAGCTTCCGCCGACTTCTATCGCGTCGCCCCTCTACTCGAATTTGCATCTCAACACCCACCCCAACCCCTTCAAAGCAGCATCTTCAACGCCATATCGTAGGCGTTGTTGTGATCCGTCCGCTAAACCTGTGCATCATCTAGCCTCACGTAGTAATCCTGCTTCACCACACAGTACTTGTGCACCATCAGTCCAATCGGCTCTTCATCCTCTGCCAGAATCCAGCCGTCACTTGCCTGCCCCTGATTGCAGCGCTCCTGACTTCAGTGGAATACATACTCCTGCCCCGGTTGCTTAATAACAGCCCCCCCGACCGCTTTGGAAAGCGGCCCCCCCCGACTGCTGTGCAAAATAGTTCCCCGGCTGCTATAAACAGCAGCTTCCGCCGACTTCTATCGCGTCGCCCCTCTACTCGAATTTGCATCTCGTCACCCACCCCAACCCCTTCAAAGCAGCATCTTCAACGCCATATCGTAGGCGTTGATGTGATCCGTCCGCTAAACCTGTGCATCATCTAGCCTCACGTAGTAATCCTGCTTCACCACACAATACTTGTGCACCATCAGTCCAATCGGCTCTTCATCCTCTGCCAGAATCCAGCCGTCACTTGCCTGCCCCTGATTGCAGCGCTCCTGACTTCAGTGGAATACATACTCCTACCCCGGTTGCTTAATAACAGCCCCCCCGACCGCTTTGGAAAGCGGCCCCCCCCGACTGCTGTGCAAAATAGTTCCCCGGCTGCTATAAACAGCAGCTTCCGCCGACTTCTATCGCGTCGCCCCTCTACTCGAATTTGCATCTCGTCACCCACCCCAACCCCTTCAAAGCAGCATCTTCAACGCCATATCGTAGGCGTTGATGTGATCCGTCCGCTAAACCTGTGCATCATCTAGCCTCACGTAGTAATCCTGCTTCACCACACAGTACTTGTGCACCATCAGTCCAATCGGCTCTTCATCCTCTGCCAGAATCCAGCCGTCACTTGCCTGCCCCTGATTGCAGCGCTCCTGACTTCAGTGGAATACATACTCCTGCCCCGGTTGCTTAATAACAGCCCCCCCGACCGCTTTGGAAAGCGGCCCCCCCCGACTGCTGTGCAAAATAGTTCCCCGGCTGCTATAAACAGCAGCTTCCGCCGACTTCTATCGCGTCGCCCCTCTACTCGAATTTGCATCTCGTCACCCACCCCAACCCCTTCAAAGCAGCATCTTCAACGCCATATCGTAGGCGTTGATGTGATCCGTCCGCTAAACCTGTGCATCATCTAGCCTCACGTAGTAATCCTGCTTCACCACACAGTACTTGTGCACCATCAGTCCAATCGGCTCTTCATCCTCTGCCAGAATCCAGCCGTCACTTGCCTGCCCCTGATTGCAGCGCTCCTGACTTCAGTGGAATACATACTCCTGTCGTAATTCAGTAGACCGTAGCCCGTAGGCACTGTGGGATCTAAGCATGGCGTAGCCATGCGCAGGGGGTCGCGCTGTCACATACCTGGCTGGTGTACAGGCCTCCGCTGTGACAGTGCGCTCTCAGTCTTGGATTATAGCACGTGAGTCTTTGGCAGAGTAGAGTGATTACACTTTGATCAGTAGAGCCTATATAAGCGTTCAACCAAACGTCTCATACGGATACGATCAGAATCATTGTCTGCGGCACGCAATCTAGCATGCATTGCTTGTGCATATGGTAAGCCATCGGTGCATGGCGTCCCATAGCCACTCCGGATCAGCACCGTGCATCCATGCATACATGGTCTCCGTAGTCCTGTGTGTGCCACCATGCATGGTCTCCGTAGTCCTGTGCATGGCTGGATCACGACAACTCCTTCCCCGGTTGCTTAATAACAGCCCCCCCGACCGCTTTGGAAAGCGGCCCCCCCCGACTGCTGTGCAAAATAGTTCCCCGGCTGCTATAAACAGCAGCTTCCGCCGACTTCTATCGCGTCGCCCCTCTACTCGAATTTGCATCTCGTCACCCACCCCAACCCCTTCAAAGCAGCATCTTCAACGCCATATCGTAGGCGTTGATGTGATCCGTCCGCTAAACCTGTGCATCATCTAGCCTCACGTAGTAATCCTGCTTCACCACACAGTACTTGTGCACCATCAGTCCAATCGGGTCTTCATCCTCTGCCAGAATCCAGCCGTCACTTGCCTGCCCCTGATTGCAGCGCTCCTGACTTCAGTGGAATAAATACTCCTACCCGGTTGCTTAATAACAGCCCCCCCGACCGCTTTGGAAATGCCCCCCCCCCCCCCCCCCCCCCCCCCCCCCGACTGCTGTGCAAAACAGTTCCCCGGCTGCTATGAACAGCAGATTCTATCACGTCGCCCATTTACTCCAATCTCCATCGCGTCACCCAGCCCAACCCCTTCAAAGCAGCATCTTCATCGCCATGACGTAATCGTTGTTGTGATCCTACGCATCATCTAGCCTGCCATAGTACTTCTGCTTCGCAAAACACAGTGCTTGTGCGCCATCCGTCCAAGCCGCTCTGCTCCCTCTGTCAGAGTCTCGCACTTCAGTGCACGCAGACTGTCACAAGGCACATCTTCAGCATCCTAGCCTCGGATTCGGTGTAGCTCAAGCGCCACAGCTGCGCCTCCTCCCTCCTGCAGTCTCTGTGCCTCATCAGCCCACTCTGCTCTTCCTCACATATCATACTCTCGCGCTGCTATGGAAAGTCCACGCATGCTAACTCTCACGAGTCGCATCTTCAACCCCTAGCCTAGGCGGTGGCGTAGCCGAGTTGTCAAGACTGTGCATCCTCTTGCTCGAAATCCCTGTGTCTCGTCGGTCCAAGGACCGCTCCATCCTCTGCAAGACTCGCGCAGTGCTATGGAAAGCCAGTGCATGCAGACTGTCACAAGGCGCATCTTCAACACCATAGCGTGGGAATCGGTATGGCTCAACCGCCACAGCTGCGTGTCTTCCTTCCCGAAGTCTCTGCGCCTCGTCAGTCCAATCCGTTGTTCCACACATATCAGACTCCCGCACTGCTATAGAAAGTAAGTGCATGCTGACTGTCAAGAGTCACATCTTCAGCGCCCGCACTGCTATGGAAAGTCAGTGCATGCTGACTTTCAAGAGTCGCATCTTCAACACCCTAGCCTAGGCGTTGGTGTGGTTGAGCCGTCCGACTAATGCATCCTCGTGCGTGAAGCACCACTCCGGCTTCACGTACTAACCTCATGTGTCATCGGCCCAAGCACCTCTGCACCATCTATCAGACTTCCGCACTGCTGTCGAAAGTCAGTGCATGCAAATTGCAACCACGTGCTATCCGGATATATCGCAGGCGTCGGTGTGATCCCCGTGTCAAAACGATGCTCCCTCGCACATCAATCTAGTGTGTGTATTCATCACGGTTCATCGCCGGTTTCGAGGAGACTTCAATAATGTTGTTGTTCCGCACAACCAAAAGTATATACATAGATCTGCGATATAAATAAATATTCGTGCGCGCGCACGATCTTGGTCCGACCTCGTCACGCATCCCCGTTGGAAGCTGACCTCTGTCGCATCTGCATCGCTCCACCACTGCAAAGATGCTGCCAGTCCGATGAGGACGTCCTTGAATGACGGGCACATGACGCGGAGAAGACGTCATGGGTGACCGTGGGATGACCCCAAGGGGTCGTCATCGACACTCTGACAGAGTGTCCTCAGTGCAAGCGAGGACAGTACAAGGACGGTGCAAGGACAGTGGGATGACACGTGCACGACATCATGAGGACGTCATAGTTGTGGGAAGAAAGGTACAAGTTCTGATGAGGACGTCATATCCACTACAGACTTACAATGACTCTAAGGGGACGTCCATATGACACAACCCAAGCATCACTATGACGTCACGATGAAGTACTCAGTATAAATTTGATGACGTCCTGCCTTGCGAGGACGTCACGTAGGGATCATAGATGACGTCCCCTTGAAACCGGAGCGGTCCCCGCGCCATACGTCACCAGGACGTCATCTATGACGTCACGCCGGGGACGTCTTGCCGTCCCCGAGGCCGTCCCCGAGGCCGTCCTGCTCGGAGCCCAAAAGGCCACTTGCTGACCTTGCTCCCGCACGCCTCTTCTCGCCACATGGCCTGGCTTCAGTCACTCGATCATGCACTTCGCCATCGAATCCGCATTGTCTATCTCTCCCACTGGCCGGCTCTGGCAGGCAATTGCCACAATTGCCTGTCTTGTACGGTCTACGTGTGACAACGATACGCTGGACGTAACTCAAGGCATACCTCCCTCCAACGCGGCATTGGCGTCCTCTTGCATCGAACGCAACTCTGCCTGCAGGTGACTTGGAGTGAATGGCCGTAGCGGGATGCTGTGGACCGGCACCACACTTAGGACACCATGGTGAGTTGTCCTCGTGAAGTGTTGTACCCACGGCACAGAAACTTGCGCACTGGGCCCCTGATATGCAAGACAGCGCGCACCTCCGCTTCCATTAGCAGATGCCATATTGGGGCTAAGGGCCCCGTGGTGTCCGGTGCGCTGTCTCCAAGCACGGGCCTCAGCTTTGCCAACTGCTGCTCCAGTTCCTTGACACGCTGGACTCTACTCTGCAGAGTGAGATCTCATTTCACTATTGTACATGTTGGGAGCACTGGTGGCTGTGGCTGTGTCTGTAGCTGCAATACATGCGTGGCAGTGCGTGATGTCCACTGCAGCAGCGACTATAAAACTCGGATCCTGGTCGATTCTCACCTGTGCTGGACGGCGGGATTAGCTATGCGTTGCCGCACTCGGGGCTGATGACCTAGCCACAGGGGCCTCGGTTGCAGTACTAGGACCAGCGTGACTGGCGGCTGCTAACTGGGTGGTGGCCTGTGGGACATCCTTGCCACCGTCCTCGCATACATCCACTCTCCCACGCGCGGCAACCCTCTACACACCACATTGCTTTATCATCGGGTCACATGAATTGGATCTCATGCCAGTGGGTCTGTACCGAGTAGGCCAACGTGGGTAACTGGGCGGACACCCGTGGTGCTCAGGCGCAGCAGGGATGCGCACAAGGGGATGACGTGCCTGTTCTCTGTCGTCCTCCGCCAGAGACCAGTCGGCCACCTTGGCTGGCGAGTCTGCAACATCTTCAGCATCCCCAGCCTGTCTCTTCATTGGTGCTTGTGAAGGCGCAGCTGTCTGAGCCTTGCGCTTCAACCTGGCGTGCTGTTTCTCCAGCACTTTCATGAGTCCGGTTGGAACCGCGTACACTCCGCGCATTGCCCAATCTTCACACGTTCGTGGGCTTTCATGAGGGTCGTCCGGGTGGGGTACCTGCGGGACTCATACTTGGTCACATACTAACATGCGGGTTACAAGCCCTCCATTGATGGCCTCCCAACAGTTCACGGGCCGCAACGGCATAGATGTGATTGATGAGGTCTTGAGGTACACATCAACATGTACTCATATAGGTGACAGGTCTGCATGCATGGCCTGCTGTATGTCACGCTCGGTCGGCAGTGGATGCTGCGTACGTACCAAGAGGGTAGTGAACGCCTCCAGATATTTCATGTCATCTGTGCTGGCTGGCATGTCAACTTTATAACAAAGCTGTATTGCTCCTCTCTCTTGTTGATGAGGTTAGACATGGACCTGCGTATGTCCGCGTACCTGCATCGTACGACCCATGGTCAGCACGAGTACTGCGGTAACCATAGAGAAGCGTGAACACGGAAGTGAAAAGAACGCACTTGATTCCCTCTTTCTCTTCTGCAACCTCCAGCATATCCCTCCATACTTGGGCAAGGTTTCTGCACAAGTCTAAGCCTTTCTCCATGGCAGCCACCTCGTCGTCGTCCATCGGATTTGCTTTAAGGAACGCGTCTATTTTCTGCACCACATTCCATGGTTAATGTATGCACAAGGTCGGCATGGCGCGCTCTGACTCTGGCCGGTGCGGCCAGTCGACACTGCAGTGTCGACTGGGGGGGGGGGGCACGATAGCTTACTATCGTGCTCTTTGCCCCTGTGACCACTATCGGCGAAACTGCCCCTAACTGTTGCGCGACTCTGCACTAGTGGGCGACTCACCAACTACAAGACTAGCGGCGTTTGTGAAGCGAACAAGAGAGACCTGCTAGAGCGCGCATCGGCGATCGGGCGCGATTCGCGCGTCCGCCTTGCGACTGCGTAACAACAGGGCATGCGCGCAACCACACCGTCGCGCATTGTTCAGTACGGTATGCTAGGGCACACTTTGACATGCATTTCCAGTATCAACAGTTAAACAGAACATGGGGAGCAAGTGCTCTATCATGCCGGCGCGCTGTCAGAGGCAGTTGTAGTCGGCATGCCCGTCAACCACATGGCCGGCAACGAGTGGTCAACTCGGCACACGTTCAACTATGCAGTTACTGCTAGCGACTGAATGGGTGTGTGGGAGTACCCCTTTGGAGGGGATGTCTCGCACCGCCGCGCCCAAGAAGTCGAAGCCAGATACCGTCGCCTGAATGAGGTATCCTCCCGGCCTCCAGTTCACAAACTTCCTGTAGCTCTCCGGTACCGTTTTATCACGGCATTTCTTCAGTGTCTTGACCACCCCGTCAGGGATGTCCTTCAAGGTGCTCTGCATCTTGACAGTCGAGACTATCGAACGATGCTTCCACACCTGGAACGGCGACTCCAGCCGGATAGGACCGCGACGCCGGCCGATGCTTACACCATCCGTGTCATAAGACACAGCTGAGGTGCCAGCGGTGCGTGCCATGGATGGTGGTCGCTGCACAAGCGGTCCCGCCCCAAGCGTGCAGGTGAACGGGGGGAGCAAGCCCGGCTGGAAGGGCCTTTGCGAGTTCAGAATCGAATCCATTACGAGACGAAAATTATCGTAGGTAAGGTTGACGGACACTTCAGGCTTGGCCTGGCTTGCAAGCCGCACCTGGTGCCTGGCATATGGCACGTTCGCACCACAGGCCGCCCATATAGTGTCTTTCACAGCGTCGCCCAATGCGACAGAACAGTGCATAGCTGACCATTCGAATGTCTTTCCTGGCCAACACTGCAACAGTGCCGACGTGGGTGGGAGCATACGGCGGGATCGAGGTGTTACCCGACGGCACTCCCCACACGAAGGACCACATC